>JAAGEH010000030.1:25041245-25100836 GCA_011751065.1 Lasiurus cinereus | reverse complement strand
TTATTTATTTATTTATTTATTTATTTATTTATTTATTTATTTATTTATTTAATATTATCTGTCTTCCCCTATCTCTTCCACAACTAAATTGTAAGCTTCATGAGGGAAGGATGTAGAATGTCTTGTTTGTGTTCTATTTACAGCCTAGAATAGTGTTTAGCATATAGTATGTGTTCAATTATCATCCAATTGAAAAAAAATACACCAATTTTGGAGACCAAGAAACTGAGGCTCATGGATATGGGGTGGCATGCCTACTGTTGGCAATTTGTAATTGGCAGATCTGAGATCCAAAGCCCTCCTCAAAATCCAGCTCTCAAGTGGATACATTGATGGAAACATGACACTTATTCTGCTTTGATCAGATCTTCTGATGTTTCTCCCATTTCCTTGTCTATTTTGAAATTATAGACAACCAAGCATATAGGTGTCTAATTCAGAAAATTTTATCCACCAGCATAATAATAGCAATAATAGTTTCTGTGTATAATATACCAAGAACTTTATATATACTATCTCACTTAATCCCCCCAACAACTCTATGAGAAGGATAATTTTATCTCCACTTTACACATGAGGAAAACAATAATCAGGAAGATGAAATATCTTAACTGAAGTCAGAGCTATCAAGACAAGACTGACTGATAAAGAACTAGGGGAACCAAGATGCATCTCTTTGCCACCAAAGCCTATGTTTCTAACAGCTATACTAGACTCAGGACTTAGCAAAAGCCAGGCTGTGAGCTGGGTACCTAGGGTATAGAGACTTATTCCCTGACCACAACAAGCTCACAATCTGGAAGATGGAGACCTGATTTGAACAAGAATGGAACCAAGTGATGAGCTGGGGGTGCAAAGGAAAAGGAAGAGGGCTGGGAAAGTGCCAGGGCCTTTGAACCTAATTGGGAGTAAATATTTACTCAATCAATCACTTATTCATTCATCATTGGGCTTCTAGGTCTGCAGTGTAACACCTGAGCTGTGGTGGCAGAGGGGCCACTTAGAAATTCTGGTTCAGTGGTGTGGCCAGCAGTAGGAGAGCACCTGCTCAGTGTGGCAGCTGGAGAAGTATGTGGATACAGGGTCCACACGGCCCTGGAGCGTAGCAGGAGGAAAGAGGAGGAGGATGAATCAGAACAGCAGGTTGACTACAGTGGTCCCTGGACCCACAGGCCTACTTCCCTTCATAGCTTCAAGCCACTTAATCCTGACTCCTGACCCCTTGGCTGCAGGAAACCCACAGCAATCCAATTGCTACCTGGGTCACTTGGTTTTGGTTTCATTTTCTAGTATGGAGTATGGTCATGATGTACATTAAGCTTGCACATTTCTTTGATACTTTTAAAGTTTCTTGCAGAATGAAAAAGAAGTGGTCTTACGATAAGATAGTTGCATTGGTAAATGTTCCATAGCTAACCAGAGAAGACAGAGGCTTTCTTATCAGGTTGGAGCCTTGTTGGCCTATTAATCCAGCAGCCCTAATGCCTGGGAAAATGTTGTCTCAATCAGGGTCCCAACAAGAGCAAAAGACATGCTCAAATAGGGTTGTTGGGTGGACATTTAATGAAAGCACCACCATTTGGGTGCAAAGGAAATCAATAGGAAATAGTACAAAGGAGCCCGTGGGACTGTGACAGCAAGGAGCTATGACCATGACCCGTCTTAAAGGGGAAAGAAGAGGGAGCATTTCTGGAACAAAAGAGGGTAGCTGTAAGGAGAGGGCCTCCTGAGCAGAGGCTGCCTTTGTGAGAGGAAATTAGCCAAGCCCCAGATGCCATGAAAGGAGGGAGCTCCTATCACAATCTTTCTGTCTTTTCACTCTCCAGACCTTCCATAGGCTAGACTCAATTATAAACTAGAGGGCAAAGGAGCTCATTGAGGGGTCCATGCAAACCTGCCTCTTGGGATGCAAAGTGTGTAGTGGGGAGATGATCTGGAGGTTCTCAGGCAGTTATAATGGTGATGGCTGGTTGAGAATAGCCATAGAGGGATAATTTTGGTAATGGCCACCATCAACCACTTGGTATATTCCTGTTCCTTTCAAGGCACTTTTGTGGACTTGCAAGCCCATGAGATAAGCATGACCCTGGTCCTCTTGTACAGATTAGGAGACTGGGATTACAGAGATTAAATGCTAGTTGATAAATGGAGGAGTGTGGACTTGAACCCAGGTGGTCATGATTACATATCCAGTATTGTCTACTGGATCATCCCATCTTACAAAAAAATGAAAATTGATGAGTTAGATCATAAGGTGTTGCTAAAATGGATGGAGTCACTGAAATATAACCTGAGAGACAAGGACAAGATATTTCCATAAGCATAAGCTTTATTTGATATAACTGAGATTGAATAAATATACTCCATTTAAAAGAAATCAAAGTGCTGAATGGAGAGAGGGAGAGAGAGAGAGAGAGAGAGAGAGAGAGAGAGAGAGAGAGAGAGAGAGAGAACAAATTTCATACAGTTTACAAGCCAAATGTCTAATTATAGCTGATAAGTTCCCTTATGCTCTGTACCTTGCCTGGCTCATCTTTCCCCAATTCCCCAGCCAAACTAACTTTATTAGGTCTCTAAATAGCTCTCAGGTCCTTGCCCATGCTGTCCCTTCTGTTTGGAACAATTTCCCCTGTTTCCTATTCACTCATCTTACATCCTATTTATCAGGCCCTCAAACTATTCTTTCCTCTCTTCTTCCTTCACACATGCAAGTACATTGGTGGATGTTGCTGACATTGGTCAGCTTTGATCCCTGACTTCATGGAGTTTCCATGAGGAAACTTTCCCTTTATGCCTAAGTCTTGGTTGGGATTTCTCCTGGGTGTTTTCTCAGAAGACTGGGCTATTTCTATGAGAGCATTTTTATTCTGTAGCTAGCAACCATTTCTGTGTCAGTCTTCTCTACTATGCCATAGGTTCCATGATGGTGGGACTATATCTGTCTCTGCAGGTATTAGTTTCCTATTGTTGCTGTGACAAATTACCACACTCAGCAGCTTAATGCAACCCAAATTAATCATTTTATAGGTTCTAGAGGTTGGAAGTCTGACACAGGTCTCACTAGTCTAATAGTAAGGTATGAGAATGTTTAATTTCTTTCTGGAAGCTCTTGGGCAAACACCCATTTTCTTGCCTTTTCCAAATAAAGGCTTCCTGCATTCTGTGTCTGATGATCCCTTTCTTCATCTTCAAAGTCCTAATGGCTGGTGGGATCTTTCTCATATTGCATCACTCTAACACTGACACTTTTGTCTCCTCTTCCATGTTTTAAGGACCCTTGGACCCTATTGGGCCCACCTGGATAGTCCAGGCTACTATTCCTATCTTAATGTCAGCTATTTAGCAAACTGAATTCCACCTGCAAACTTAATTCCCTTTGCCTTGTAACATAACATAGTCACAGGTCCTAGGGGTTAGTCCATGGATACCTCTGGGGAGGCACTATCCTGCTGACCATACTGTGTATTCCTAAATGCTAGTCTAAGAGCAAAAGTAGGATATCTGAATATGCAGGTAGGTTTGTATGTATGTGAAACATATAAAATCTCTATAGATGTATAAAGCATGTGTCTGTATGTGTGACATATGTGTGCATGTTGGATGTCTACATGGGTGAATGTGTTTGGGTATGGTTCAGGGGTCATGTACTCCCTGATCTCATTAGCTGTGGTCATATGTATGCACGTATATGTTGGGCCACCAAAGGGAGGAAATATAAAGATGAACTAGGCAACCAAGTACGATTTTCCTAAGAATTCAAGTTGTAAAATATTCAGTTTATTGCCCCATATGGACATTTGTGCTTCAGAGACCTGTATTTCTGTGATCTGTGTTTGCATGTGCCAATTACCACATCTCTAGTGAAGGTGGCATCGTGCCTGGCCCAGACAGCCCTTCTAGACGGGCCTGCATGAATCAGCATATAGTTTAATGGCACATTCAGTACTGCCAGATGTGAGCATATCAATTAAGTTATAGTTTCCCACTTTCCCTGCACATGTAACAGCCTCTGACATGGAATCCTGCTCAAATTGCCAGGCCATCCCTTACCTAACATTATAAATCCAAGAACAGCAGAGCCTGGCAGAGCCCTTAGGGATCATCTGGTTCAAACTCATCATTTTAGAGAGAGGACGGGGCCAAAGGAGCAAGCAAGTCGTGCATGTTCATGCAGCCATCCTGACAAGACCGTGATGGGAATTCCTACTGCAATTAAGATTTTGTGAGGGGACTGTCTGCCCCTCGAAGGCAAGAACTCTGCATTATATACTCCTATAGCATCCATAGGACTTTCTGTTCCCCAAATCTTCATGACTATAAGAGATAAAAGTCTGAGATGCGCTTCTAGACATAGCTTCTTTACTCCTAAGAGACTTTTCTCAGAACCTGGCAGTTTTCTCACATAGGAAACTGGGCTAAACGATATAAATATTTCAAGGGATAGAGTTTGCAGGCCCTGACTTGACCCTTCTCAGCTTTCCCAAGAAATTGTGCCTTCACCATGTGTTTAATCAACATGAATGGAAGACCCTACTGTGTATAGTCACTATGCTAACTGTCAGTTGTACTACAGTGAACAAACAGACATGGGTGCCTGCCCTCAGAGTGATCACAGAACTTCCAGGTTATAAGCAAATTCAGTCTATCCAAAAGTTATTTTATTTTGAAAAAAAGAAAGGAAGGAGGGATGGAGGGAGGGAGGGAGAGAAGAGATGAGCAGAGAGAAAAGGGATCATGAAAGCAAGGAGAAGACAGTCAGAGGCACACCAAGACCCACTGGGAAAACAATCTAGTGATAAACTAGATACTTAGAGGCAAAGACAGGACCCAAAAGACTCTCTACTACAAAGACCTCTTTTATATCTGTCCAGGAAAGGGTTTTGCCTTCAGGATGTACAATTCCTGTGTGTCTCCCTGCCATACTTAGAAAGGAGGAGGTCAAGATGAGAGGAGACCCTCCTTGGAAGTACTACTATTCTTCGAGGAGCATGGAGGGAGGGTTCAAGAGTGTATAGTACAGCTCCCATGAGCAGCCTCCCCCCATGCCACTCCCAAAAGCAGCCCTGCCAGAGAAGGTCGTGGGAAAGCAGCACTGCTCCTGTAGTCCCACCAAAGCCAGCAGGCAGACAGCCCACACAGGGGATCACCCCTGAGCATTTGGCTCTGCTGGCTGGGGAACTGTGGTTTTAGGCCATACAGATCTAAAATAATTGAAGAGACAGTTTGAGAGACAACCAAGAAATAGGGCAAGCTAAATGATAAGGTTTGGGGAGAAACCAAGATGGCAGCATAGGTGAGTACCTAAACAGCTGCCTCGCACAACAATTTCAAAACTTCAACTAAAAGACAGAATGGACATCATCTAGAACCACAGGAAAGTTGAGTGGAAATTCTACAACTAGAAGAAAAGAGAAGGGCTTATGGAAACTCAGAAGAGCTGCAAAAAGCTGAGGTACAGAGACACATGCATGGAGAAAACGGGCGCCGGAATAACTGGTTGGCTTCCTCTGGCAGGAGGGAGATGGAGATTCCCAACTGCACTGAACTCCTTATCCTACAGCACTGAATCCCAGGTCCAACCGAGTCTCATATGGGGGAATTTGGACTGTGAAAAGGGAGAAGTGCACAGAAATTTAGGGGAGTCACAAAAGGGCAGAAGTCTGGGGGTATGCACATCACTGCGCACAGAAGACAGACTGCTGATTGTGCCACTGGCTTTCTCTAGTGGGTGGGAGATAGAGCCTCCCAACTGTGCCACTTTAACTCCACTGAACTTGTTTCAGGCAAAACCCTGGGGACCAAGACTCATATGGGTCCCAGAGCACAGGGGAGCCAGAAAGGCAGCAGTCTAGAGGCACCGCACACGTGCGCACAGAGATGACTCCAGAAATTACCGAGAGACATGTGAGACCCAGGGGTTGTGTAGGGCGGGGCTGACTAGAAGGCAAAGTGGTCCGCTAGGCCCTGAGACTCCACCCCACCCAAGCTCAACAGAGAAGCTTTTACAGTTTTGAAAGTCTTGTATCATAAGGCTGATTCCAACAGAAAATTTTCCTGGCATAGTAACTTTGTGAAGACAAAGAAAAAGATCACAAACAAAAGATGGAGGAAAACAAACAACTGAATATAGAGTTCAAAACAATGCTTATAAAGTTTTTCAAGAATTTCCTAGAAAAGATGGATAAATTTAGTGAGACCCAAGAGGAGATGAAAAAGGACCAACTAGAGATGAAAAAGGACCAACTGGAAATTAAACATACACTGATGGAAATAAAAAATATTATACAGAGTCCTAACAGCAGACTAGAGAAACGCAAGAATCAAGTCAAAAATTTGAAATATAAAGAATCAGAAAACACTCAACTGGAAAAGCAAGAAGAAAAAAGAATCCAAAAATGTGAAGATAATGTAAGGAACCTCTGGGACAACTTCGAGCATACCAACATCAGAATTATGGGGGTGCCAGAAGAAGAGAGAGAGCAAGATACTGAAAACCTATTTGAAGAAATAATGACCGAAAACTTCCCCCACCTGGTGAAAGAAATAGACTTACAAGTCCAAGAAGCGCACAGAACCGCAAACAAAAGGAATCCAAAGAGGACCACACCAAGACATATCATAATTAAAATACCAAGAGCAAAAGACAAAGAGAGAATCTTAAAAGCAGCAAGAGAAAAACAGTTAATTACCTACAAGGGAGCACCCATCTGATTGTCAGCTGATTTCTCAACAGAAACTATACAGGCCAGATGGGAGTGGCAAGAAATATTAAAAGTAATGAATAGCAAGAATCTAGAATGAAGAATACTCTATCTAGCAAAGCTATCATTCAGAATTGAAGGTCTGATAAAGAGCTTCACAGATAAGAAAAAGTTAAAGGAGTTCATCAACATCAAACCAGTATTATATAAAATGCTGAAAGGTACTCTTTAAGAAGAGGAAGAGGAAAAAGGTAAAGATAAAAATTATGAACAACAAATATATATCTATCAATAAGTGAATCTAAAAATTAAGTGAATTAAAAATATGGTGAACAGAATAAACTCGTGAATATAATAGAATCAGGAGCACAGAAAGGGAATGGACTGACAGTTCTCAGGGGGAAAGGAGTAAGAAGGGTGCAGGGAGAAACTGGACAAAAATCATACACCTATGGATGTGGTCAATGTGGAGGGAGGTAAGGGTAGAGGGAGCGGTGGGAGCCAGGCAGAGGGGAGCTATGGAGGGAAAAAAAGAGAAACAAATATAATAATCTGAACAATGAAGATTTAATAAAAAATAAAAAAATAAATGAATGGAACAATAAAATAAAATGTTAAGGTTTGTCTCCTATACAGGGCTACTTTGTCAAGACTGGGAGAGATGGCTGTTTTGCCTAATACATAGAAGCAATCACAGAGAGTCAGGCAAAATGAGGAAAGGTGGAATATATTCCAAATGAAAGAATTAAGTTAAATCCTAGAAAAATACCTTAATGAAATGGAGATAAGTAACTTACCTGATAAAAAGTTCAAAGTAGTGGGCATAAAGATGCTCACTGACCTAGGGAGAATAATGCATAAACATAGTGAGAATTTTAACAAAGAAATAAAAATTTAATAAACAGAAATCATAGAACTAAAAAATATAACTGAAATAAAAAATACATTAAAGGAGGTTCAACAGCAGAATAAGTGAAGCAGAAGAAATTTTCTGGTGAGCTGGAAAATAAGGCAGTGCGATTCACCAACATAGAGCATTAAAAGTGAAGATAGCTTAATGGATTTATGGGACAACATTAAGCAAAATAACATTTGCATTTTAGGGATTCTAGGAGAAGAAAAAGAGAAAGGGCAGAGAACTTATTGGAAGATATAATGGAAGAAAACTTCCCTAATCTAGGAAAGGAAACAGGCACCCAAAAAGTTCCAAACAAAATGAACACAGAGACACATATTGAAACACATTATAATTAAAATGTCAAAAGTTAAAAACAGAATCTTAAAAGCAGCAAGAGAAAAACAATTTATTGCATACAAGGAAATCCCCATAAAACTATCAGCAGATTTCTCAGGAGAAACTTTGTAGGCCAAAAGGGAATGGCATAATGTATTCAAAGTGCTGAAAGGAAAAATAAACTTTCAACCATGCAAACTATATGCATGCTTGTCATTCAGAATTGAAGGCAAGATAGTTAAAAATAAATATAGCAATAATAATTAAAGGATACACAGAATAAAAAGATGTAAAACGTGACATCAAAAACATAAAGTATGACAGTGGGGGGAGTAAATATGCAGAGTTTAGAATGCTTTCAAATGTAATGTGTTCTAAACTTAAAATAGACTGTTACATATTTAGGCTGTTATATGTGAGCCTCATGGTAACCACAAAGCAAAACCTAGTATACCCAAAAGATAATGAGAATCTAAGCAACATTACAGAAAGTCACCAAACCACAAGGGAGAAAAGTGAGAAGAAAGAAGGAAAAGAGAAACTACAAAAGTACCAAAAAACAATTAACAACACACAATAAATACATATCTATTAATAATTACTTTAAGTGTAAATGGACTAAATTCTCTAATCAAAACAGATAGAGTAGCTGAATGGATAAACATACTACCTAAAAGTGACTTACCTCAAATGTAAGAATAACCCTATATTGTTAAGGAGGATGCAGATCACTATTTTATAAACAAGGGAACTTGTTTAAACCTTCAAGTTTAAGCAGGGAACAAAAAGAGTAAAGACCCTGGATAATGGAAAGACTCAGATCTTCTTGGGATTGACCTGTAGCCCTTTCTTTTCCTATATTCCCAGCCTGGCCCTGCCCATTTGCCCTGTCATGGAGCACAGGACTTTTCCTGATCCTCAGGTTGGAGCAGGACCAGGCAGACTCCAGAGTCAAGAGTTCTGCTAAAACAAAGATGCTGTTTAAATTCATCTCCAATTCATTACTAAGCTCCAAACCCTGGAACATAGTATATTTTCTGAAAAGTGAGTTGAATGAATAAATAAAGCTTTACATTTAGGTCTCTCAGATCTAGAGTCTTTCCAGTCTCATTCAAGTCTTAGCAGAAAGGACACTGCTCTCAACCTCATAGCCTCTTTGCAGACCTATTCCTGAATAAAACATGCCAACAGGCAAAAGTGAGATCCTCCTTGAGGCATGCTAGGACTTTCTCATGTGCAACAGGAGCTGAGCCAGTAAAGCACCAGAGTTGAGGGAGAAAGGACCCTGAGCCAGAGGGCCCCCAGATCAATTCCTTGTCTTGTAAAGGATGTGGAAAATTCAGGCTTGGAACCTGGGCAAAAGGATCCAAGATGGTAGAAGTCATGGCAGCAGGATGCTATAGGCAGTGCATGGAACCTGCAGTTAGATGAGATCCAAGATTACTTTCCCTTCATTCTGAAAGGAGGACTCTGAAGGGGACGCAGCAGCCTTTGCCCCATGCCATTCAGAGTTTCAGTCTCCCCTAGACATGGGCCAGGGCTTTATTAATTGTCATCCACATCTTGCTGAAAGCCATGTTTCCACCCTCATCACCACAGGTCCATCTCCAGGTGCTGTGTCTACCTAGAAGTGGACTCAGTCACATCCCCTATCTTGGTCAGCTTGGGCTGCCATAACAGAATGCCACAGACTGGGTGGCTTAAACAACAGGAACTTATTTCTCACAGTTCTGATGGCTAGAAGTCTAATATCAAGGTGCTGGCTAATTTGGTTCCCAAGTGAGGACTCTCTTCTAGGCTTGTAGACAGCTGCTTTTTCCCTATGTCTTCACATGTTGGAGAAAAAAGAGAGCAAGCAAGCTTTCTTGTGTCTCCTCTTATAAGCACACTAATCCTTTTATGGAAGCCTCATCTTTGTGACCTCATTTAAACGTAATAACCATCCAATGGCCCCATCTCCAATACAATCACATTGGGGGTTAGGGCTTCCCCATTCAAACTTGTGGAGGGGAATACAATTTAATCTATAACATCTCCCCTACACCCACCTCTAGTCCTCCCATAGGCCAGACTGATAAATAGAAAGGATATCAAGGTAAGAAGAATTCAGATCCTACACTCTAGGACTCCTAGTCCTGGTAGAGTTGGGGGATAAAGAGTGGGGAGGTTGGGAAAGAATAGGCCAAGGCAAAAATACAATCTAAAGATGTGTACAAGCTGCTTTAGAAACACAGAGAGAACAGCAGATACTGCTTAGGGGAATTTGGGAAGGTTCATAGAGGAGCTCATTTTTTATTTGGGCCTTCAAGTTTAAGCAGATTTTTTGCCAGCTAGAGAAGTGATAGAAGGGCACTCCAAGTCAAGGAGCAGCACGAAGCATGGAAGAACATGGTGTGCTAGTCAGACCTGGGACTGGTGGATGTATGGGGGCATTGAGCAGCAGAACAAGCCTGAGAGAAGGCTAAAGCTGGCTCAGAGAGGGCATGTTCCAGGGCTTGTGTGGACCTTGGGGCAAGAGGGACCTAAGTGATATCTAAGCAGGGATGTCATGAATGATCTTATAGTTTAAATACTCTTAAACTCAGGGGGCAATCCTCTGACAGAGGTGGGGGAATGAGATTTTCGAGCAGACTGCGTTAGTCCATTTGGGCTGCTGTAACAAAATACCACAGACGAGGTAGCGTATGAACAACAAAATTTACTTCTCATGTCTCTAGAACAGTGGTTCTCAACCTTCCTAAGGCTGAGACCCTTGCATACGGTTCCTCATGTGGTGGTGACCCCAACCATGAAATTTTGCTACTGTTATGCATCATGATGTAAATATCTGCATTTCCCAATGGTCTTAGGTGACCCCTGTGAAAGGGTCGTTCGACCCCCCCAAGGGGTCGCGACCCACAGGTTGAAAACAGCTGCTCTAGAAGTTAGAAATCCAAGATCAAGGTGGCAACATGATTGGGCTCTGGTAAAAGCCCTCTGGCCTGGAGCCTGTGGACTTCTCACTGTGTCCTCATATGGTGGAGGGTGTTACAGACCTCTCCAGAGCCCTTTCTGTAAAGGCACTAATCCCATTCATGAGGGTTCTTCCTGACCTAGCCAACTCCCAAAGGCCTTACTTCCTGATACCATCACACAGGCTAAGGACTTCAACATATGATGCTGAGGGGACAGACATTGAGACCATACCAACACCAACAAGGAGACTTCAGCAGTGGTCTCAGTGTGAGGCTATAAAAGTGTGAACAAGGTAAGTCATTGTGGGAAAGGAGAGGAGGAACCAATGCAGGAAACATGGGGCAAGAAGAGTGGACAGGACTCAAGACCTGATTCAAGAAGAGAGGGGGAACTTTGGATGACCCCAGGCTTCCCGCAAGGGGCCTTATTGAATGACAGTATGAGAGTGAAACTGAGGAAAAGATCATAAATTCCATTTCAGACAGTTGGGTTTGAGGTTCCTGACATATGCAACAGCTGAATGGACATGCTGCTATGAGATTTTTGGAGCTGGAGACAGTAATGCTCAATTTCACCCCAAACCAAAAACTGCTATATTAGACAAAAATCCTTCATTCTTCAAACTGAATATGCAAACATCAAGATTGGATTCAAGCCTTTTGGTTAGAACAAACTGTTACCTATCCCATAATCCAAGCTTTTGCTGGGATATATTAGCCTTTGGTTTTCTAAATCCTTATTTTCTTACAATGCACCAAATTTCTCTCTGTGCCTGGAGGCAGAAAGATCTCAGCTTAATATGCAAATGCAGCCATCAAGGCAGCCCTCTTTCCATGGAGTCTTGCTCACACAAGAATCCTTGTTGCCAAAGGCTCCTTGTACAAGATTAGCAGAATTTCCTTGTTTTACCAAATTCCGCAGTTCCCCCCACAGCCATCCAAAGGAGCACCTCAGGGTTTTCAATGTTCCTTCCGACATGTTACACAATAAGCAAAGGCAACCCGGCCCCCAGTCACTGGGGCTTCCATGTGCCTAGGAGAAAATGTTTATGGGCACAATTCAGCCTGAAGCCAATCCACCATCAGCATATTTATAAACCTCCAAGAAAGAAGAAGAAACAAAAGCTGTTGAAATGTGAAAATAATTAGAGAAGAGACTTTCCCAGGGAACAAACATGGCCCACACTGTACGGAGGGCAGAACAAACAAACTTTGCGGAGGTTATGGAGCTGTAAAATTCTTGTTTACTTCTGAAGAAAGAAATAAAGTTGGAGGAAAGCCACTGGGTTTGCACATTAATAAATCAAGTTCCAGGGGGTGGGAGCAGAGGGATGGACTATAAATCCGAGGCCCAAACAAAGCCACATTCCAGCAGTCCCCGGTGGCGTGTGACCTGTGTGGTTAGATTTCTGAGCAGACCTGGCTCCTGCCAGTGGCACTGTCTTTGGAGTCAACATGCCCTGTGTGCCCCACAGGGCGGTCCCCCATCCCAAAAGCATGTGGTCTGGGTTAAGGTTTTTGAAATAAAGTCTTAGAGTGTTTGATGTTTAAAAAGAAAGGGAAAAAGTAATCAAAACACTCTAGTTCCCTCTTCTTCGCAAGCTGAACTTTCCATAGCAGTTTCAGCCTCGACAGAAACCACAAGGCTCAGCGAGGCAAGGCCAGGGCTGGCCCACACAGGCCAGCAGGAAATTCCCACAGTGCCTGGCTCCTGGAATGGGGGGCTCCCGGCCACTTCCCGGCCCGGCTTGGGGTAAACTTGCCTGAGAAATGTCACAACTGAACAGCCTCCTGGCGAAGGGATTTTTCTCCAGGCTAACACCTTGGGTTCTGGGAGAAAGAGCAACTAACTGGGCATCCTAGACCTTTACAAGTGATGCAAATGCCAGGTACTTGGGCCTACAGTTCTCACATGTGGTTAACAGCCTGACAACACTTGTTTTCTCAGAAACCTGGACATTTCCCCCTCTATTTTAAGATGGAAATGAAATCAAGAGTATTGAATTTGTTGAATATTAAGTGCCTGGTATATGCCAGCTCTGCTAAGCCCTTTAAATACATTGCCCTATATAACTCTCATCAGGATTCTATGAGAAAAATACCACTATCACTTCATATAGATGAGAAAACAGGGGGTCAAACAATTCACAATTGGCCCCAAATCACACTGCCACTGGTGTGAATAGGATCTGTCTCTGACTTCATTTCTCTTAACTACTAAGTTCTCCTATTATGATAACACGAGGTTCCTGCTCATAAGAGATGTAGTTGGCTAGTTAAAGAAAACAGAAGATGGAATTTTACTAAAGTTACTTAGCTTAATTAAGAGCTAGGTAACAATAATAAATCATAATACTGCCAAAAGCAATCAATTATTGAGCACTTACTATACCCTGGCCAGGCATTTTGCATATATGATTCCAATTGCTTTACAAACACGGCCTTTGAAGGAGGTGTTGTCTGTACCTGACAGGAGAGAAGGCGAGGAGCATCCCTAGGAGACCCTCACCAGTAAGTGGCACAAGGATCTCATGATGTCAGCTCAAAGCCCAGCCCTGTGATAGAATCTCAGGGTCTTGGTGGTTTCTGCAGAATATCACCTATAGGCAGAATATTCTGTTTTAAACTTAAAATGACTAAATGTATAATTTGTATCAAGTCCGATGCTATGTTAACTGGCTTTTTTGGTATGGGCAAGAATCAAAGGCATAAATGCAAGTATGGGGGCAAACACAAAATTACTGGAAATATGCCTTTAGCTTCCTGGGACATGAGTAAAAGGGGCCCCTACTCAACTTCATCCGCAGTTTGCATCAGTCCAGCTCTTGTGTTCCATAGAAGCAGAGTTGGAACCCAACCCCACCACCCAGCTGAGGCATTTTGTCATTCTTCAATATTAAGATAATAGCAGCCATCCTTTATAAGCATCTGTATATGACAGGTAGGTTATTACCCTATTTTCCAGATAAGGAAATCTGGCTCAAAGAGGCTAAGTGATGTGTCCAAGATGAAATAGTCAGATGATAATAACTGGACAAGTATTCAAATTGTTTGACATTCTCTGAAAGGCTGTTTCAAGCACCCCACAATAGTTCCACACCTCACCCTTTCTTATTTTATTTCTGTTACTTCTTCCTCCCACTGGCTACATTAGCTTCCTATTGCTGCTGTAACAAATTACTACAAATTTGGTGGCTTACAACACACACATTGATTCTCTGACAGTCATCTGGGCCAGAATTGGAAATCAGTACCACTGGGCTGAAATCGGTGTTGGCAGATCACACTCCCTCAGGAGGTTCTAGGAGAGAATCCATTCTCTTGCCTTGTCCAGTGTCCACAGCTGCATTCCTACGCTCCTGGCTTTGACTGCTTCCTAATCTTCAGAGCCAGCAATGTAGCATCTTTTCTCTCTGATTCTGCTTCCCTTTTCTTCCAGCACATGGCCTTCTCCTCTTCTGTTGTACTCAGCTCTCCTTCTCTGTTTCCTTCCACACATGGTCTTTTTCTTCTTCTCAGCCTCTATCAAATCTCCCTCTGCTCTTTCTTATAATGACACCTAGTGATTCCATTTAGGGCCCATCTGGATTATCCAAGATAATCTCTCCAACTCAACAGGTGTACCTTAATTACATTTTCCCCAAGTCCAGTAATATTCACAGCTTCTGGGGGTGAGGAGCTGATATCTTCGGGGATATCTTTCAGCCCACCTTGCTGACCCCTACCCCTGAAAATTGAACTTTGCATTATTTTCCCAGGAATGGATGTGGGGTTGAATTTGATCCAAACTTTCTTTCTTGGTCTGCTTGGTGACTGTGAACACTAAACATTTACCTAGTTCTTTCCAGTTTTCTAACTTTGTGTGCCAACTACCCCATTAGAGTGTCCAGTTCATGGTGCTCTTGCCATTATGCAGTTATTAAGAGAAAGTGTGACACAAGGCAGTGTCTAATCAAAGATAGTGCAAGGAATTAAATTCATGAAAAGGAGAAAAGAAGTGGTTTGGAAGCATTGATGACCAAATTGAAGCAAAGGATCATGTATATGAAAAGTTACCTGGTAATGCCAAGAATTGTCCATTAAATGCCAATCATAGAAAGCAACCAGAATTTAGAAGAGAAAGATATCCTAAAAGTAGGCAAGGTCATAAGAGCCTTTCTGGAATAACTATAGTCTACAATGAGTTTTGAACATTAGCTCAGAAGAGGAGGAAGCTACCATATTTGAGCATCTTCTATGGACTAAGCTTTCCATTCCTAACAACTCATTTACTCCCATTAGATGTTTATAAATGAGAAAACTGAGGCTTGCTAAGAGAGATTATGTCTCTTGATCAGCTGGTAGATGGCAGAGCTGAGATCCACTTGTGGAATGTGCCTGGAGACTGTGCACATTCCACACTCTGACACCCTTGGCCTGCAACCTGGCCGCAAGGGCAAGTAATGGCCATATGATCGTGGTGACCAGTGGACTTAGGGGGAAGAATGGAAACCACAGAACATTAATTTGAACTAGCAGAAGGACCACCCGGGTGGCCCACATCGTATATCCATCTCATAGATATATTTTCTAAAGGGCTCAACATTTAAATATCTGAAGCTCATCCTTTAAGTTACATGTTAAAAAATAGCATCAGTGTGGTGAATAGGGCTACATTTTCATTCCCCGCTGGCAAAAACCATTTAAAATTAGGACAGGAGCTCGTCACTGGCTTTAAGGCATTCATATCCAGTCTTGTAGGGCTATGTGAATTTGAGGATCTTCGTAAAACAATATCCCCCACCATTCATGAACACCTTGAGAAACAGAATCAGATACTGTTTACCTTTGGTCTGAATTACAATTTTTAAGTAATGCCAGGACACTGATTCAAAACCAATCAAAACTTAGTTGAGTTTCAAATAAGACCTCCCCATCGGCCCCATCACCCACTGCTTCTCCAACATCTGGGAATGACTTTGTCTGAGATTAATGATAATTCTTGTTGGATGCATGCTGTTTTAATGGACAAAACATCCTCATGTTCCTCAATTCTTATTATTCTCAGAAAAGTGCTATGGGTTAATGGTTGCCATTCCTGTATGCATATAAGAGACTTCTTTACAATGGCAGTGGAACCTACAGGGAAGAGCAGTGTGGGTTCGAGGCTTTGTGAGGTCTTAACCCAGGACCTCCCTCCTGGACATGAACCTGGAACTGGAGGGCCTTGTCAGACAAGACGAATGGTATAATCCCATCTACTCTGAAGTTCTGTGAAAGAAGAGCAGGATTTTACAACTCTAACACATGCACTATTCTTTGCAATGGCTTAAAACTGCCCAAATGAAAACAAATGGTGACCCTTGGTGGGAGGTTGTGGAATGCTGAGCAACCACTATTCTTCAGCACCAGTTCCATTTGTAGTTTCTACAGGCCCAGAACACCTTCTGGGTCTCCTCACTGTCAGTCAGAATTTCAGGAGGAATGAACTTCTAATTGTGAAAAATAAAACCAGTTTTCTGATTAAAGCAAGGCTCCAAGAGGTTCAGTAACTTGTCTGAGGACACACAGCAAATCAAGAGTTGGAGACACCAACCACACAGGACAACAAGAATCTATGGAGAGGTATTGCAGGCAAGAGCTTTTTCTCAAGCTCAAATTCCTCTTGGGGTTGAAGGTAAGGTAAATTCAGATCTGACTTAGAGACTGGACTCTTTTATGTCAGATTTGAGCACCACATACCCCTTGTCTTTTGGGAGTGGGGAACTATCTGAGGCCTCTGCTTTAAAACTATACAGAAGAACTGATGGTATCACAGGCAATGCTGTGAATCAATCTGAGTATATGGAGGAGCTTGTCTGGGTCTGAGATATAAGTTTTGTGTTGGCTGCTGTGGCCAAGAAGGTTGTGGTCTGGGCACTTGACCAGCTGGTACCATTCTTGAGACTCTGCCTGTATATGAAGCTCTGCCCAGGCATCCTGAGTGCTGCCTTCAATTCAAGTTCACTCCCACCTGACCCAGGGGCCTGGAGAATCTCCTCTACCTCATTCTACTTTGGGTTTCTCTTTGAAAAATGGAACGACAGTGCTAATGTTCAGGATAATGGAAAATTCTAAAGCACAGGACCACTAGCTTTGCAATGAGCCTGGGTTTAAATCTCAGCTTGGTTCCTTACCAGCCATGTGATTTGGGGCATAGCATTGAATCTTCTTCATTTGTCAAATTTGGATAATAAGGATGTCTCTGAAGGATTGCCATTAATCCTATATAATAATAGAGTAATATGCAAATTGACCCTAATGGCGGAATGATCAGAAAGAAAGCTCAATCAGTCACTAACAGGTGACTGACCACCTCTTGATCCCTTTCCCCAGCTGGCAGGTGGCAGTGGAGAATGGAGCTGGCTGCGGGCAGCCAGGGAAGATGGCCCTGATCGCAGGCCAGGCCTAGGAACCACACCCATGCACAAATTTCGTGCGCTGGGTCTAGTATCAAATAAAATCATGAGGATAAGGAGCCAGGCACTTAGCATAAAGTTGGCCATTTTTGTTAAAATAGGCAACAGTTTTGTGAAACAAAGAGCTACTAAAAGTTAAGGTGGGGGCATTACCATTGCTGTGTTAGTGTCACTATCCTGCACAGCAGGCCTGGACAAAGGAGAGGCACAGCGGTGGGAGAAGGCATGATTCCAGGAATGCTCGGTTCCAGGGGCACAACACTTTTGGCCAGTTGTAGAATCCGTCTCACTGCCTTCTTCAGCCCCAAAGACACCAACAAGAAAAAAAGAAATTTTTTCAAAAAGCCAACCACAGCAGTTTAAAACCTCCCATTGGTTTCGCCTTTCCTTCCCCATGTATTGTTTTTGGGAAGGGCTGTTTCAACCACAGCGCTGCCAAGAAAACAGGGTGGTTTCCCTTGACCACTGGCCACGGGTGCGTGCCTTTGCCTCAGCGTCGGTGCAAGTGATTTTAAAAAATAATAAAAATCTTTCTCTATAAATAAACCCTTAGGCTGTGGGTCTTAGAGGGATGAGTTCCCGCTTCTGAACTCACCACAGGCAAGGTCTCCCCTGCAGGAACTGTACATTGTGGAGCCAGAGAGATTACATGGAGTTTCCCATCTATGCAGGAATGGTTCTGGGCTGGAAGTTCTAAAGACCGCCCCACTTCTCAATAGATGTCCCTCCCTCCACTTCCCCAGAGACTGTTAGTACAGTCTTTTATGAGTTTCCAGAGTCTGACATATTAAACAGCTATAAGGGTTTACTCAGTGACAAGAAGCATTGAAAAGAGGGTAAATTTTAGAATCCAGAGACCTGGGATTGATTAGCTGTCTGACCAAGAGGCTTACATGGTATTGGGCAAGGTATTTGACATCTCTGTGCCTTTCCTCATCTAGGAAATGGACATACACCATGCATAACTCATGAGCTAAAGTAAAAATTAAATAAAAAAGCATTGAAGTCTCAAGCACACAGTAGGTATTCAGTAAATAATCATTGTTATCAAGTTCTTGACATGATTCATTATCAGTAAGAAAAAGAAGGCTCCCTTTGCTAGGATTCCAAAGAGGATTTAATGAAGGAATAATTAATAAGAAGTGGCGGGGGAGGCAATAAGGGAGCCAATAAGAAACATTTAGGGACCCAGAGACCTGCAATGGTAGGGAGATGTAACCACCCCTAGACTTGAAGGGGCAAGGGGACAGCCAGGTACTGCAAGAGCCAGTAGAAAGTGAAGCCGTGGGAGTGGGGCCACTGGCTGGAGCTCTAGTTTTAGAGGAACATGGCCGCTGACAGAGCAGGCCCAGAAGCAGGGAGGGAGCTGGAGAACTGTCCCATCCTCTCCGTCTCCCACCCTCAGTCCCTTGCTGATGCCTATCAGTAGCCAAGTCCAGCTGGGAGGCAGGGGCCAGGGAGCCCCTTAAGGGGAATCAGCCTTCCAGGGCACAGTACATACCAAAGGGTAAATCTCAGTGGGAAGAGGGTGCAAGTGGTGAGTCACCAAGCTGGTCAGAGAGGGATTCCTTGTCATTTGCATATTGGTTAGTATTAGTCAACCCAAACCATAACAGATCTCCTGCAAAAACCCTAGAGTGGTGATTATAGTCACATCACCTCAGACCTAAATACCCTACAACAGTTCCCAGGGTTTAGAGAAATGGACCCTTACTTCCCGCCCTCTTTCCTGCCCATGTCCCAGGCCCTGTCTTCCGGCTCATCTCCTGCCTCTCCCCTACTTGCACTTTCTGGGGTGCCTAAATCCCTATGTGCTTCTCTGCTATGTGCTCACAAGTTCATTTGAAATGTCTGATAGTGGAAAATCTGATGGGTGAAAGTCTTCACCCATTCCATCCCTGTCTTCTCTACTTGGCCAACTCTTGTCATCCTCCAACACCCAGTCATGTACTGCCTCTTCTAGGCAATGTACCCATCCTCCCCTAAGGTCTCACAGAGAGGCAGCCGAATATGAGTGAGGCTCAGAAAAGACTGCCAGCTTGCTGTTCCTAGATGCAACATTTTCTTGCTGCATTGTGCCCTTGCCTCTTAACCTTTCTGCATCTCAGCATCAACATCTGTAAAATCGGTGATGACTGTACCCACTTCATAGGGTTTTCCTAAGGAATAAATGAGTCAATATATGCAAAATACTTAGAATAGTTCCTGGCATATAGTAAGGACTTAATACATACATATTAGCTATTTTATTTTTAATTACTGGTATATCATAATACTTAACACATATAGTATGACTCAAAATTTATTTGTCTGATTCCCACACTGATTCTTTAAGCAATTCAATGATAGGGTCTTTGTATTTCAATGCCTGGAATAGTCCTTGGCACATAGTAGGTACTCAATAAAAGATCAATGAGTGAATGAATGAATACACTTGATGTGTTTGGAATCTGGTTTGGGCTTTCATGTGCTACACACCATAGGCCTTTTCTAATGGATATGAACAACTGAAGAAGTCAGATCCAGGAAATTCAAACCCTCCAGAGCAAAGCTGGGTCACCCAGCAAGGCAACTCCCCTGTCTGCCCAGTTTGGGTGGGTCCCTGCCCTGAGCAACCAGTCACTTCTAATCTAATTGTGTGATAAAAGAAATAGCTTCTCCACCCTTCACACTTCCTCCTCCCAAGTTAGAAACTGAGAGCCCCCATCTGCATTTGTGTCAGAGCCCTGGTCTCAGGGGAAGACACATATTCCCCCTCCCACCCCACCAGGCAAAATCACCCTCTTCAGGACATTCAAGGGTGGAGGAGTCTGAGCAGAGAAGCTGTGAGTGCCCAGAATGCCTTCATGTTCCTCCCGTCACTCAGTCCCAGGAGCAGGTGTGTGCTGTGAAGAGCATAGAGGCTCTGCCCCAGGCTGGTAGTCGCTCTGACTCTCTCTGGGCTTCGAGGACCCTTCCTGCCATCTTCCATTGATTCATTCATGTGCCCTCCATGGCTTCCCATCTGATTCATTTAAAACAAAATGCAAGGTTTTACATAGCCCACATGACTGGCTTCCTAGATGCCCCCAATCCCTCACCACCTCTGTTCTCCCCATTACCTGCCCCACTGCAGAGAGCAGGGCTCATAGCTCTTTCACTACTCAAAACACACTGCTATTTCTCTACTAAAAGGCTCTTGCTTCAGATATCCTCGTGACTCTATCTTTCTCCTTATTCATGTATTAGTTCCTCCATTTCACAGACAGTTTTAAACTTTAAAATTTTTATTTTAAATTATGGTTCAAAAACATGCAAAATTTACCATCTTAACCATTTTATAGGTACAGTTCAGTGGCATCAAGTTCATTTACTTACCTTGCTGTGCAACCATTATTACTATCCACCTACAAAACCCTTTTCATCTTATAAAACTGAAACTCTACCCATTAAACACAAACTCCCCATCCCTGCCTCGCCCCCAGCCCCTAGCAACCACCATTCTACTCTCCTATTTCTATAAATCTAGCTATACTGGAAACCTCATATCAGTGGATTACACAATAGTTGTCCTTTTGTGACTCACTTCTTTTGCTTAGCAATATAATGTCCTCAAGATTCATCTATGTTGTAGCAAGGGTCATGATTTCCTTTCTTCTTAAGGCTAATATTTCATGCACACATACAACCACATTTTGTTTATCCATTCATCTTTTGATGGACACTCAAGTTACTTCCACCTTTTAACTATTGTGAATGATGCTGCTATAAATGTAGGTATACAAATATCTGTTCAAGTCCCCTCACTTTTATTTTGGGGGAGATTCATATCCAGAAGTGGAATTGCTGGATCACAGAGTAATTTTATATTTAATTTCTTGATGTCTTCCATAGTGTGAACACAACTTAGCAATGCACAAAGCTTCCAAATTCTCCACATCCCCACAAACACTTATTTTCTTTTTAGGACTTTTAAAAAAGATAGCTATTCTAATGAGTGTGAGGTGGTATCTCATTGTGAGTTCCAACAGACAAGTTTTGAGCACCTACGGTGACCCAGGTCTGAGCTGCGTGACTGTCAGCATATACAGAGTCCACTGCCTGAACTCCAGTGAAGGAGCAGGTGGCAAAACAAACCTGAAATGAACCATTCCTGGAACTGAACCCTTTCAGGCATTATCTCGTTGAATCCTCACAATCTCCCGTAAGATTCGTATCATTATCTCACTGCAATGAAGAAGGCAAGGTTCACTAAGTTCATGATTTGCCTCCTGGTTATAAAGCTAATACGTGTGACAACTGAACACACACATCTTTGAGACTCAAAAGTCTATGCTCTTTTCTCTGGGACAGTTTTTCTCAGATATTTTTATTTAACTGAGCAGGAAGACATAAAAATAACCTTGAGTCACTGACTGACAAGGACCAGCTTTTTATTTGGCAAAAAAAAAAAGGGGGGGGGGGAAGCAATTAATTTACCATCTACTGTCACTATTCTTGTATAGGAAAAAAAAATTTAACCACATACCCTTTGGAAACACACACACACGATAAAGTTTATTCAACTGAATAAACTTGGCTTTGTGAAAACCTCACTCCACTGTCGAACTTTTTTCATTTCCCTGCCCCAGTAACGAAGACCATGGCTCACTCAATCTGGGACCAATCCCCAGCTTCTGAATGTCAAGTGCTCTATCCTGGCAGGCCCTCAACTGGGTACTATGGGGGATGCCAGGCCAAGTGTGGGCTGGCCTTGGGGAAGCTTAGACATGCACAGAACAGAGGGAATTAGGTGCCGCCTGGTTGCCCAGTCTACTCGGCAAGCAATGAGGAGGTAGGGGAGTATTACCAAGCACTGCCATTTCTGCTGCCTTTATGACCTCTCTTAAACGTTTCTCCTCCTCACTTTCACCACTAATTCAGGTCCCATTTTCCAGAGGAAATTAAAAACCTTCATACATGCGCCACCAAAAATAAAGGGAAGAAATGAGCCATGAGTAGTGAAAGCAGTTGCTAAATACACAAAATAAAACTGTGTGTTAAGGATACATAAATATTCAGGGGAAAAAAAAGAAAGGCTTAGAAAATAATAAAACACTGTCTCCCTATCCCTAGCCTCACCTGAGTCTGAGTCTCCACATACAAGCCAAGAAATTCCTCTAACACAGAGATTGCATCAATCCCCCCACCCCCCCCACCCCGCCCTGTTCTCTGTGCTTTCAAATTAGAAAACTTGTATTGACCTAGCTCAGTAGTGAGAAAACTATAGTCCACAGGACTAGTCCAGTTGCCTTTTTGGTAAATAACAATGATTAGAAGGTAGCCATGCTAAGTCACTTACATAGTATCTGTGGTTGTTTTCATGCTGCAACTTCAGAGCCCAGAGACTGAGCAACCAGCCTAGCTTAACATCCTTAGGAAAAGATGGCCAATGCAATCTTTGATCTAGCTTTAAGTTCAGGGACTCTGTCTCTATTATGTTACCAATCCTCTCCAGTGAATTTTTAAATTTTGTCTTTTTCAGCTATGAAATCCCACTCCTTTTTCAAATAGTTTCAATTTTTTTTTACTGAAACCTCCTTTATTTCTATTTTTTTCAAATAATGTTTGTTCTTATGAAAAAAAAAAAAAAGAAACGGGGCAAGGGGGTTTGCAACCCAGTTCAGTATCTGGTTAAAACTGTAGTCTTACTTCCCCACTCTGACTGACTTGGGAAGAGCCACAGAGCCTAACCCCAGGGCTCCACCACAGCTGACTTGGGCGGAGCTGTGGGGACCCTCAGGGGCCCGCCACAGGAGAAGATTATAGGCCCAAACCACCCCACAAGTTCAGTTCAGGCTTTGGATCCAGAATTCCCTTGGACTAGCAGATCTGAGAAATAAAGGTTAAACTTTCCTCCCTCAGAGTGCTGGCTGATCATTCTCCCAAGGATTCTGCTACAACACTTACTCCATAAAACACGGTATAATAACTGCTTTCAAGGTTTTATCTGAGTAATTCAACATCTGTGTCAGCTGGGTATTGCTATCTTTTAATTGTCTTTTTAGAGTTGTTGAGTTCCTCATTATTTGTTCTTTATAAATTGATTAATTTTAAATTATGTTGGACACTTTGAATATTATGTTATGAGACTCTGGGCCCCCCAAAAATTAAAGCAAGCAATCTTCAAATTCTAACATAGCTTCTATGGGCTATGGTTCCATTGCCAGTTTAGACTTCAAGGCTTTTGCTGAGCTTTTATTGTGCACCACCCAGGGGCCAGTCTGGTCCCTGAAAAGTGATCTACACTGTAGTTAAGACACAAAGTTTTGTTATGCAGCTTTGGGTCAATTCCTCACATGTAGAGCCTGAGAATGAGCTCAGAATGACATACACAAATTTAGGGGACACCTTTCATGAGCTCCTTCTCCTCCATGATTTCTCTACAGAGGCTCCTATTTCCTGGGTGTGCTGGATTGAAAGCCATGGCTTTAGCTTCTTCATGCTGTCACACAACTGAGTCCACTTTCAGAATGAAACAGTGAGAAACAAAATAATAAGAGAAATACCCAGCCCTTACAGTGTTTAGAACATAGGGAGCCCTTTTCCCAGTTCTTCAAATCAGAAAGAAGAATCTTTTGAGAGTTTTAGGTGCCTACAGAGCTGCCACTGTAGGAGTGTGGTTCATGACAAGGACTTGCCTTGGGGCTCACCTAGACAAATAATAAGAGTAAAATGAAAAGAGATTCCTCCCTTCCTTCCCCTGTCACATTTTGTCCTGCAGGGCCCATTCTCTCTAGTCCTCTAACCAGAAAGATAAAGTTTACTTTGGAATTTTTGTTGTTCATGCTTAGGGCAGTTCCAGCCTCAGGCTGCCCTAGAGTCTAAGCTAGAATATATACAGAAGGGAAAAAACTACCCAAGAAACTTAACATCTGTATGATTAATTTTACATGTCAACTTAACTGAACCACAGGGTGTCCAGACATTTGGTCAAACATTATTCTGTGTGCAGCGTCTATAAGGGTGTTTCTGAATGAGATTAGCATCTGAATCTGTAGACTGAATAAAGCAGATTGCTCTCTCTAGTGTGGGTGGGCCTCATCCAATCAGCTGAAGGTCTGAATAGAATAAAAGGCTGACTCTCCTCATGAAAGGAAATTCCTCGTACAACAATAGGGTTTTATTGTTTTTGTTTTTGTTTTTTCTGTCTCTGAACTC
The DNA here is from genome assembly GCA_011751065.1 of Lasiurus cinereus. Classification (NCBI taxonomy): domain Eukaryota; kingdom Metazoa; phylum Chordata; class Mammalia; order Chiroptera; family Vespertilionidae; genus Lasiurus; species Lasiurus cinereus. Next base: position 25,076,331 of record JAAGEH010000030.1, on the reverse strand, counting down.
AAACTGAAGCATTGGCTCTTGCTAGGCCTGGAGCTTTCCAACTCTGGGCTAGAACTGTGCCATCAGTTCTCCTGGTTCTCTAGCTGCTGTTTACATGTCTTAGGATTTGTCAGTCTCCATAACTGCATGAGCCAATTCCTCACAATAAATCTATTTATTTAGGTGCATCCTACTGGTTCTCTTTCTCTGGAGAATCCTGATACAATTGCTCTTTGATCTTTTATTTCCCTCCCAACCCAACCTGTGATTTACTTTTCAGAAGTCTCAAATAGTTGTTTTATATATACTCTCCAGGGTTTTTAACTGTAATTAGTGAGAGAGACAGTTTGGAGTATGCTCATTCCATTTAGCTAAAACCAGAAATGTCTACTTTATTTTTAACTGCTATATGCTATTACATTGGATGAATATACTACAATCTCACAAAAACCGGTTTGGCTCAGTGGATAGAGCATCAGCCTGCGGACTGAAGGGTCCCAGGTTCGATTCCGGTCAAGGGCATGTACCTTGTGGGCACATCCCCTGTAGGAGGTGTGCAGGAAGCAGTTAATTGATGTTTCTCTCTCATCAATGTTTCTAACTCTCTATCCCTCTCCCTTCCTCTCTGTAAAAAATCAATAAAATTTATAGAAAAAAGAAAACACACAAGAATATACTGCAATCTCTTTATTCATTTTCTATTGATAAGTATTATGGTTCTTTCCTTATATTATCTGTGAATATATGCAGAGCGCCTCCAGAATATATATACTTATATGTAAAATTGCTAAGGTGTAAGGTATATCCATGATCAAATTTACTAGATAGCACCAAAACGCATGCGGAAATGATACTAACAATTTAGATTTGTTCTAGCAATATATAAGTTTTCTCATTGTTTCATAGACTCATGAACTTTCGGTATTGCTGGATATTTAAGTTTTTGCTAGTCTAATATGTAAGGAATGATTCCTCTATGTTTTAATTTACTTCTGGTTACTAGTGAGATTGAGCTGCTTTTTAAATTTTTGGTCCTTTCATATTTCCTCTCTTGTGGCTTCTTTGTTCAGATTGGTTCTCTATTTTTATTTTGGGTTTTTAAAGTCTTTTTCTTATTGATATTCTTATTTAATTCTTACATGTAGCTGACTGTGTTTAATAGATATAGCAAAATGCTTTCTCCCATTGTCTCTCTTGTCTTTCTCACTTCGTTGGTAGTGACTTTTGGTGTATAGATGTTTTCATGTTTTGATGCCAGAAAGATCACTATCAGTGCCTCCTTCTCTCTTACTCTCTATATTCAAATAATTTTTGAACCCTGTTGGTTTTTCTCTCCTGTCTCTGCCATCTGTCCATGTTTGCAGCCCCTGGGTCAAGCTCTCCTCCAGTCTCATCTCCTGGTTAACTGCACCATTTCTCAATGGATTCCCCATTTCCACTCTCACCTAGATACAATGTGGACTTCAAAGAACATGAATTAGACTATGCTATTCTCCTGGCTTAAACACTTGGAGTGGTTTTCCTTCACCTATCAGATTAAGTATAAGCATTCTGGGCGCCAACAGACAATAACAACAAACCCACCAGGCCCTGGCCATTGCTGGCTCCTCCAGCCTCATGTATTATTCTGCTCACATCTATGCTCCAGACACACTGCACTGCTCCTCTCTCCACCCTTCCCTCACCAGGCATACCAGGCATCTTCACACTGACTTTCTGATACCTTAACATTTAACATAATCATGTCAACTCCCTCTCTCCCCTGCCTCAATGTAATATTATCAAAGCTTTGAGGTGGGATAGGGGAGGCTGTAGCCTGGAAATGGGCTACTATGGACCAGACACTTCCACCTATAGTATAGTGTCATTTCCTTCTTACAACTCTAGTGACCTCATTTACAGATGAGGAGGTTGATGTTCGGAAGTGCTAAGTGACTTGCTAAAGACACACAGCTAGAAAGTGGCAGAATCAGAGGCTGAACCCAAGTGTCTGATGCTCCAAATTATGGACCCAAAGCCATTCCTGGTTCACAAAGACTAGGTATGATTCCTGGATCTGCTATTCACTGGCTTTCTGACCTTGGGCAAGTCACTTCTCCTCTATGAGCCTCAATTTCCTCATCTGTAAAAGGAGAATATATTCAATGGTCTGTAGGCTCCCCTTCTCCTCATGCTATTCTGGGAAGTGCCCACTTTGTTCTATACATTTCTTCAGTTCAGGGCTTCCCACTGAGAACTGTCCACTCTCCAACATTGATCCCAAGTCAGCAGAGTACCGACGATCCTCTCCCACACTCTGCATTTTTTTACATCAATCTCTGAACTAGCACAGTAACCTCTGCTACAAATTTGCATGTCTAGACTCATCCCTGGCTTACTGCATCTCTTCCTAAAGCCAAAAATCCATTAGGAAAACAGAGATGGTGAATCCAGACACAACATTCTCATGAAACTGCACTAAATTCTTCTGGCTTCCTGAGTGACCATGTGCAACTCCCTGCCCCACTCAGAGCCTCGATGACTTCACTTGTAAAGCAATGGGGATTGGTTTCTAGCAGGCAGAGGACTAGATCTAACCTTCACCTGTGGCAAGAACTTAGTAATAGAAAAATGAACCATCAAACAAAGGTCCATTTTCCTAAGGAAAACCTGACCTCAGCAAATTCATGCATCTCATCCTATATAATAAAAGCCTAATATGCAAATCGACCAAATGGCAGAACAACTGGTGGAATGACCAGTCGCTATGATGCACACTGACCACCAGGGGACAGACGCTCAATGCAGGAGCTGCTCCCAGCTCGCAGGCCCCAGTTCAGCCAAGGTGGGTGCCAGTGGGCCCCCTCCCCCCATATCACCCCGCAGAGGGAGGCAACCTGCAGTAGTGGCAGGAGGTGGAGCCAGCAGCATAGGCTTGCCAATGTAGGTGCCAGCAGGGGGGTCCCCTGATCACCCTGCCAGTTGCCCCACAGATCAGCTCTGATGGCCAGCCAGGCCTAAGGACCCTACTGTGCACAAATTTTGTGCACCAGACCCCTCATTTAGAATAATCAGCTACTATCCAGACTTCAAGGTTAGAATAGAGGAAATGTTCCCCAAAGAGCAGGGATTGAAAACTGAGTAGAGGAAGAAAGGAAGAGAATAAAGCAAAGTTCTCTCCAAGTAGGTAAAGACATTGAGGATTGCAGAGGATTTCCCACAGGCTTCAGAGTAAGGTGGTCATGGATCCAACTCCCCACTGTAGCTCTCACTAGCTGCCCATCCTTAGGCATGCCACTTAACCTTTTGGGGTCTGTTTCTTCATTTGTTTTTTTAAAAAATGGGCTAACCACTTTTTACTCACTATTATTTGTGAAGCTTAAAGGAGATGGCATGTGAAAGTAGCTGTAGGTATTCCAAATTACTCATTTTTATTCTTGTGTGTTTTCTATTGAAAGAGAACCAAGGACTGCCAAGAAAAGACAAAGAACTTAAGGCCAGATGTTTTCAGGCAAACACATCAATGTAAAACATGCTCCGCATGGATCCTGAAGCACAGTATCTCAAAACTAGAAATGGCTCTAGCAATTATCAATTACGGAATAATTACGTCAAATTTAATACTCTACATCTCCCACTGTCTACCACTGCTTGAGTGCTGGCACTGATTGAGAGTTCACTGCTTTGCAGAGAAAGGAATTCATAGAGAGAGGCGGATTGAAGCAAATTATTGAAACTTCAAATGTTAGACCTGATGGGCCTCCCAAAAATAAGCCTTCTCTGTCTCTTGCTTTATCATCCATCACTAAACTATTTGCAGTTATCAGTACATTCAAGGTTATACTTTTCCACTGAAACTTTACTGCTATTTCCTTTATTTGGATTACCCCCCTATCTTGGCCTCCTCTTCACTGGAGGAGACATCTATTCATTCTTTAAGGATTTTTTTTTTTAACTATTGATTTTTAGATAGAGGGGAGGGGAGATAGAGAGAGAAACATCGATGTGAGGGTGGAACACTGATTGGTTGCTTCCTCATACCCCGTCACTGGAAATTGAGCCTGCAACCTGGGCATGTGCCTTGACAGGGAATCGAACCAGCAACCTTTCAGGGCATGGAAGACCCACCAACTGGCCAGGGCCCTATTCATTCTTTAAGGTACAGCTCCAACATCACCACTTCCAAGAAGTCCTAAGTGAGTTCCAACCCCAAGCTGGGTTAGGGGCTCCTCTGCACCCAGTTCCTTTTACTGAAATCTCACTAAATAAAATAATTGAAAATAATTAATTTACATATTGGCCTCTCCACCAAACTGTGGTTCTTCAAAAACCTTACACACCTCTAGATCCCAGCTCCTCCCACAGGATGTGGCTCAAGAGTTGAGCCACTGAAGGGGCAGAGAGGACCCTGCAGAGCAGGCAGTGACTGTTACACGGAAGCAGCTGCCCAGGGGGTATGTGTGGCAACAATTAGATCCTGGACCTGGTCTCCTGAATAAGAGGAAATGGAGAAGAAAGGTTTTCATTTCAAAAGTGCTCTGGGGCTGTTTTGATTTTCTGTCTGTCTGCCCCTCCAGCAGACAGACATGCTTTCCTCTCCAACAAATTACATTCAACAAATTGGTGGGAGGATGGACACATGTCTCAACCAAACTGCCGCAAAAAGAAAATGGGAACTCTTCTTTGAGTTTTTGTTGTTGTTGTTGTTTAACAAAGCAATGGGCTCTAATGCCATTGAGTTGTAATCAAGGGGAGAAGGAAGGATGGACATTCTGCCAATACATGTACTTGACATTTTGCTAGGTGCTTTCCAAAGTTTAGTTTATAATAAATATGTGAAGTTAGGGATTGATTTACATATGGAGAAACTAGAGGTAAAATAACGATCTAGAGGTTAAATAACTTTCCATTAGTCTTATGTCTAGAAGGGAATCAATCCAGGTAATCCCCCAATGTATGCTTTGTACAATCCCATAACCAATGAGGTCAGGTCATACATTACCTACCAAATATCCATTTGTTTCTTTGTGTTTAGATATAGAACTTATAGTCTCTACTACCCATCAGGAATGGCCATCAGGAATAAAGACATTTCCCAGCCTCCCTCACAGTGGGAAAATCATGGGACAAAGGTCTACCCAAGAGTCAAAAGTCCAGAGGGACAGGTGGGATTTCAGGGAAGGCTCTGGAAGAGAGACAGTGTCCTTTGTTCCCCTGGTTTCTCTGGCTGCTAAGTTAGGACATGAGAGATTCCAGAAACCATGTTGAGACCTTGAGAATGGGAGCCATGTGTTAGAATGGGTGTCCCAGATAGCTATGGAGCCAGAGCCAACTCTGGACTCACAGACATCTTTGATGACTGACTGAGGAGATCTTTGTATGTTTAAGCCTCTCTCTCTGAAGCTAAAACAGTACATCTGATATCTTGGCTCAATGGCAAATTCACTGTGGGGATTTAGGCAAGATATTTCAACACTTTGAGCCTTAGTTTTCTCATGCAGAAAATAAGTAGATTGGATTAGAAAGGCATTCTCAAAGGTTCTTTCTAACAAGGGTACCAAATATACAGTATAATACTAGTAGCCAGGACTGCTGGGGCTGAAAGGACCACAGATTTAAAAAGATTTTTCCCCTCTGAGGATTTTCAAAGTAGTTAGAACCATTCATTCATTCATTCATTCATTCATTCATTCAGTGTGGTGGCTGCTGTGGTGTATTGCTCAAATGACCCTGAACACCATGTTCCCAATTGTGAGGAGTGCTGGCTTCTGACAGGTCACAGCTGATTGCTCTCCCAGAATGAGCATTATTTGAAGGGTTCTGCCTCAAACGAAGTGAGGCCAGCATTCAAGGGTAGCCCATACCCAACCGTGGATTGATGAGGGAGGTACAAGAAAGTGGCTCCGCTACCTCCATCTGTGGCAACTTAAGCGGGTAGTGCCAGCTGCCGAGCCCCAGGCAATTACATCCCAGCTCAGCTTTTCCTTCCACTCAATTCATGAAGGTCAAGACGTTTGTGGGTAATGTCTTCAAAAGCACTCACTGATGAAGTTTCTGCCTTCAGGTATCTGCCTCAGGATCTGTTTCTCAGGGTACTCCTCCTTTGGGAGGAGGAGTGGCTTTACATAGGGATTTTGGTGCTGGGCCATCTGTCAGCCAGCAATGAGGATCCCATCGCTGGGGGAGGGGCAGTCCTGACAGCACCTTGCTCACTGAAGTCCTGAAACTGGGAAGACTTCTGCTCTTGGCAAGTGGGGATGGGATTAGAGTCAAAGGAAAAGTACTGGCCGGGGCAATATACCAAACATTCAAGAGATTTGGGGGAAAGCAGTAGTTACTAAGACTATGAAATGAAATGGCTCTACAGAATGCTATCAATGTCCTGAAGCAAATCAGTGAAAGGCTGGAAGTGATTAATCCCTAATTTAAGACAAAGTGTGAAAGTTAGCAGGCCTCCTTGGCAGCATGTCAGGAGGCTCATCCCTGGCAGCTGGAGTGCAGAGCTGAGGGCCGGGTCCAGGACTCCATCAGAAGGGGAGTGGAGTGTCAGTGAGAGTCTAATTTTCCACCCTCGGGTGACTCAGGTCAAGGCCCTGGGCGAGGAGACGTGGGATGGGGGCATCTGGGTGGATGCCCTTGAGAAACTGGACACTCCACCTGGGCCTTATGGACTGCAGAACTGGCCTCATCTTCCCAGTGATGCCTGAACTCCTTACTTGAAGTTGGCTCAGAAGGCTTTGCTTGGCAAGCTAGCATATGTCTGCTTCAGGACTTCCTCTCCAGGCCACCAGAAGCTGGGATCAGACCACACCAGAAATAATACAATAGCCACTAGGGATGTGCTGGGCCTCCACAAGAGGGTATGAACCCTGAAGGAGCTTCTGGGTCCAGACAACCTACTCTGACAGGTGCCAGAAACATAGGTATGGGACTGCATCCAGCAGCAACAGGCAGTGGGAGTTTATTGATGTAAGAGCAGTCACCTTGGACACAGGATTTAACACATGGCCAGGATAGTGTTGTCTGAAGGAGTACTAAAAACAGTCCCGTTATGAAAGTCCATCCTGGGAGATAGTCCCCTTCGGCTCCAAGATTGACTGTGAGGATCTCACAGAAGATCATGAGACATGCCCACAATAAGTGAAGTAGAAATACCAGGATAAAGAAGAGAGGAAGAGATCAAAAGGTTCTGAGAAGTGGGAATGCTCAGGCAATTGGCCACAGAAAGCCAGAGGACTGATCTAAGATGTTCAGTAACTATTCCCAGTAACCACTATATCGGATAGGCATAACTACTCAGGATATTATGACAAATAAGACATTGTGTTCCCCTTAGGGTATTTATAATCTGTGACTATGAAGTAAGGAGACAGATTTTTTTAAAACAAAATCACTCAGAACAGATGCACACAAATAGGTATGGCTCTTGTAAAAAGTCCTGCTAGGAAACTCTACTTCCCACTGATGTGTGGGAAATTCTGGAGAAGTGAAGTCTCATCAACCTGGGCTTAAGTCTAGTCTTGATATAACTTTCAAGTTTAAACTTGCGTGACCTTCAGAAATGTTTTGACTTCTCTGGGCCCTAATTTTCTTATCTGTAAAATTCAGATGATAGTATCTGCTCTGGTGAGGTATTCCATTTCAATTAAAGTGAGATTGCATAAACAAAATGCCTCCCTTTTGATGTCCCATTTAAAAGCCAAATTAAAAAATTAGTTTTGTTTTTCTGTCCCTCTTTCCATTTTTGTCTTTCACTCCTTTTATCAAGCATGGATGAAGGTCTATGCTTTTGGGTACCTGTGGCCACATGGTACAGGGACAAGAACAGGGTTCTAGAGGGTTGGGTTCAAGCTCCAGGACCAGAACCTGCTCCCCATGTGACCTTGAGCAAGTCATTTAACCCTTCCAAGCCTCTATTTTCTCTCTGCTCAATTGATGAGCCAACCCTATTGGGTGCCTTCTCTGTTCCAAGCCCCACAGCTGTAAGGGTTCATGGTGATAGCCTCAGGAGCCTATATCAAGGGAAATGTCAGGCCCTTCTTGAGGATCTCAGTACTGAGCTCAAAGTGGTCTGGGAATACACAGGTTAATACACTACCCCCGCACACTTCCTAGGGATGTGGTGGGAGTCTGCAGAAATAACAGAAAAGCAAACCCTTGTAAGCTGTTACTATAATTGAGTGGCAGCTGTGGCTGCTGACATGTTATGTAAAGTTGCTTAAGAATTCTCATTGTACTCCCTGATTACTTCTACCTTTGTGCCTTGGTTCATACCACGTCCACCTCAAGCATCTCTAATTATTTCAATCCAACCCATCCTTCAAGGTCAAGGTTCACATGCACCTTTTCCAGGAATCCTGCCCGTAGCATCACAGGCCACATATGAATTTGGGGTTTCATTATTTAGCCCATAACAGGTGCTAAAGTCTCCCTACAGTTGTGAGTACATGTGTGCTAGTTCCTGAACCTGCCCACACCTCTGCAATAGTATATTCATAAATGCAATTTAATTTGAACTCTTTATAAGTGCACTGTCTGTTTTCTAGCAGGCCTCCCACAGATATAATGACTATAGCCATTATAAAGTTTCTTGAGAAAGACACAATTTAGCGCTAAACTCTATGAGGAATTCAAAGCCAAGTCATGGGCCCTTCGCACCTTGTGCCTTATTCTCCACACCTGCCAAATGGGGATACTAAAAACAGTGCCCTCACGTGGTCCTTATGAAAGCTTCCTGTGATAAAGGGCCTGGAAGGAGCAGCAAGTGTGGAGGTACACTGAGTCCACAAGTGACCCATTTTTCCAGGAACAGAGAACAGCTCTATGACTCTGCATTCCCAGGTCAGAAACCTGAAGATCAAACTTGGAAAAAGAAAAGGATGTCCAAAAGGACAAGACCCAGCTCCTAGCAACAAAGATGGATGGGATGTGGCATCTTTAGTGGTCCCTAGGCAAGAGGACCTCTGTTCAGAGTAAGTTCTAGACAGGAGAGAGGGCCTCTTCCCCCTCCTTAGTAATAATGACCAACCTCATGGGCTTGCTAAGTATCTATGGAAAATAATCCAGGCAGAGATCCTGGATACATCTATTTATGATGATGTTGACATAGAGAGGACCAGTATATTCATGCAGAAGCCATGTTTCCTGTTTCTATAAACATGTTCAATGTGAGAAAAGGCTTCAATGGGTCCATGGGCACAATTTAGAGCTCACTCTGTGCCAACATAAATCAAGCACACATACCATTCCAGTGAAACAATGCAGATCATTGATCTAGGGTGGTGAGGACCTGCAAACAGCATGGGTTCCAAGGCACCTCATTCTTGTACCCTTGTGATTAGGCTAACTTTCATCTTTGGGAGGGTCCATCTGGCCATGTGGTACAGTGAAAAAAGCATGGGCTTTGGCATTAGACAGTCTGGGTTCACAGCCAGTGTGGGGCCATGTTGTTCAATGCTTATTTTAAGCTTTACTTTCCTCCTCTGTGAAACTGGGCTAACAGAGTTGCCTCAGTGAAATGAGATTTAATGAGAACAGAGCCTTGGTGTTACTTTGATGATAAAGTCAACTCTTTTTCTCTAAACTCCTGTGGTTTTTGTTGTTGTTCTATTGTTTTGTTTCTAAGGTCTTGCAGTTTCAAATTGGTCTCAAAATTGGCAGAAGTCCAGCCAGTCACAAGGCATGACCTAGAAAGGCACTTTGAAGCCCTTGCCGTGTGCTTGGAGATGATGAACATGGCCCCCAGACCCAACTTGAGGTTCTGCCCAGCAAAGTCTTGAAGACCATAGAGCCCTTTAATTTGCACTATCTCTTTTGGATGCTAATTCACATAACTATCTTTGTATGAGGACAGGTGGTTTTATCAACATCTTTAGTAATAATTTTAGAAGAATAAAAAGGGAAGAATAACTTGGCATCAAGAAAAGTCAAGTTGCAATCCATGTTACTGTACCTCTTGGGGATAAAATTGGTTCATTGGTGACTAGGGATTCATGGCAGTTGGTTTCTAAGAAAGTGTTGTCTCAATCACCCTCAGACAATCTGTTAGGATTGAGTTCGTGTGCATCCTCCATGGACCAATTTCTTTTTGCCAGCCTGTTCCATGGCTAAGCATCTTAGAAGTAGCAGAAAATATATGCTTTGGAAGTGTGTTTAGTGAATTCAGAAGATCTGACTTTGGCCTCTAACTCTGTTACTTGTTCACCATGAGATCTTGTGCATGCATTTTCCTGCTCTTGGCCTCAGTTTCTTCATTAATACAAAAGATTAGCATCCCAACCCCAACTAACTCACCGGTGTACAGGGAAAGCTCCAATGAGAAGACAAATGTATGGTTGTTTATAAATTGTGACTTCAGGCATCTCAATTTAACAGGGCCAAAAAGAATGCTGATTTTTGCTTCCCAAACCTCAGCCTAACCCATTTCAGTCAAAGGCACCAGAATCTATCTCCCCTTTGATTTTCTCACCACATGCAAGCACTGTTGACTACTTTTTCAGATATAGAGGAATCATTTTTAAATTTTTAATATATTTGTTTTAATATATTTCCAACTTTTTATTTTAAAAATTAATGGACTCTTCACCCAGATTCCCTAAATGTTAACATATTACTGAGTCTCTCTCTCTCTCTGACTTAGCTGAAATACCAGGTCTGACCATTCAGTCTCTTAAGTTTATCATTCTAATTGCAATTCTCAGTAGCATTGAGCTCCAGCTAATATTTTACTTAGCTATTTATCAGGAACTTCCTAGTGTGCCCTATTAGGATGTAAGTTTTGTCGGAGAACATGCCTGTGGACCTTGCCTTGTTCACTGTTGAATCCTCAGAATATAGCACAGGACCTGGGTAGTCTCCCCGGTCAAGGTGCAGGTATGTGCCTTTGCTGGCTGCGAAAATATCTTTACCCACATTATGGAAATACCTGTGTATCTTGTCCCAGGAGGGGATTCCTTAAAGCATGGCTAATGTTTGGGTGTACATCCTTTGAGGAAGAGAAAGAAAACTATACAAATGCTTGCATGTGCACACATACTCATAAAGAGATGGCTCGCCATGTTAGTAGTTTACATATGGGCTCTGGTGTCAGACTGCCAGATTCACGGTCAGGTTCCACCACTTACTGCTATGTGGCCTCAGATAAATCACTTCAGTGCTCTGTGTATTAGTCTCCTTATGTGTAAAACAAAAATTTTAAAAAAACCTCTTAGGTCATGATTAAGTTCATTAATATATTTGAAATGCTTAGAGCCATGCCAGGCACATAGTAATATTTAATAAGTATCAGCATAAAATCTACACTAATAAAAGAGAAACATGCAAATTCACCATACCTCCACTATGCCCACAAGCCACATTGAAACAGCCAATCAGGAGCAAGTATGCAAATTAATCCAACCAAGATGGTGTCAGCCATAGAGCTGGCGTGAGCAGGAGGCTTGGGTTGCCCTCGAGATGGATAAAGCCAAGCTTCCTGCCTGTCCTGGCCGGCCATGGCCTCTGCTCAAGGCTATAAAGTTTCAATTATAGAAGACAAATAAATCCCAGATACTTGCTTCCAGCAGGCCCTGGCCTCTGCTCAAGGAGAAGCTAAAAGAAAGAAAGAAAGAAAGAAAGAAAGAAAGAAAGAAAGAAAGAAAGAAAGAAAGAAGGAAGAAAAGAAAAGAAAAGAAAAAAGGAGGGGCTGTGAGTTTGGATCACCAGGGGGTGATCAGACCAGGATGGAATAGCAGTTGTGGGTGATCAGGCTGGTGGGGGGGCAGGGCCATTGGGGGTAAGCAGACCAGCAGGGGGACTAGTTTGGGGGTGAGCAGGAATCAGTGGGGGTCAGTTGGAGGTGATCAGGAGAGCAGGGGGGCCAGTTTGGAGTGAGCAGGCCAGCAGGAGGCAGTTGTGGGCAAGCAGGCCAGTGGGGAGGAAAAGTGGGGGCAAGCAGGCCAGCAATGGGGGTTGGGAGGGCAGTTGGAAGTGAACAGGCTGGTACAGGGGGCAGTTGGGAGTGATCAGACTGGCAGGAGGGCATTTGGGTGCAAGCAGCCCAGCAGCAGGGGGCAGTTGGGGATGAGCAGGTTGGCAGGCAGAATGGTTAGGGGCAATACGGCAGGCAGACAGGTGAACAGCTAGAGCCAGCAGTCCTGGATTGTGAGAGGGATGTCCGGCTGTTGGTTTAAATCTGATCCCTGTAAACTGGCAGTAGTACATCCTTCATGAGTTCCCAGATTGGAAGGGGTGCGGGCTGGGCTGAAGAACAACCTCCATGCACAAATTTCATGCACTGGGCCACTAGTATTATATAATTGAGAGCAGATAATGTAGAAGTTTTTTTGTTTTTTTTGTGTTTTTTTTTTGGTTGGGCAAAATATCCTGAATATTCAACATCAACAACTATTCCTTTATGACATGATTATTAATGCTAATATTCCTCAACATATAGATGCACTTAAGTTTTTCAACTTACCCCCATTGTTAGATATTTAAATTGCTTCCAATTTTTCTCTATTATAAACAACGTTATATTGAACATTCTTGCATAAATATCTTTACATACATCAGCAACTATTTCTTATTGTATTTCTAGAAGTGTGATTGTTGGGTCAAAGCCTATACTTGTTTCCTGACCTGAGATATAGATTCCAAGTTCCTGAGACCAGCTGGTTGCAACAGAGGCGTTTCCTTAGGGATTCAAGTCCAGAGGTCGGGGTGGCTCCTAATCCCAGTCATTTCCACACTGCCTTCTCTCCCAGAGTCAGCCAGACAGCGGTTCATGTCCAGCCGAGGCCAGCACAAGCTCCAGTAATCCTGTTTACTCTGTTCTGAGTAGGAAAACAACCTGACTGTTCTATCTTCAGGGGATATCAGAGACCTTTGCTTTGAACTTCATCTAAGAGAATAAAAACAACCCTATCCAACACTGCTGCTATTTCCCTGCTGGACTTCCTTCTGTCGTCAGACTGTGACACTGTGTTTACAAAAGCATCTGTACTTCTAGACTCTTCAATCATGGCTTCCCCAACCCATTATCCAACAGGAAGTCATCTGTTCCTAATGGTCTAGCTCAAATGCCACTTCTTCCAGGAAGCCCTAGCCCCTTCAATCCATGCATTCTGATGTAAGCGAAATATATAGGTGGAGTCTAGTTTCTGGCTTGCAAGAGAAGGGGAGGCCACGCTCCCCCATCTTCTCCCCTATTTCCCTAGTTAAATAGCAAACAATCATCTCAGCAAAGGAAGGGGGCACGCTGGTACTCAAACTGATAATGGGGAATGGTCTGGCCTTGGAAGGGTTCTCCAAACAGCAAAACAAACTGTGGTAGCCGCTCTTTTTTAAAATGGGCTCCTGCATCCTGTCCCATCATCCAGCAGCCCTGCCCAGAAGAAGCAGAACCTCTGAAGTGTGGAAGGAAAAGCCAAGGACTTAACATGCAGAGTCACCAGGAACCACAGGACAGCTGCCCACAAGGAGCTGCCCCCTTGGAACAGAATGTACCAGGAGGCAGTCTAGGGTTTGTGGGGTCTGAAGCAGATACAATCTGGGGAGCTCTCTTAAGAAAAAACTACAAATACTACATAAAATGCCCACAGCCACTCTAACATACCCAATGGGAAGGGAAGTGTGATGGAGGAGATTGGTGGGGGAAGAGGGGGAGCAGAGGCGGATTAGGGGAGGCAGCAATCTCTTAACCTCACCAACTGAAGTTAAACCATCAGACTCTTGCAAACTTTGTAAAAATATCTGACCTGCAGACACTGGGGCAAGCGAGGGGCTCTAAGCTGAGCTTTGCTCATGTCACCTTGCAGTTGGGGCACCTTGTGGCTAAGACCAGAAGCACATTTTCTCTAACCCCAGTTCTCAGAGCAGCCCAGACCCCGTACAGCGGAGACAGAACTTCCTGCCATGTGCAGGGAGGTGGCAAGCCGGATTTGATTTAGAAATATAAATAAATCTACTTTGGGCACAGAAGCATCCTAACAGATCTTAGCTCTACCGTGCTCAGGAAACAGCTTTATTTTTAAAAGACAATCGAAAAACATCCTGAGAAAGCAACTTCCCTTCATGAGCCTCAGCCTTCCCATCTCAGACATGGGATAATTAAACTACCTCATGGGCTTGGTGAGAATGAAGTGAGCTAACACCTGGAAAGATCCTGCCATGGGGCAGCCAGCATCCCTGAGCATCTCCTTGGTAGCCCATGGGTGACTTCTGGAAGACAGAGATGACTTAAACCAGGCCCCTCCTCTGGCACTCAGAGTCTAATCTCCTGGGGCTACTGCAGGACTAGCTGTGCAAAGCTGAGCTTTGCAAAGCAGGGAAAGAGATGGGCTGGAGGATGCTGGCTCTCAGACTAGAGAAGCTCACTTGACTGAGGCAGAGGTGTGTAGAGCCCTCGGCTCTGGGAGCACACTCCGACACAGCAGTCTGGACCTATAGATCCGAGTATGAGCCCAGACTGGCTGTGTCTACAGCCAGTCAATTCCCTCTGAGTTCCAAGGGAGAAATGTCAGAACTATCCAAGGCAAGTGCTCAGGAGGTGGAAACATGTTCTGTTCCATTCATTCCTGCCTGGGTTGAGGTTCTTTGGTAAAAATCTCCGTCTGGTTCCCAGAAAGCCCATTTCTGGATCAGCCTCTGCAAGAAGCAGATAGCAAGGTCCAAGCAGAAGGCTCAGGGTACTTCCTCTTCTACCATACTCCACTGAATTCCATTGAAATGGAGCATCCTCCTTCAAGCAGGAAACACAAACCACTTCCTCCTACTAGAGATTTTTTGCAGTGTCTCCTTTTCCAAATGTCTGGCCAGATGCCCAGCTGCAAGGAGCCAGCAGCCTTTGATTCAGGGGTGGCCCTGTGGCACTTTCTCCTGGTTCCTGTGCTGACTCAGGCCAATGTGTCTGGCCTGAAAAACCAAGTCTCCATCCCAGAGCTCACGCCCCTTCCTGTGACTTTCTTCCTATTAGCATCCTCTAGCCGCCAGGCAGCCTGTGCCAAGGCGGCAGGCCACACTCTGGTGATTTCTGCTTACTACCAGTGTCTCGTTCCTGGATGGCTTTCCCCACCCCACCAGCTGTGTCTTTACTGCAACTTATTCTCACAAGGCTGAGAAGCATCTGATACCACAGTCCGAGCTCTAGACTAAGGGTCTGGAGACCTCGGCTCTGCCAGAGATTCATGCAGCCTCAGGGAGCTTGCTTTTTTTTTTTTTCCATGTGCAGAATAAAGGTTGAATCTGATGGGCTCAAGAGGTCTCCCAAGGCATAGTCTACATATCCCTAATCTGACTGTTCTCTCAATTAAGGACCCAGTTCCCTGCTCATTTCAGCATAAGGTACAGATTTCACTCCTTCTCTTTACATTCATCACACACTGAATGCTTGCTATAGACCAGGCCCTATTCCAGGGCTGAAAGATGTTTAAGTCAGTAATAGCATCGGCCCTACTCTGAAGGAGCTCACAGATAAAAAAAAATTTTTCTTTTAAAAGCAAGAACAATTAAAGATGATAAGAAAAGAGCTCATTACTGGGAAAGAACAGAGCACAGTCAACCACAGGCCCCTCAGAGGAATCATCCCAGAGGAGCAACCATACTGAGTCTTAAGGAAAAGGTAAGAGATCTCAGGCAGGTGAGAAGAAGGAACAGTATGTGCAAAACCAGTTCCAAGATTTATGGTTAATTCAACATGGCTGCCATGCATTGCTCATGTAGTAAGCAGCAGAGAGTGCAGGAAAGAGGACAGAGCATGCTGGGATATCAGGCACTGTGGACCTCCCCCTGGAGAAGGAGTTTCCAGTGCCACCTGATGTCAACACCCTCATCAAATCCAGAAAAAGCAGAAGCAACTTCCAAGCACCACAACTCAATTCGGCCTGAGCCCAGGGCTCTTGGTTAGTCTCACAGCAGAGTCTGACTAAGACTTGCAGAAAACAGTCTTAAAAGCAAGACAAATATTTAGAATTTGAAAAGCTCAGACTACAAATTAGGAAGATGGGAAACTTGAATGTCAGATGTACAACTTTGTTCTCTCTAATTTAAAGCAGACTTGTCTCTGGTGGGAGATAGACTGAAACCCTACTGCCTGCTCAGTAAGATGGTAGGAACCACTTCTGAAGAGCAGTGTTTTATGTTATAGGCAACCTAATTTCATAAGGCAAAAGAAGAAAAAAATAGTGACGTCAATATGGCTTTATCTGAGAATCAAAAGAAATATATTGTTGATTCAATTGAAGCTGTTCCAGTCCTAATTGCAGTAGAAGGGAAAAGTGAAAATTTTTCATCTTCTGCTCTCCTTTGCTTTTCTCAAACCCTGACCCTAATATATTCATTCCGAAAAATAAGAGCTTGCTCAGCAAAGGAAAGATGAAGTTTCACTTCACTTTCCTCCATCTCTTCCCAATGCAGGAAGGAACTCATATTTACTGAGCACCTGATCTATGCCTGACCCTTTGTCTACAATTAACTTCCACTAACATGCTTAACCCTAAAAGGAATCTATAATTTTCTTCATTTTAAAGGTAAAGCAACTAAAGGTCACAGAGGTTGGGTGACTTTGTTATTCAGGCAGCTCAAGCAACAGTATATGTGAGTGACTGAGTGAAGAATTGATCCTCATCCTTTTCTGACACAGAAGCCCATGCTCTTTCCACCTGCCCTACTGCCTTTCTACAGTTCAGAGAGTTGGTTCATGGAGAGTGCCTGCCTGCCTGTGCAATGAAATGGTGTAAGCTCCATTTAACCACTCATTTATCCAACAGATGCTTGGGTAATATGGTATGCCAGGCATCATTCTAGGCACAAGGATCAAACAGGCAAAGGCCTGCCTTGTGGAATTTATATCTGTGGTGGGTGTGAATAAGGACTCAGGAGCCAGACTCCTGGGATCACAACTGAACCCTCCCACTTTCCAGCTGTCTGTCACATTTCTAAGCTCTCTATGCCTAGTTTCCTCATTGGTATAGAGAGGGAACTAATAGTATCTCTCTTTACACTTGTTTTAAGGACTGAATGAGCTGATATTTGTAAAGCATTTAGAGCAAACATGTATTGTTTACACAAATAGTGAGGAACATAGGCACCAACAAAGGAAGATAGTGTGTTGTTCAGTATTAAGTACAGAGGTGAACAGTAAATTAGGGAATGGAGATAGAGCAGTGGTTCTCAACCTGTGGGTCGTGACCCCTTTGGGGTCAAATGACCCTTTCACAGGGGTCGCCTAAGACTATTGGAAAACACCTATTTCCCATGGTCTTAGGAACCAACACACCGCTCCTCGGTGTAGCAAAATGTAGCAATGTAGTTTACTGTTGTCATATTAAGACTGTTACCCATGCTACACCATGATTCAAGACAAAATTTTATTTATTTGTAATTAGAAATAAATATTTCACAATATATAATTACATATTATTTTTGTGATTAATTACTATGCTTTAATTATGTTCAATTTGTAACAATGAAAATACATCCTGCATATCAGATATTTACATTACAGTTCATAACAGTAGCAAAATTACAGTTATGAAGTAGCAACAGAAATCATTTTATGGTTGGGGGTCACCACCACATGAGGAGCTGTCTTAAAGGGTCTTGGCATTAGGAAGATTGAGAACCACTGAGAAAGAGTGTGTGGTAGTGGGTTTGCCATTTCAGTTCGTGTGGCCAGGAAAGGCTGTGATGAGAACCTATCATTTGAGCAAAGACCTGATGGTCAGTGAGCCGACAGGGCCACGTTTGAGCTTTCACTGATGGTTCAGAGGCACTGGCGGGTTCTGTGGCCCTATCTTTGACTCTTAATTATAAATATCAATTCCTCGAGATGGTCAATGTAGGGATACTAGTATGCTTTGCATCCTTACAGTGTGATGTGTTATAAATGTATTGATGTGTTTGTCAGGGACTCATCCTTTAATCTGATCTCAGCGACCAGGGAAAAGGCCCTGTGCCTTGAGGGACAAGGTCATTTCTGGAATATTCCTTTATAATGAGAACAACATTACTGAAGTTAAGCCATGGTTTATCAGGTGCCTTCACAGCCCTTATCTCATAGATAAAGGGTGTCTCAGCTGGCCCAGGACTGCACACAGTGTACCATATTCTGCTCTTGACCTTCTATTGGACCACACCTGGTTGATAACCCTTAGGTCTTGGGAGTGGAGGTAGGAGTGCAGACACTTTGCTGAGTTTAACCTTCCCTTGACTGAGAAGGATCAAATCTGGCCACGTGATAATCACCCTGTACATACAGGAATGCTGCTTCAGAGGGCTCTTAGGTGCTCAAATGCTTGGAAAACAATTTCATTGTAATGCACTCCCCATATGCTGTCTGAGAGTTACCTTTTTTATCCGACCAAGGCCAAGGATTTAGAGATGTGGCTAACATACTCACCCTCATCGTTATCATGTGCAATGAAGAACATTTGCTTGGGAGCTGGAGACAAGGGTTCCACTCTCGGCCCAGCCTTTCACTCTCATGTATCTATGTACATCACAACTCCTGTCTCCGGCTCTTACTTCTCTGACTATAAAAGAAGGAGGTGATAGTGGGACATACATACACACTGCTCTTCCTGTGTGGCTTGTCCTCTCCAGACCTGGCATATCACACATAATTTCTTATTTAAAAATCACAATGATCCTAAGTTGGGGCCCTTGTTGTTACACCACAGGTGCACTGTGCTGTAGTGAGAAGGGGCAGAGCAGGGTTAGAGCCTAGACCTGACTCCAGCTATTGAGCTGCAATTGCTTGGGCTTTCTAAGAACTTTTCCAAGACTGAGACTTGAGAGATTGGGGAAGCCATTCCATCCCCTTAACTATTCCTTTTCTACAGCTTGAGTTGTAGAGAACCTCTCCAATATCTATCTCATAGGTTTCAACCCAGCTCTGAAGACCCTCTGACCAAAACAAACAAACAAACAAACAAACAACAAAAACACCACCAGACTGGCATGTGAGTGACAGCAGCAGTC
The DNA here is from genome assembly GCA_011751065.1 of Lasiurus cinereus. Taxonomy (NCBI): domain Eukaryota; kingdom Metazoa; phylum Chordata; class Mammalia; order Chiroptera; family Vespertilionidae; genus Lasiurus; species Lasiurus cinereus. The sequence continues at coordinate 25,057,416 of JAAGEH010000030.1, read as the reverse complement.
CAAGGCAACCCTCTGTTTCATTATCTCACCCCTGGAGGAAGACCAGACTAAACACAGGAACAGTGCTTCTAAGGAGGAGCCAGAGGCCTCCCTAGTGACTCATTTAGCTCCAGGAGAAGCCCTGCCTCCCAGGGATCAGCAGGCAGCCTTCAGACGGTTCTCCGGAAGCCCTTTCCCATGGCGTGCAGAGGAAGGCAGAAGATGCAGTCTCAGGGAGGGACACTGCAGTGGAGCACAGCCTCGAATGAATTTGCAGTGTGAGCTCAGCCAGTCACTTCCCTGATTACTACAGAGAAGTAGAATGGAGCCGGTGTAGGGGAGCAGATATCTCAGCAAGGGAGTGAGGCCACCAACCAGGTTTGAATCCAAGTTCTGCCACTGGCTAGGACAGTGGTCAGCAAACTCATTAGTCAACAGAGCCGCATATGGTTCCTGAGCCTCAGTTTGCCAATCACTGGACTAGAAGATAGGAGATGTGGCCTTTCAGCCAAGACTCTTAGCACTTAGGGTAGGCACCCTCAGCCTAAATTTGAATCTGAGCTGGAAGATCAATCATCAGGCTCTGCTGCTGACTAGTGGGAGCACTTAACTCCTTTGGGCCTCAGCTTCCTCCTCTGTGAAATGCATAGTGTCACAAAGGTAGGTCACTGGGAGAATCCAAGGTCATGTATACAGTGTCTCACATACCAGGCCCTTGATCACTATTAGGACCAACCCACTGCCTCTCTCCACTCAGCCTACCTCGAACCACCTAAGAAATGCTTCAGGCCCATGCCTGGTCCCATATCATTTAAGGAGCAGGTCTATTAAGAACCAGACCACTGTCAGAAATTGGTTTGCAAATCCCATCACTATAGGTTAATTCATCCAGGACTAGAAAAGGAGGAGCACAAGCCAGGATCTCTGCCTACTGGGTGGGGGCTTAAGGGGTTGGACATCAGCATGGACATGCCACAGAAGGATAATGTGGACATAACAGTGTCATAGTTCACTTGGACGAGGGGCCTTGCTTTCATAAAAGGCAGAAATCAGACACTCTCTGAGTCCAGGAATCAAATGGCTTACACAGGTCGACATGGAGTTTCTGCAGGTTCAAACAGGAGGAAGAGGGTTCCCTCCACCTCTCTCTCATTCATGTCTTTTCATCTGATACCTGGATCAGCAGAGGAAAGCAAACAGGAGTGCATAAAGTCATGCCTACCATTGTTAACAGTTTCAGTTGAGACCCAGGCAAGTCAGAGAAGAAACAAATGCTTCTCCAGTGCCGCCTTCCAATTGCCTGAGCAAGAGGCAAGCACTGGCAGTTAGAAACCCACTCACTGCCCTGTCTCATGGAGCTCAGATTCCCAGCCAGGTCAAATCCCAGTGTATTTTATGGCCGACACTAACCCACTCCCTTACTGAGATTATTCCATACTCAGTTACCGTATGTCAGGACTTGCATTTGCTTCCCAACCGCCAGAAGGTGAGGAACCCCCATCTACGTGTCAAACAATGCCTCAGTGTGTCAAAGGGGCTAAGATTAGATGTTTGGATGGGGTCCTGTAGGGTGCAGGGGACAGAGGGATCGGAAAGGTTGATTGAGAGTTTTAAAGATGAGTAGATGCTTTGCAGGCAGTCAACAGTGAAGGAAGGGCAGTGCAGACAAAGGTGCACCCTGAACAAAAACCTGGAGGTGAGACCAGGCTGATGTTCTCAGAGAAATTACAAGATGTTCAATCGTGGTTAAGGCCCAGAGTATGAGGGCTAAAGACGGCCTGAGGGGCTTCCTAACATTTACTAAGAATCTGAATTATGCCCAACTCTGTCTCTTATGGTTTTATGTCAGCCTTACCACCTCTGTGAGTTTTGCTAATACCCCCACTTTTACAAATGCAGACACTGAGCCTCATGGTGGTTAAATGAGAATTGCCAAAGATCATGCAATTGAAATAGGATTTCAAAGCCAGGTCTGTCAGATGGCAGAGTCACGCTTTGTCGACTCTGTGCCATCACTTTTGATGCCATGATCCCACATTCATACCTTCAACAAATATTGTTGAGCCTTGCAATGTGTAGGCACCATTTTATTGGGGACAGAGAACCTAACCAGACAAGGAGCCTGCTCTCAAAGAGCTTTCACTCTGATAGAGGAGGAGGGGAGACAAAGTATCTGAAAAAATGCCCAATATAATTTTGAATAAACTAAGTGCCATGAAAAAGATAAAATAATGGGAATGAGACTGTTGGTTGGGGTGAGGAGAAGAGAGGACTCACCCTAGGATGGTTGGAGAAAGGCTGTCTAAAGAGATCACATTAGAATGAGACCTGAATGATGAGAAAAAGGCAAACAATGGGCAATCTAAGGAGATATGCTGTAGATAGAAGAAAGTGAAAAGGTCCTGGGGTAGGCACCAGATTGTTCAAGGGGCAGAAATAAGGCCACTGTGGATAGAACAGAGGGGGCTGTGGGCATACATTGTAGAAGATGAGGTCAGGAGAATGGACAGGGCCAATGAACATGTTTTAGAGAATGTAGCTGGTCCTACATGAAGAGATTAAGGACAGGATGTGGAACAAGGCAGAGGTTTTACTGTCAGAAGGCTAGCTTCACTGGGAGTCAGCCTGGTACAAAGGAAACATCTCCACTCTGGTTATTCCTCGCCACAGAAAGCTTACAATGCAACAGAGGGATTAGGAAGGTTTCAGTCACTTACTATTGAATTCATTGGACAAATGTTCATAGAGTGCCCACTAGGCACCAGGCACTATTTTGGAAAGTAGGATTTCAGTGGAAACCCAGGTCAGGGCCTGCCCTCACGGAGCATTTATCCCAGCAGCAGAGAGCCAAGCAAGCAGATTAGGAGAGCCTCAGTGCAGGGCCTGGGTGTCTGGGGAGTAAAGGGAGTGCAGGGCATGAGAGGGTCAGGGAAAACCCCCTGGAGAGCTGGCCCTGGGAAGGAGGGGTGTGGCCAGCAGAGGGAACAGCATCCCCGGGCAAGGCCACCCAGCAAGCTAGAGGCCCAGCCTTGATTTTGATCAGGTCTGTCTGATCCAAAGGCCTGCTGCTGCTAGTATCTTCCATGCCACATGAACTAGTCTTGCACAAGAAAGGCCGCCAGCTGTCCCTCCCCGGCGACGTCAGAGCAGCTGGTCCCACTGTGGAAATATATCTGAGAGCAGGGCCCTCTGCATCACCTGACAGGCACAGCGATTATGAAATATTCCTTCACACCAAACAGGCTGCACCACCACCACCACCACCACCATCCCAGCTCCTTCCTCCTGAAGGCTTGTGATTGAGAAGTGTGACCGCCCTCTGATCATGGCTAATAATAGCCCTTGCTTTTTTTTTTTTTCAAGCGACAATGAACTTTGTAGCCTAGGTGGTGGCAGTCACATTGGTTGGTCATCTGTTGGGTGAAGTTCATCAGAAAGTAAAAATCCAGTGACCTGAAAGATTCCAGGACTCTTAAAGGGGAAAAAAGACAGAAATTCACTTGAAACCAGTATCATCTATGTGGCAGAGAGCACACACACCTCCTTTCAATCACAGACAGGTGGCACAGGTGGACCTGCCATGGAAATGAATGCAGCCCTGTGACTCCAGCCACATCACTCATCTCCCTCAACCTCAGTTTCCTCATCTTATTACTTGGGAGCCAAATGCCTGCCTTACCTATCGCACATACAGCAATGTTCATAAAACACGGAGCTTACAATGCAACAGAGGGATTAGGAAGGTTTCAGTCACTTACTATTGAATTCATTGGACAAATGTTCACAGAGTGCCCACTAGGCACCAGGCACCATCTGGGAAGTAGGATTTCAGTGGAAACCCAGGTCTGGGCCTGCCCTCACAGAACATTTATGCCAGCAGCAGAGAGCCTGGCAAACAGATTAGGAGAGCAGTGACCGTATGTCAAGACTTGCATTTGCTTCCCACCAGCCAGAAGGCGAGGAACCCCCATCTATGTGTCAAACAATGCAGGGCCTGGGTGTTACTGGCACAGTATAAGGACCCAGTAAATGAGGAGGGAAGATATTTAGAAGGGTTAAGGTAGCAGGTGAAAGATAAACATACCTTTTTCCATTCTTCATGCTCATCTCATGTTAGAATGATATCTTTTGCTATTTGGCTGTGTAGAGCCTCCCATGAAAGTGAGCAAATATAGTTCCCTGATCAGTGATATTGGGTTTGGCCATTTCTACCCAAAGAAATGCGGGTGCCCCTTAGGAAAAAAAAATTATAGACATGCATGGCATGTGGGGAAGGAAGTTCTGGACTAGGACCTCAGGAGGCATCATCTGTTTCATCATGTTCCTGTCTGCTCACTTGCTCATTTTCCATGAGAAGAGCAACCAGAGGCTACTGTTTAGCTTGGCCCCCACCATGAGGCATAAGGAACAGACACAAACCTGACCAATGATCCACCAAAGCCATAGCCTGAACTTGAGCCCCACAGCCAACCCTCCAACTCAGGAATGAGAAAAATAAATGCTGGCAGCGGTAAGCAACCGAGTATGGGCAGTTTGTGATGCAGCATTAGTGTGGCAATATCTGACCAACACACCTCCACAAAAGAGGGTAGCCAAACCAGCCAAGCTCTGCCAAATATTTCTTGAGTACCTACTATGTGTGATGGAAGATAAAAAGGAATTTAAAATCATCTCTGCCTTCAAAGACAGTTCCATTGCTCCTTCTATCCCTCCTTTGCCAAGCACAGTCATGACAGAAATCACAAATCCTTCTTTATAACAAATAAATGCATGTTTCTGTCGTTGAAGAAAAAAGCATAGCTCTCTGTGAAATGATACCTAGCAATATCGATGCACATCATTTCCTGGAACTCAGCAGTGGTACTCAGGCAGGTGAGACTCAGGTTCTTAACCCACTGTATGCCATAAGCGTCTATAGATACAAGCGGTAGACCTTTCCCACACACCACACGTGTCTATAAAAGAAATGTTTTTTCCCTAAGTAGCAGCCCTGACCAACTTGAAAATCATTTTCCATGAGAATTTTCAGATGGAAATATTTAAGAACATCTAAATTGTATGTAATATATTTATTTTTATAATATTTATTGCAAATTGATTTTTTTAATTAAATTCAAAATACCATGGCGTGTGGGGATGGTTTCCATTTTGAGCGCATGGCAGTTAACTGGTTAAGGGATGGGGAACATTTAAAGATGCTGGACACCTTCCTCCAGCTGAGTCGCTGATCTTTAATGTCCAGATTACTCAGATGGGGTAAAAGAGGAATCAGAGCGATCTGGGTTCAACTCTCACTAATCCTTTCTGTTTGACTTTGGACAAGTCACACACCTCTGACCTTCAGATGAGTTCCCCAGCTCTCTTCCCTTTGCTTTGTCTGCCTCTGAGGACCCTTCCTGAGCCCCTCTCCTCTGAGAACTCAAACCTCCTTTCCTTTGGTCCCAGCCACCCCCACCTGAAGTGACCTTGGCCTTAGGGAACTCCAGGGTCTTTAGTTGTGCATGTATCTTTTTCTTATGGGGGACACTGAGCCCCCAGGACAGGGCCAGTCCCTTTGCACCCCTGAGTCCCCAGCACCTAGCCCAGAAACAGGCTGTCAGGAAATTGCCCTACACTAAGCGAAATTGCCCCAAAGATCATCCAAGGATAAATTATATCAAAGAAGTGTTTCTACATTGTTTTTGTAAAAGGGTCTCAGGACTAAATACATCAAGAGAAAAGAGACGCATGCTTTGAAAAACACATCCACATAAACACACATGTATGCAAACAAACACAGGCCAAAAACAACCCTGGGAGGGTTTTGCAGACGTGTCTCCCATGTAAGGTCTGTAATTTCCCTCTTGGCCGACACTGGCTTTGGCCTGGACCACATTTCTCAGACTCCTGGCAGGCAGCCGGCTAGGTCTGGATTCAGCTTTTTTTTTTTTTCTTCTTTCTTTTCTTTTTCCATCAGACCTAAAACTGAAGGCGCAGACCTTTCTCAAACCTTCTCTCAGCTGTAGCTGCCATGCTCCTTCACTGCTTCCATTCCCAGGCCATGCACACCCATAATGTGTCCAGGTCCCATACAAGCTGGCAAGTAGCGATTCCTTCTATAAGGAAACAAGGACGCTCAGACCAACCAGCCCGGGGACTGCCTGTGACCCAGACCAGACTTCCATGCCCCCAGAGCTGACTTGGTCTGAAGGCCTGGACATCCAGCCAACTTTCAGCAGCACAGATGTAGGACACTGGGGGAAACTGAGACACTTGAAAACAAAACAGAATGAATGGAGTTGTGCTGATGACATGGGTGAAGCTTATATAAACCTAAATCCTGGGGCCAGACAGTGGCAGCTGGCTTCTTAGGATTTGAACAGCTCTGACAGTTTCTTCTGGGCAAGTTATCTGAGTTCTCTGAACCCCATTTCCCCGTCCAGGGGCCACAGCACACCTGCCTTACAAGGCTAACATCAAGATTAAGTGAGTTCATGAATGCTATGGGCCTGTGATCTCAGAAAGAGCCTGTCAGGCTGCACGCAGTCCCGCCCCTCCCCCACCCTCTAAGGCAGCCCATGCTTTAAGGTTCTTAGAGCGGCCTGCTGCAGCCTGGAGAAATCTCATGTCTAGTCAAAAGGGTTCTCTCTGGATCTCTCACGCACTGGCCCTTCCCACTCAAGCCCATATAAACAAGCCTGTCATGCCAACTACAACCTTCTCCATAGCAGAGACAGCACCAAGGCTCTCCTGGCGGTGCCTCCAACATTCTCCAGGCTTTATATATATGTGTGTACATGTGTGTACATATATGTGAATGGAGGAGCAATTACAAGGGACTATGTAGGCACATATGAGAGGCACCTACCCAAGACTTGGGAGGTCCAGGAGGGCTTCTTGGAGGAAGGGCCTTGGAACTGAGCAGCATCTACAAAGTGACTGTGTGAAACCCTACATCTAACAGTGAGGGACCTGAGGACCAAAAGCATGCCTTCTCACTGGGAACGCACACAGTAGTTGATGCCCACAGAGTGTAAAGCTAAATGTTATTACTGCTGAATTTTTACTGCTTTGTTACAATTAAAATGCACCTTTCTAGGCCCAGATTCCTCAGCAGGCAGGGCCTGGCTCTTCTGACAGCATGTCCCTCCATTCGCCTTTTCAGTGGACAGAGACCTGGGTTGACATTGAGGCTCTGTCATTCGTAGCTGGGTGACTGATCTGAGTGAGGCCACTTTTCTGAGCGGCAGTTTCCACATTATAAAATGGGACAGCACTGCCTACTCCCTGGCTGCTGTGTGGGCAGAACGAGGCGTGGCGTGGAAAGTCGCCCAGCCCAGAGCAGATGTTTGACAAATGTTTACTTTCTTTCCTCGCTGGCCAAGATGGTGCAGGCTGGTTTGATATTAGACCTCCACTAATGTTATTAGGCTCTACCTAAAGTTGCTAATGTTACTAGACCTTCAAGGGCACTTGCAATTGAACCAGAGGGTACCAACCAGCTCAGGGATGTGCCAGGACCTGTGCCAGGCTCAGGACCTCAGGAATAAGTGGCCACTGAGGCCAAAGAACCCACTGAAGAGGAGAATGTCACAGAGGCCCACAGGGATAGCTGCTGCAACAGAGCTGGGTGCACGCAACAGGAAGAGGCTTTAACTCATCGCCATGGGATCAGCTGTTTTCATGGTGGAGGGGGCAGAGGACTCTGATGGTGGCTGTGCCATAATGTCACATGGGAACTACTGCACCAGACCAAATATCTTCCCTGGGTCTTTACTCGATCCCTTAGAACCTCTTAAGAGATTAAAGCAGCTTTCTGCAATTACAAGTCAGATTATGGCATGCCCCTAATCCCAAATGCAATGACTTCTCATTGTGCAATACCCCCAGTCCCTCCTCTGCAGCCCCATAGGCAGCCAGGCTGGGCTTCTGGAAGCCGGCAGCTCCAAACCTACCAGGACAGGTGCCCATGTGGAAGATCCCAAGGGTGTGAGAGGGCAAGGAGAGGCGCGAGCAGGATTAGGCCTGCTCCTGGCCAGGACAGGGTCTGTTAGGGGGCCTCTGGAGAGCCTCCATGGGAGTGTGGATCTAAACCGTGGCAGGAAAGAAACAGCAAGCACAAGGCAAAGCTGCAAATAACTGAGTGGCAGGATTCTGCTTAGAGGTGAGATCAGGGTTAAAGAAACCAGTGAGAGGTGGAGGCAGCCCTGGGCCAGAACAGCCAGGAGTGCATACCCCTCTGGAGGCCTGAGAGCTGAAGCCAAGGGGGAGCAGCCGCCTCAGGCTGTCCTGCTAAAACCAATGCCAGAAGTGAAGAAAGGAAGGAGCAGAGAGAAAGATGGATGCCTGACTTTTCTCTCCTCCTCCCTCCTCTCTCCTGCCACAGCTTCCCTAGGGCTCACCCAGCCTAGTTTAAAGCTAGGGGAGTGTGCATGGTGTTGTTCTTAGGGGTAGTCCTCTGGGGCTCTGAGCAGGTGAAAGGGCAGAAAACTGATTGAATGCGAAGGACCACAAAACAGGATTACCAATAGTGGGCATCCTGGCATCTCACAGGAAGAACTGGACAAGCAGCCCTGAGAGGGCCAATTCTTCCCAAGAAAGGGAATGCCATTGAGGAAGAGAGCCTGGCTGGCAGGCAGTTTGCCCAGACAGGCCACAGTGAACATATGGCATCCAGGTCTGTGCCTGCGCATCTGCTAGAATAGGCCACACGGCCACAGTGTCTCTTAACGTGGCCTAGGCCCAGCTGTGGAGGGCAGAGGGCTTGTTCAGTGTTCCTGGCCCATCTCCCTGCTCCTTCCCCAGGTCCAAGACCTGGACAGGTAACAGGAGCCTCTGTGCCACCCAGGAGAGAGGCATAGATGACTCAGATCCAATGACAGAGAGAATGATAAGAATAGTGAGAAAACACTGTCATAACATGCTACTGTTCTCACTATCATATCTGTGCAGTTGAGTTCTTCCTAGGTGCTGGAGACTGTGCTCATTTTATTACATCCTCTCCCCACCCCAAGGAGGTGGTAGCTCATTAATCCCATTTCAGAGATGAAGGTAAGGTCCAGATCAGGTAAGCAGCTTGCTGAGATCACTCAAGTCAAGCCCTGACTGTCCTCAAAGCCACCTGGAGTCCATAGACGAATGGGAGAGAGAGGCAGGATTCATTCAGCCCTTCAGGTTACAGGGTCAAAGTCTGCTTTTCCAGAGTGGTCTTGCGACACTGACTTGCACACTATTTTCCAGCCATGCCGATCTCCGAGGCAGCCTGCACAGCCAGCTCTCAGCCCTTTGCTCAGGCTGTTCCCTTTGCCGAGGACATTGCCTTCCCTCTTAATCCCCTCGTGGTTTAACTAAATCCACTTTGGTTTACTATTTCTTGCTCCACAAAGCCTTGTTGCATGTCCCAAGTCCTGGGTAGGTGCACTCACAGATCCTTGCCATGCCCACCCTAGGCCTCAGCCCTCCACCTGGTCCTGTCTCCCCCACCTGGCTGCAAGCCCTGAGAAGGCTGAGGCACACCTGTCTGGCTACTCCCGTGTCCCTAGAGCCCAACCCAGTGCCTGGCATGTACAAGTGCCCGGTAAATGTGTGGCAAAGGCAGCTGGATGCTGGCACAGGCTCGGCCACCCAGAACCTGGAGCACACTGCAGCCCACACAAGGAGAACCACACCCAGTGCTGCAGGAGCAAGGTGGTGTGTGTGTGTGTGTGTGTGTGTGTGTGTGTGTGTGTGTGTGTGTGGTGTTTCCCCATTGATCTGAGGCAGAGCAGCCAGAGCCTTAAGGAAGGGCTCTCAGGCAAGGTCAGTGGAGCTGAGGTCCATGCAGGGGCAGACTTTTGATGGCACAAAAGAAAGGGAATGTGTTCCAGGCAGAAAAAAATAGCATGTGCAAAGGCTCAGGAAAATAAAGTGCCTGGTGAATCCCGAATGACAGGAGACCTGGAAGGAAGACAGTGCCATCCTGGGGAGGGCCATGTGGGCTGAGAGCAGGAGGCTCACTTCAGGCTCAGAAAGACGTGAGTTTGGTTCCATATTTGGCCGTTTTCTGGCTCTGTGGCTTCAGATGATTCCCTAACCTTTCTAAGCCTTAGTTTCTTCATCTGTGCAATGGAACAATAATAGTAGCTGCCCCTGAGAGAATCAAATTAAGTAATACAAATAAAATGCTTTGCACAGTAAATAGCATGTCTAATAGCTGTGCAGTCCTTTCTGGCAATAGGGGCTGGGAGGCTGTTAAAGGTTTTGGCAAGGAGGTAGGCAGAAGTCGCTCAGCGGGTGTTTGTGGAAGAGAGGAAAGCGGGGGGGCGTTGAACAGGACCTTACAGAAAGGGCAGGGAGCTGTGAGACAGGAGTGAGAAACCACTCTGCCACATGGGTCCAAGGTTCCTGTTGCACCTGTGCTGAGTTTTATGGGAATAAAGGAGAGCCCTGCATGCTGTGATGCTAGCAGTGCTTTTCCCTTCTGAGTTCCAATTCCCATCAGCTACATGGAGACAGAATGGAACCAATGAAACAATGCATGCACAGCGCTTGCCAAGTTATATAATAATGCTCTGAAATGTTCTTACATTTACACACTGAGGCTACAGAATATTCTGAACTTCCCCTTAGATCTCATACTCTTAGGTCTCATACTCAAATCCAAACTCAAGATCTCACTCCAGTCTACCTTACTTCCCATCCCCTTGATACTTAGATCCATGGGACCCCAGATAATTCACTGAGGCCAGAGACCACCTCTTTTTTGCTCTTACAACACTAGTTTCTCCAATACCTGGCACACAGTCGCACAGGTCCAATATCTCTCAAGTCTGATTAAAACAAACTGGTTCCCAGTCCCATTTCATGCTATAGCTTTCCATCAGCCTTAATTTACTAGTATACTTTCCTGGGGTAATGCAAAGTGCAAGCTACTGCTCCAAAAGACAGGTGTTCATTCACATGTGTTGAAGGAATGAATAATGAACAAAGACAGTTTCTGTTTTGGGGTCAAATGCTCAGAAAAGGTGTTCTCATAGTGCCCTACCCTGTTGCTCCAAAGCCCATATCAGGATTGACAGCTGTATGACCATCAGCTTCTGGCCCTGCTCCCACCCTTCACTTCGATGCCACAGAGTCAGGATGTGTCCCTGTGCCTGTTGTCACGTCCTTAGTGCCCTATGCTTGTCTGACACACAGCTGCATTCAGTACATGTGCTGACGGAACAAGCCCACAGGGTAAGATCTCATCCTGGCCTCTCCTCCCTTTGACAGCTGAGGCCCAGAGCATGTAGGTGACTTGGCAACAGAACCAGGTCTACTGCCCCCTCGGTTTCTTTCTTCTTTCCCAGAGTATTGGAAGACCGAGGACTGGGGCCCTCCTGGTGCTCATAATCTCATGGGTGTCTATAGAGAAAGGAGAGGGAACATCCTGATAATTTCCTGGCGGAGCTATGTGGCAGTGGAGAGGAATCTATCCTTCAAGGCCATGCTGGGAACTAGAACCGGCCCCACCCTCTGCCCCCCTTGGCTCCTGACTCAGGGGGTAATGACTGAAAAGTGCTTTGCAAATGGACAGGTGTCTCCGAAAGAGAAGCCAATTAGGACATACCAGCTCTGGGCTCATCAAAACGCTGCAGCCTCTCTCCCACGCCCCCCACCCTCCCACCCATGCATCTGCCACCCTCCTGTCATTTCTCTCCTCAAAACTCTCCTAAGGCTCCTGTCACAATCCGAATAAAGCCACCATCACCTGCAGGCCTCTCCCCTTCCCTACACTCTGCAGCCTTCTGTGTTCCTACAGTCCAACCCCTTTGATGCCCCCACACAGTTCCTTGCAGCCTGAGACTCCCATGGGCCTGGCGAGCACCCCCAGTGGAGGCTGCCAAGGGACTCACGGTCTCCTCCTTCACATCTTGCTCCAGGCCACCTTCCCGACCACCTGGGGCCTGACCTGCCTACCCACTTCATTTATGTACCTTGCCCCACAGCCCTCTCTCCCCTGCTCTGTTCTGAGTTTCTCTCTAGCTAGAACCCCATCCTGACGCCCCTGTAGTATGTTCCTTATTTGCCTCCCTCACCCCTCCCAGGGCTGGGACACTTCTGCTTATTGTCAGCCATGGTCAGGTGCTGTCAGCACTGAAGCAGTCACTGCCCTCCCATTGGCTCCGCCCCCTCCGTGCCTTGTGGGAAGGAGCTGCCTCTTCTCCACGCGGGGATCCCCCACGCCCAGCAGAGAGCCTTGATGCCGCCTCTCTGAGCACCTGTGGGAGGAACCAGGGAAAATGGAGTAAATGGAGGCGTGAAGAGCTCGATCGCAGGCAGGGGCTGGCTGGGCTGCATGACCGTGTCCTTCCCGGAACCATCTGCAATGTACATACTTCTCATCAACTGCCCTCTGTCAGCTCAGGGATGTGGCCCCGGCTTTGGGAGAGATGGTCTCTACTCTTCCCGCATGGGGACAGCCTGCCCACACTCCCAGGCCCTAATGACTTCCAATGTCCATCAGATGCCTTCCACTTCTCCATGACCCCCTTCCACCGCCCACCCCCGCCCCCGCCCCCCACACACACACACGCCCCTCCTCACAGGCTCTGATCTCAGCAACCCTCCCACCCCCAGGCTCACCCAAACAGCTGCCCAGTCTCTGGCTGCGGACCTGGGAACATCTCCCAGAGTCTCCCCTCAGCTCCTTCCTGGGGCAGAGCGAGGCCCACCCTCCCCAGGGCCCAGCAGTGTGGGTGGCAATGAGAGCGCAGAACTTTCCGGATGGCCTCCCTTTCCTCAGTGAGGCGGGAAGCGAGGTCTCCAGCTGAACTCGATCTTGGGGAAAGAGGAGCTGAAGTTCGGAGGCTAGAGGAGAACGTTTGAAATGGCTGAGAGTGGAAGCAGGACGGGGAAGAAAGCACCGGGCATGTCTGGCTGAACTGCACAGGGTGCTGGCAGACTCTGCAGAGCCACCTTGAACCAGGATTGGGGTTTCGCCCAGCAGTGCAGAGAGTGAAATCAGGAAAAGAGAAATTGTATGTTAGCGAGTGACTATAATGAACATGACAATATGAAAGTTAATGAGAGTGTAATGAAGAAACTCAGTGGCCCAAAGGCCTAGGTTTGGTAGAAAAAGTCCACTAAGATTTGAAATTGGGGCTATGCCAGGACATCTTTTCTAGAAAGTTCTCTGACCCTCCCTTTTCCAGGGTCATTCTCCTACTGCCTGCTCCCACAGCACCCTCTGCTCACCTCTATTACCCTGCAGTGCTTGGTTTGCCTGTACAGGGTGGGACAAAAGTAGGCTTACAGTTGTGAGTATATGAAACAGAGTTTATTCTTGTACTCTTGCTCATTAATGATTGTGTTATTTTTCATACAAATGACTGTGAGCTCTTAGAGGAGGGAAACAGATGTTATGTGTCTTGGTATCCCAATGCCAGACCCAAGAGAAAGCTCACTAAGCAATCTCTGTAAACCTCATAAATGTCTGATAGAACACAGATCATGTTCTGTATAATAATAAATCCTCATGTTTGTCTAACAATCTGAAGTTTGTAAAACAATTTCACATCCACGATCTTATTTCAATCTTACAAAAAAAAAACCTACAAGATAGTAAACCTCATTCATTCACTCAGTCACTCAACTCACGTTCATTCACTTAAGAGCCTTCATCTGTGCCAGGCACTATGTGAGGCACTAGAATGCAGGAACAAACAGGGCAAAGGTCCCTGCCTCCTTGGAGCTTTTATTCCTGCAGAAGGTTATCACCTTTCTTACAGGAGGACCGACTGAAGTTAGCTCAGGGAGACAAGGCAACCTGGCCAAGGTCACGGGGCTGCAGGGGAAAGATCCCAGAAGAGGATGGAGGGTCGGATTCCAAGTTCAGGGAATACACTTTCCACCACACCCCAGTTACCTCGGGGGATCGGGGACTCCTCCATGAGGTGTCCTTTTTTTCTAAGTTAACAACAAATAAAAGAAAACTTGGCAGAAATGTGCATCCCAGGAGTACCTTGGAACTCCTTCTCTTGTCTGGTGTGTGTCTAGCAAAGATGTGAGAAATACCTGCCAGGTCTCCTCTTGCCAGAGCCAACGACAGAAGCCACGCAGCATTGAGAGACGGCGTCTGCTTGTGTGCAAACCCGCAGGCATTTTTAGCAACTTTGGGGAACATAAAGAAAGCTGTTGGTTTTGTTTGCACATATTTTTCGCCTCTGCAGAAGGCTTCTCACCAAGCGGCAGCCTCAGAGTTGCCTTTTATTTGATCTTAAGACACCCAATGTCTTTACAGCTCAATGAGCTTATATTCAATGTAAACATTTCGCAGATTACTTTCACCTGCTCCTGATTCCCTTCCTTGGAAAATGGGTCTGATCAGAATGGTTCTCCATCCTTGCTGGGACTGTCTGTGCAGAGTAAATGAGGTCTATGGCAGTGCCATCCTCCTGCAAAGCAGTGTGCCCTGGAGGGGAACTGTGGGTAAGCACAGTGGAGGCAGCCAGGGAAGGAGGGGGCTCCATTAGAGTCTGGACCTGGGCTGGAATCTCAGCTCCACTATCCAGGGCTGCACAACTACTGACAGGTGATTCAGTCACCCTCACTCCCCAACCTCAGTCTCCGTTGTCAATGAGAAGAATGCTGCATATCCCAAAGGATTGCTTATGAATGTTAGAAATAATGTATATAGAGTGTCTGCACTGGGCCTGCATATAATAGTTGTTTGATAAGTGGCACACAGGGTTCATTATTATCATTATTGTAATGAGTATATGACTGTGAGGTCCATGAGGATTTATGAATTTTAGACTGAGCATTCCTTGAGGCCAGCAGCATGTCTCCTATATCTCTATATACCCAGCAGCTGGCAGCTGCTAGGAGAGTTTGAGATCTGGATGACACGAAGGAAGAAGAGACAGAATCCTCCCATGGGCTGGCTCAGGCTTGAACGAGAACACATGCTCACTGTGCATTTACCTCGGGCAGAGCTTTGTCTTCACAGGTGTTTATGCCTCGTATAGACTTATGCAGCAGATAGTATTATTATTACCCAGATTTTTAAAATCAGGAAACTGGCACTCATTAGTCAAAGGACTTATCCAAGTTCACACAGTTAGTGGGCAACAGAGTGAGGACTGGAACCCGAGAGTGTGTGACTCTATGTCCCCCTCTTAACCTCTACCTGCCCTGCCAGGAAGGACTCTGGTTTGAGGCTTCCCTTCTGACCTCATTGCATTCCTGGTCCTCTGGTTGCTTCTGCTGTTCCCGGCAGGAAGAGCAAATCTTTCCACAGAGACCTGAGTAATAGTTCTGCACGGCAGCCCGTGTCATTGCTTTGCAGTGTTGGTTGGGTCCTGCGGTTCCACCCATGAGAGCAGGCAGTGGGGGTGAAAAGGGGATGGACATCCCCCATTTGTGGTGATCTCCTCCCTCCCAGCATGTTGCCCCAGGGGCATTCATGCCCATCTCCAAGAAGGGTTGTGCTGGCACTCCAAACCCCAGGGGAGAACGTGGGGTGAACCTGCCCAGGAACCCCTGCCAGTGGGGCCAGAGTCCAACAGCTGAGAATGAGGAGACACCACATTTCTCTCTGCTCCCAGCTCATCCCTGCTTCTGCTGGGACCTCGCAGTGGGTGTTCCATCAGCCGCTGCACAGTCCTCCCAGGACATGGAGTCAGGGTGCCTCAGTCCAGAGCCAGAAGGCTTGCCCAGGTCACAGCCATCAGCAGCAGAGCCAAGGCGGCACATTCCTCATTCCCAGGTTCGTGGCTACAGTGTGATGTCAGGGGATGGGAATCGAATCCCAAAGGGTTTTTTAAAGAACTGTAGCAGTTAGGTTTTCAAAAGGCCCAATAACATAAAAGGTAAGAGCTTCATTTTTAAAGTGGGACCTACCTGAGTCCGGATTCTAGATCTGCTATGAGTTAGTGACCTTGGACAGGTCCTGTGACCTCTGTGAACCTCAAGGGGAGGAACTGGTTTCTGACCTGGCAGGCTGTTGTGAGCATTCAATGATCTATGGCACATAAAGCCTCAGCCCCCTCCAGGCAAGCAGTGAGAGCTCAGAGCTTACTAGCTTTACTTCTTCCTTCTTCTCCAGATATTGCTAGGACATGAAAATGGCTACTTTATGTCCAGTGTTTCACTCACTCTGGCATCAGTGCTCTCAGGAAGGAATTAAGATCCCCAGTACGCAGATCAGTGAACACAGTGGCAGAAAGGTTAGCTGATTTGTCCACAGCCCCTT
>JAAGEH010000030.1:24903745-25036245 GCA_011751065.1 Lasiurus cinereus | reverse complement strand
CCATGGAAGTTGGAAGGAAGCTGGACTGACTCCAGCAGATTCCAATTCCGTGAGTTCTCTCCCAGCTGAAAGCGCATGGTCTCTTCTCACAGACGCTTATGTAAATCAACACATGCTCTTGAGCACCTAGTGTGTGCCAGGCCCTGCTTGAGACTTTGGGTCCAGAGAAATCAAAGAGGCCCCAGGGCTCCCTGCTTTCCCGCATGGGGCAAAATATTCATAACATAATATTTATTTTTTTCACCATTCATAAGTTTCCAATGCATAGGGCATTTTAAATACACTCTCAATGTTATGTGACCATCAGCACTATCTATACCCAGAACTTTTTTATCATCTCCAAAACAACTCTGTATCCCTTAAAAATAATTCCCCTTCCCCCCAGCCCCTGGGAATCTCTATTCTAATCTCTGCCTCTAACTACAGTTTTAAAAATTGTTGTGGTAAAATATCATCATATCTAATAATAGACAAACATGCAAATTGACCGTACTTCTGCTACACCCACAGCCAATCAGAGTGAGTATGCAAATTAACCCAACGAAGATGGAGGTTAATTTACATACATTGGCACCCAGCAGCCTGAGTCTTGGGAACTTTCTCAGCACCCAAGTCACTCCAAGGTAATCCCAGGGTGGGTCCTGAGCAACCAGGAGGGGCCTGAGTCAGGGAACTCCTGGGCAGGGGTAGAGCCGGGCAATTAGATGGAGCTGGGGGGCCCTGTCCAGGACCCAAACCTCGGCCAGAGGCTTGGGGTCTTGGTAGGGGCAGAGCCAACAGTTGGAGGGAGTTGAGGTAGGGGCAGGTTGCCCAGGACCCAAGCCTCAGCTAGAGCCTTTAGGGCCTTGGCAGGGGTAGTTGGAACCTTAGGGCCTGGGGGAGGAGTGGGGATGCCTAGTACCCAAGCCTCAGCAGGGGCAGAGCTAGCGATCAGAGAGAGCTAGTGGTGGGGGGGGATGTGGTTTCCCTGCCCAGGCACTGAGGCTTTAGGCCTTGGCAGGGGTGGAACCAGTAATTGGAGGGAGCTGGGGGTCCCCTGCTCAGGCCCCAAGCTTAGGCCAGAGGCTTTGGGCTTGGGCTGGGGCAGAGCTGGTGCTGGGCGGGGGGTGGGCCCTGACCAGGCCCCAAGGCTTTAGGCCTTGGCAGGGGTGGAGCCGGCAATTGGAAAGAACTGGGGGGCCTTTGCCCAGTCCTCAAGGCTTTAGGCCTTGACAGGGGTGAAGCTGGAGATTGGAGGTGATAGGTGTGAACTACAGAGGAAGCACCTTTTCTGACCGATCATTGGCTAAGCTCCATGTATGTCACTGGTAATATTCTTAGTAACTTTGGTATAAGAATCCAAAAAGATAATCTAGGGTTTTTCCACCACACTCCTGGAGAAAAAAACAAAGGTCCACTGCTGGAGGGCTAAGAAATGTCATATCCTGTCCTAGCTGGTTTGGCTCAGTAGATAGAGCCTCAACCTGCTGACTGCAGGATCCAGGTTCGATTCTGATCAAGGGCATGTATCTAGGTTACAGACTCTCCCTGGCTGGGACCCAGGTCAGGGCTCATGCAGGAGGCAACCAATCAAAGTGTCCCTTTCACATAGATGTTCCTCTCTTTCTCTTCCTGTCTCTTTCATACTCTCTAAAAATCAATGGAAACATATCCTCAGGTGAGGAGAAGAAAGAAAGAAAGAAAGAAAGAAAGAAAGAGAGAGAGAGAGAGAGAGAGAGAGAGAGAGAGAGAGATAGAAAGGAAGGAAGGAAGGTGATATCCTATGAAAGACACATCTTGAAAATGCCTAAAGAAAGTTGTCATTTTTTCATGGAGAAGGGATTGGAGTCCGTGTTGATAAAAATACCTTGGTGGCTCTGGTGACTGGCAGTTGCTGCAGCAGCTGGTGCCTTCCCCTGCTCATCCAGGTCACTTCCCACAAAGGGAGACAAGACTCCGGTAGGACATCCCCTGAGGGCTCCCAGTATGTGAGAGGGGACAGGCTGGTCTAAGAGACCCCCTCCCTCAGTGCATGAATATATTATGTGTGTGTGTGTGTGTGTGTGTGTGTGTGTGTGTGTATCCTAATATGCAAATTGACCTAACAGTGGAATGACCGGTCGCTATGATGCACACTGACCACCAGGGGGCAGATGCTCAATGCAGGAGCTGCCCTCAGCCTGCAAGCCCCAGGCCAGCCAAGGCAGGTGACAGCAGGTACTCCCCAATTGTACTGCAGGTCAACCCACAGATCGGCCCTGATCGCCAACCAGGCCTAGGGACCCTATCCGTGCATGAATTTTGTGTACTGAGTCTCTAGTATGACATAAAATTTAACATTTTAACCATTAAGTGTACAGTTTGGTGGCATTAAGAACATTCACTTTGATGTGTTACCATCACCACAAACCACCTCCAGAACCTCTTCATTTTTCTAAACTGAAACTTTGTACCCATTAAACTCCATTCTCCCCCCTCTGCCACTGGCCGCTGGTGATCCCCATAATACTTTCTGTCTCTATGAACTTGACTACTCGAAGTGCCTCATATCAGTGCTGTCAGATAATACTTGTCCTTTTGTGATTGGCTTTTCACTTAAGATAATGTCTTCAAGATCCATCTGTGTTGTGGCATAGCTCAGACTCTCTTGCTTTTAAGGCTGGGTAATACTCCAGTACCTGTGTACCACTTCTTGTATCTATGTATTCATTTGTCATTGCCCTCGCCACCTGTCTATCATAAATAATACTTCTGTGAACACAAGTACAATTCTCCTTGCCTTTGAGCTGCTTCTGGTCTAAGATGGGGATGACATGTGGATTCACCTGTAATTAACCTGGGTAAGTTGCCCTGGGTGAGCCTTTGTTTCCTCAACTGTGAAATGGGCATAATGTTCCCCGTGGTAGGTATTAAATGCGATGCTGCACAACTGAGGGCAGTGCTGGCACACCATAAGCATTGATAATGTTGGCTCTGCCACAGCTGCTGCCACGTTAGGCCGGACATGCCTGGGGAAGAAGGGGCTAGAAGTCGGAGGGCAGCTTCAGTCTCTCATAAACATCCTGGCAAGCAGGCTTGAAGATCTTGATTTTCACGATGAAGAAACAGACTCAGAGGAGTCCCTTGACTATGGATAGTGGAGATGGGTCTGGAACCTCCTTACTCAAATCTGGAGAGCAGGGATGATGGAAAGGCCCACAAGAAAGCAGGCACTGTATACAAAAGCTCCCTTGGAGGTCTTCTGAGTGTGTGTGGAAAGAGCAAGCATAGTTGCCCCAAATGGCCTTGATGTTGGAGGGAGGAATTGAGAAGGCAGAGGGAGGAAAGGTGTTAACGTGGCCACAGAGGGCACAGCCTGAGCAAAATGCAAGAGGTGGGAGGGGCCGTGTCTGCAGGAGGAATGGGAGGAGATCAGTCTGTGGGAGCAAAGGGTATGTGCTGGAGGGTGGGGTCAAGTCAGGAGGGGTTAGGGAGGTGGCCCCACCCAGTCTGGTTCTAGGGTCTGGAGGGCCCAGAGGAACTGCCCAAGTGCTGTCTCAGGGACATTAGTCAGATAGATTAGACAGGGACGCCTGCCTTGTGACAGATTCTTGCCTTTACACCATAGGCAATATTTTAAAAATTATGTGTTTTACCAGCATCATGTACATAATTCAAAATGTCAGACAGGTCTATAAGGCCCATTCCCCAGTCCCATTCCCCTCTCCCCCAACACTCACTGCCCACAGGCAGCCACTGACCATGACTTCATTGAATATTTAATTCCAAAACCTAAATATGTCCCCACATCTCTTTCTCCAGTTCCAGTTTGAGACATACCCTATTATAGGCTTACTGGGATGAAGAGAAGGGTCCAGCTCCCTTCCCTTGTCCCTTCACCTTGTCCCCACTTCCCAGTCCAGTTACAACAGAAGCTGGGGTCAGAGTTAGTGTTTATGGTACTATGACCCTTTCAATCATGGCTGAACCATATCACACTGTGATTAAGTTTCTGCCCCTGTACAACTTATTCTTTTTGCTGAAATGAAGGTCTCAGTGTTTAATTCAGTATGCTTCAGTTTCTAAGGACACTTGTCTGCCTTCTCTTTGTGGGAATGTAAGTCTCCTCTCAGGAGCTCCATGTTCACAGGTAATCAATCCAGCAGTCTGCCTTCATGCTTCCGGAGTCGACAGCATCCTAGTCTAATCCGGATGCTTGCTCTCTGCCTGTTTCAGGATGTGCCTGTGCCCAGCCGTGTTTCAATCAGGCCACCGATGCCAGACAAGCAAACAGTGCAGTGCATCCTGGCCCAATCATCATTTGTCTACAGGTTCTATTAAAAATACCTGCTGTGTGCTCTCTGGATCCCAAAGAGGTCCAATGTTAGAGGCTGGTGACAGAGATGAGTCAGATGTGGTCTCTGTTTCAAAAGGGTCTGAATCTGAGCCCAGTGGCATAGACACAAGTAAGTGCTGGGAAGAAGAGCTCTGGGGGTGAGGGGCTTAAAGAAACCTTTAACTCAGCCTTTGGAGGGGTCAGTATGGAAGGCTTCCTGGAGGAGGTGAGGCTACACAAGTATCAACTTGTCAGGAGGTGTCTTCTAAGAGATCTGGGAAGGGCATTCTGGGCAGGAGAGAATCATGTGCTCAGTCATGGGGGCATGAGAAAGCATGACTCACTCTGGGGATTTCAAATAAGTAATTAGTGACGATCGTGTGGGCGGGTTCCAGTCAAGGTGGAGGCAGGGTCTTGTGTGCCCGGCTAAGGGGCCTGAGGGAAATGGGGAACCGTAAGAAGACCTTACAGAGCAAAGACGGGAGAAGGTCCGTATTTTTTAAAATACATGATGGCCGCAGGGTTTCAGGTAGATGGGAGAGGTGAGGGGATGTTGAGGTTCGGAAAAGGATGAAAAGACCTGAAGTGAGGCATGGGCTCATGAGCCCTTACAGAGGCCAAGGAGAATGAATGTGGGGTCACAGGGAATGTGGAAAGGCTGACCAATAATTCATAAGGATCCAAGGGAAAAGATATTTCCATCCAAAGCATGTCTCCTGGGAAACTGGAAGCTTCTCTTGACTGGGAAGGAGGACAGTGGCTTCTTGGAGTGTCTGGGGAGCCAGAGGCGAGAGAATGGATGCCCAGGGAGGGACTGAGGGAGCAGGGCCAGGGTCTGGGGTTTTCAGCAATTAGAGGGCAGAGGCAAGGTTAAAACGCCATGGAGTCAGAAGAGTTGGTATAGCCCAGCTGGTAAGAGCATGTAGGGGTGTGTGAGCAGAGACCATCAGGCAGAGAGAGGGGTGCTTTTGAAGCACAGAGCCCTCAGTGTGCTGGAAGTCAGGGCTCATCTTGTTCCAGAAACAGCACCAGACAAGGTGTTTCCAGCTGGAGAGCAATGGAGAGGAGATGGATGGGAACGTGGTGGCAGTTCACAGTGGAGAACAGCGAAATGCCTCAATGCAACACCAGGGGATGTGGATGCCACGTGGGGTAAACACAGGAGCTTTCCCACTTGGTAAATGTGGAAGTGGTCGAATCCCTGAGAAAGTTCAGGGGGCTCAGAAGCCCTGCAGAGGGGTAGGGGGTGGGTGGTACTGCGACCTGCACTATATGGAGGAAACAGACCCAGAGGTGATGTGAGCAGGGAGGGCTGCAGTGGTAATATAAATGTAAACATGAATATGCATCTATGTGTCTAATCATACTTTACAACTGCACAGGTACAAAGGCAAACACTTTAATATTACATGCTAAAACACTGTATTTCACTGAAGCATGGTGGCCCAAAACCTGTAGTCCTTAACAAGCAAGTTGCCCTGGATATGAGTTGCCAGCTCTTGGACCCTGCCACCAGGACCTGGGTCTTCCTGGAATGGATGGATAGTCCTTTCATCCTCCAGGGGAGTGACAGCTCATCCCTAAGGCCCTTTCAGCTGGGACATGCTGCACCACCAAGGACTTCCCATCCCAGTCACCCAGGGAGAGGGCCGATGGCTGTTGGAGTTTGGAACCAGATGGTGCGCTGAGTGACAGGTAAAGGAGGGAGAGTTGCAAATGTCCCTGAGTTGGAGGGGAAATCAAAGTTCTCTGTGTTGCAGATGTCTGCAACTTTACTCCGAGTGCCACCTATCACATCCACCCTTTGGACCGGGCTGATTGTCTACCCCACCCACTGGGAGGGTGCAGAGACTGAGTCAGCGGTAGCTGCCAAGGATGCTGTATCAGGAGGAGAAACAGCAACGTCTGTCTGTCTGCCTGCCTGCCTGCCTGCCTTTCTGCCTGCCTGTCTGGGGTCCCAGGGAATCCTGCCTGGAAGTGGGAGAAGCATGCAGTTCCTTCTTTGTATGTCAGCTACTCCCATAGCCCACGAGAATGGATGGAGCTTTGACAAGGGCAGTCCCTTCCTCAGGCTTTCCTTACAGATCCCTCACCAACCTTCTCTTTTGGTCCTCCATATGCCCAGGGTAAGGGCAGGTAGGCCTGATTTGTGAGCACCAGGCCAGTCCTCCCACTTGCTCCCTTTGGCCACCGGATGTGCCTGGGTAGGGAGGCAAGAGACATCACAGAGAGTGTCAAACTGGGAAAGAAAAGTAGGTCTAGCCTGGCTATGCCTTTAGGTCTCAATTCAGATCACATTTCCTCATCTTCAAATCACATTTCTCCAGGCCCTAGACCCCCTCCTACTTGGTATTTATAATGGGCAAATGGATGGAGGAATGAATGAACGCTCAGCTTTCCCCCAGCTTAGAAGTCACTGATACTTCTGCCCCCCAATTCTTGTGGTCAGGTGATAGAACCCAACTTCCTCTAAAACAGGGAGGAAACTGAAACTTGTAGGTTTGGAGAAAAGTTACTGAGAAGGTGCCCACCTGCTCACTTCTATCTTCTTCATGAAGGCTGAGGGTTTGGTGGGAAGATGATGGATAAAGTTTGGAATCGCTATTGTATAGAAGGAGAGTGATCCGATTGGGGGTGTGTAGAGACCTTACAAGGTGGTGCCATGGCCCTGTGAATTTTGGTGTTAAGAGTAATAGCTAGTATTTCTGGAGCGATTATTATGGGCCTGACACTGGGCCTGCACTCTACTCACATGACCTTTCATCTTCTCACCCACTGTGGGGGCACGTACCTTGGTAGGAAGAGCCAGGTCATGCTGCAGAAATTTTTAAATGTTTTTCTAAATGGCTTACAGACACAAATGTTTATTTCTTGCTCTTGCTATTTGTTCCACCATCCATGTGGCAGAAGAGGTATGGCAAGAGTGAGAATCCAAGGAGGTCTGAGAGGCTGGAAAGAAAGGAGGGAGGATTCCAGAGCCTAGAACTCCAAAGGAGGTCCAAGGGCCAGCTTGGTGAAAGCTCTGGAGAGATAAGAGGGAAGGCTGGAGAGTGAGACCCTGCAGTTTGAGATTTCATGGGTGGAACAGTAGCCAGCAGAGATAAGAGACAGGTGTGGCTCTGAGTGGGGTGGCTGGCACCCAGTCAAGGTGAAGGTCCTTGGAATTGCGGAGGTCAAAGGTCTGACTGATGGAGCCATGTTTTCATTCCTTGGGGACAATGGGGGTTCATGGAAAGATATAACCAGCCTCCAGTTAAGTATTTTGCAACTTCCTAGGCTATATACGTTTTACCAGGAGATGAGCTTTGGAAATAAAGTGTACTTTTTAAATAGTCAAACATGCAAATATAAAATGGAAGACCTTAGAGAAAGGTGTCTGTAGAAGCCTACTGCCCTATATACCATGGGAAGCTGGAGAAAGACCAAATGTAGAAGAGGCATTTAAAAGTCACAGATGACCATAACCAGAAGGATCGAGGTGCAAACATCCCATGGCCAGGGGACTACTAAAATTGCCTTTCAATGATAATAACATTAGCAGTTCACAGTTCACAAGAGTTTCTGATATTCTAGACACTGTTCTAAGCACATTAGATGTACAGTCACTTCAGTTCTCCCACGATTCTCCACAGAAAGGCATTACTGTAGTTCCCATTTACAGGTGAGAAAGAAGAGCGCCTAGCACAGTAGGATTTATATCACTCGTCCGAGGTATCACCGGAGTGTGCGTCAAAGTGGGATTTGAACTCAGGTGGGCTGGTATTAGAGCCGGCACTCTGAGATGCTGCACCGGTGGTTCCTACATGGTGAGCAACAGAATTGGCTGGGCTTGTGAAAGCACAGTGTTGGCCCCTCCCCTAGAAGTCTGGGATAGGGGCTTCCATTTGCATTTCTAAGAAGTTCCCAGTTGATCCTCTGGCTGAGGGTCCCAACACCACATTTCCTTGTTAAACACATAGCCACTGTAGCAGGTAGTAGGTAAGCATCTCTTTCCAAATGCCTGGCAGCAGGTGTGTGTGTGTGTGTGTGTGTGTGTGTCGCAGAGGATTATGGCTCAAGTAGCACTGGGAGGCAAAAAATGAAACTTGATCCTGCCTTTTGGCCCTGAGGCATGGGTGCTCTGGAAAAGCAAAAAAAAACATCTCCACAGAGACAGTGAGGAATACAGGTTCCACTTATGGTCTGAGACAGAGGCACACAGAGTAGCCAAGTTTTAAATGGAGTGTCTTGGATGCAATGCAGTGTAGTGGGGTTGTAGAGGGCAGAGTGGGAAGAGAAGACAGAAGCAGCAGCCATGGGTTGGGAAAAGTGAGAATGTGATGTTTGGAATGGAAGGGGTAAGGAAGACAGCCGCTGTCTTAAGAGGGCTGTGAGGAGAAAAGTACACACAGGCCATCCTGAGGCCTTCCTGAAGACGATGGTCACCTTCCCCTCTGGAAATTTCCCAGGGCCAGCGATGACAGACAAGATAGGAGCTGATGCCTGAATACAGGTTCAAGAGCTGAGGCTTCCCATGGAAGAAAGTGAGCCAGAGCCAGGTGTCAGCCTTGCAAAGTCAGCCTTTAAACCTTCAATTCAGGGGTCCTCATATGACCAACTCTGCCTCCCAGAATAAACCATCCACCTCTCTCAGTCATGGCCTTTGTGTGACCGAGTGGTGCCACCTCCATCCCCAGCCGCAGTCTCTCTCTCTGCAGCGTGGGGTCTGGCTTAATTACGAGCTCTCCCGGTCAATTAGTCCTGATCACCTCTCTAATTGGGCACCAGCTGTGTTTTCTCTCGACAAGAACTCTTTTATGGGCCTTCTAAAATACAGTACATGAAAAAACGTAACCGTTTCAGGGATATGTGGCCATATAACCAGGAGCACTTCTTTTCCACAGAAATAAAGAGTGCATCTCTCTATGTTGAGAAGATATTCCTTCGGAAAGTTGGAACAGCAAGTCCTCGGTTTGTGTTCTGGATGTGAACACAGACGGTGATTTTGAACGAAGTTTTGCATAATCACAGGTGTTGGTACATAAAGACTCGGGAAGTTTCCTGGAAGAAAAGGGAGACTTGAGAAACTGCACCATGAATGGCTCCATTTATGAGCAGCCACCAGTGATTGACAGAATGACTGTTAATAGCTAATATTAGCTGAGCCCTTTGTAGGGGCTTAACCCTACGCCAGGCACTTGGCATGGATTGTCTTGTTTAAACATGGCAACAGTCTATAACATGATATAAATGTTCTCCCCATTTTCACAGACAGGAAACTGAGGCACAGAAAGGTGAAATAATTTATATTCAAGGTCGCATGGCTCACCATTAAAGTGGCTGAAATAGAACTGAAACACACCCAGGTCTGTCTCCTGCCAAAATTCCTTTCTGCCTCTCTCCAATGCAATGAACTTGCAGCACACAAGTGCTCTGGTTGCAACAATTGCAATATCAACAGCTCATTATTTGTACAGAATTTCAGTTACTAAATTCTTTACTGTTTGACTTCTCATGTATGATAACCCGTGAGAAAAACAGCAGTGGCTATACCCCCATCATTACAAATGTAGGACCGTAGGTACTAAGACGCTAGATCATTTACCCAGACACACACTAAGAACAGAGTCAGACCTTTCTAATTCTTACTCTATATCCACCACTTCCCATCCTCTCCCACTGTGGTGCTTCCCCTTCAGTAAGTGTGAGATGTATTTATATATATTTTCCACCCAGTTCATTGATCCCTTCATGTATTCAGTCAGTCATATTACAGTTTTGTTTTCCCTGTCCTGATTCTTTATGTTTACTTAGTGCTGTCTCCCCTCTTTAAAATGTTAAGCTCCAATCTCGCCAATAATTATATTTCCAGCCTCCAAAATAGTGCCTAGCACTGAAGTATTAATTGTTCAATTCATTCAAACAAATATTAATTCACTAGAGGCCGATGCACAAAGATTCATGTAAGGATAGGCCTTCCTTCCCCTGGATGCCAGCACTGGCTTCCCTCTGGCCTCCAGGACCTGGGCTGCTTCATTCTGGTCACTGCCAGGCATCCAGGACCCGGGCTGCTTTGCTCCACCTGCTGCTGCCACCCACCGGACCTGGGCTGAGGTGGTCAATGCCACCTCATGGTGACCAGTCATTTGGTTGTTTTGGTCATGACACCTCTTGGACTTTTATTATTATGACTAAAGGCCCAGTGCACAAAATTCATGCATGGGGTGGGAGAGGGAGTCTCTCAGCCTGGCCTGCACCTCTCCAATCTGGGACTCCTCAGGGGATAACTGGCAGTTGGACATCCCTCTCACAATCCAGAGCTGCTGGCTCCTAACCACTAGCCTGCCTGCCTGATTGCCTCTAACTGCTTCTGCCTGCCAGCCTGATCATCTCTAACTGCTCCCCTGATGGCTTGATTGACCCTAACCACCTCTTCCTCAGCCCTGCACCAGAACCCAGGATTCCCTTCTCCAGCTGACCACAGATACCCAGGATTCGGGCTTCCCTCAATCTAGTTAGCAATAGGTGCCCAGGCCAGCTGCAGCCTCAGGGTATGGTGAGCAGATGGCTTCACCTGGGCTGCAGCCACAATCGCTGGCACCTAAGACCACCAAGGAGTGGGCAGATTTTCCATCTACCAGACTGTAGCCAGCCACAGGCACTGGCATCCAGTTTCTCTGTCTCCCCCAGGACGTGGGGCAGGTGGACGTGAGGCTTTGCTGCTGGTTGTGGCCTGGGATCATGGGACAGATGGCTTCTTGGTCTTCTGGGCTGCAGCCAGCCTCAGGCACTGGGGCTCGGTTTCTCCGGTTTCTCCATCTTACCCAGGATGTGGGGCAGATGGACGTGAGGGTTCTGAGGCTGGCTGTGGCCTGAGATCACAGGGCAGGCGGCTCTGACTTGGTCTCTCTGACTGCATCCAGCCTCAGGTGCTGGCGCCAGACTTCTCTGACTCTCACAGTGGCTGGGGGGTGGGGCTGCCACCATCTTTTCAGGTTAATTTGCATACTCACTCTAATTGGCTGTTGGGTGTAGCTGAGTGATGGTAATTTGCATGTTTCTCTTTTATTAGTGTAGATTCCCTCAATAAATGTTTATTGAGCCTCTACTATGTGCTGGGCACAGGTAGATCCTAGAAACAAGCATGATTTCCCACTTCCGTGAGCTTATATTTTAAAATGGGAGAGGGCTTATACACAAGTAAATAAATAATTTCTGATTGGGATTTGTGCTATATGGGGACTTAGGGTGATTTGATAGAAAGTGACAGTTACTCAGTTCTTATCCAAAACCTGTTTGCATGCTAGTGGGGCCAACCATGCGGCCACCAAGCAGTTTCTATCTTGTGGGAACAGTGCGGGTTTGAGATTCAGAGGTGGTGATCTTAATCCCCAGGGCTGGGCTTGGGCAAGGGTGGGGGCAGGGAAGGCTTCCTGAGTAGGCAGCACCTGAGTGGTTTTAGAGACAAACAGGAGTTCTCTAGGAAAGGGGTGGGGAAGATTCCAGGCTCATGCGAGGACAGGTGGCAGGAGGCCAGCTGGCACAGAGCGAGGGGTGACGGAGCCGAGTCTGCGAGCGGGTAAGAGAGGGAAGAAAAGATGTGAGGGAGATGCGCATGGACCAGGTCCAAAAGTATCACGTTGTGATGGGTGGTTTTATGTGTCAACTTGGCGAGATCATAGTTCCCAGCTATTCAGACACGAATCTCGACGTGACTGTGAAGGTATTCTACAGATGTGGTGAACGTCACAATCAGTTGACTTTAAGTAGAGATTATCTTCAGTTATCTGCGTGGGCTTGCGTCCAATCCCTTGATAAGCCCTAAGAGTAAAGTGGTGATTTCCCTAAGGCAGAAGGAATCCTGCCTGGGACTCAGTGTCACTCCTGCCAAAGACAGTCCGGCACACTGGGCTGCCTACACTTTTGGGACTTGCTTAGCCAGACCCCACAATCACAGGAGCCAATTCCTTTAAACAAATCTCCTGATAGACAGATAGATGATAGAGAGACAGACAGACAGAAAAATTCCTAGTCTTCTGTAGGTTCTCTTTCTCCAGTGACCCTTGGGGACTGACTCACATTTAACCATCAAATGTACCTCAACCTTGAGGTCTTAGAAGGGAACCTGGAGGCACTGAGCAAAGGAGCAGCATAACCATCATTGCGCTTCACAACATGGCTCCCGCCACACTTTGGCGAGGATCCGAGGAGCACGACTAGAGGCAGACAAACCAAGTCAGAAGCAGTTGCCTGAACTACGGCAACAGAATGGGAGACCAAATCAAGTGACATCTGCCAAACAGAACTGACAGGACTTGGTGTCCAACTGCACGTGCAGGGCGAGGAAGAGAGCTGCGAGGAGTTCCAGGTTGTGGGATGTCTTGGCAAAGGGAATGTAAATGCCATGGCAGCAGGAACTTGGTTCTGTTCCCTGCTGTCTCCTTCACACCTAGAACAGGACCTGGCACCGGAAGAAAGGTGCTCACTGCACATGTACTGAATGAACGGCAGTGCGATTCTCTGAAACAGGATCATGGGGTGGGGTCGGGTGAGGATGAGGAGTATACAAGTGCAGTTCGGGGCCTGTGAGTCTGCTGGAGGGGGCAGCCAGCAGGAGGAGAGGGCTGGGGAAAGCTAGAGAGACGGTCTGTGTGCAAGGGGCAATTCCAGGACAGAGCCCGAGCCTTTGACCTGAACTCGGGGATTGTGCCTGAGGCCAGTGGTCAGAGCACCTGAGGGTGTGTGGAATGAGGAGGAAGGAGGTTGGATCTAAATCCTCAAGAAATTGCAACATTTTAGGACTGGCACAGGGGAAGGACCCACCAAAAGAGAGTGAGAAGGAATGAGAGGAGGAAAATGAAGAGAACACAGTGGCAAGAAGCGAGCTGCTGCAGAGGTCATGTCATTTAGACTTAATGCAGTGACCTTATCAGGAGACTGAGGGGGTTGGGGGGGGGGAGCAGACAGAGGGCCAAGTGCAGACATCCAAGGAAGGTGGGGCAAGTGAGGGAGGAGAGCAGTGTCTCCAGTGTTCTCTCCCAACCTCCCTTCAAATACTGCCCAGACATCAGCAGCCTGGGCTATTAAACCGAGGCACGGAGGGATGAAGTTAGTTAAAAGCCATCGCCGGGGCAAAGGGCGCTGTGCTATAAGGCACCAGCTGCTCAGACCACATACTACCCTCTGTGACTCAGCAGGATGCAGACTTTAAAAAGAATGGGTGTGCTGGGTGGGGCCAGGCACTGTCGGGCAGATGGCTGCGAAGACGTGCAGGGCAGGAGCTCCAGGGTGTGCGAGAACATTTTCTCAAGGGGAACCACCTTCCCTTAAAACAGTTTGTTCTGCTGAGTTGACAGGAGAGGAATGGGGACTCCTCAGTCCTGGGCCAGGTGCCAAACACAGCACAAAGATAGAAGGCACTGAGAGGCTACAGCCCCCAGCCGTACACCTCCCCCCACCCCCCTCCCCTGGGGTCAAGCGTGGCCATCCCAGCCCCTTTGCCTTCTCAGGGGGCAGGAGGGAGGCTGCATGTTCAGGACTGGTGTGTCTGTAACTAACGCAAATCAGCACTTACTGTGGGCCAGGCTCTGTAGTCATCATTTTTACATGCTTGAGCTTATTTAATCCCCACAACATTTTTTTTTTGAATGTATGATTGTTTTTACTTAAAGATGAAAAATCAAAGGCCCAGAAAAGCTTAGTCTCTTGACCATAACTTCATAGCTAGTTCTGCAGGTGGGACAGCAGAGATGCTTAACTCTTGAATCTGTGGGGTGGACGACTATCTAACCCTAGAGTGTGGATTCAAATCCTTGGTGGGCGTGGGGTACAGGTCGGGCTTCTCTCCAGCTCTGGGATATTAGGTAAGTTATATCATGGCCCTGAGATTCTGTCTCCATCTGTGAAATGGGAGAGTAAGGCAGCTCACTCCATAGGGCAATAATGGGGAGAAAAGAAAATGTTTACAAAGAGTTTCACCGAGTGTCTACCCCAGGGTACTTGCTCCATAAATGTTGGCTCTCTTTCCCTTTCGTTTTCTCCTGGAGATGTCTGTCTTGTACCTGTGGTTTAGATTAGGGCAAGAGCACTGGTCTCTGAATCAAACCCACCAGGGATCAAATGCTTCTTCTGATAACTATTATTTATTTAATTTTAAGCAAGTCACTTTCCTTCCAGGGCTGCAGTCTCCCCAATTATTAAATTTGGGGTGATTGATTTAGTCCAGAATGGCATTCAAGTCCCCACAGTCCCTTCCATCCCTATACAGATATCACTAGTTGACCATGTCCTTCTTTTCCCTGAGAACCCTTCTTGAAATGAATGTCCTCTAGTTTGGCTGTACTTCCACCACTAGGCAATTACGCATGGGTTAAATTACCACATTTCAAGAACACACCTGCTGCAGTGCAAAGCCCTCTGATAGAGATAACATACTAATCTTGGCATATGTTTGCATTTCTTGCCTGAGCTCCAGATAGCACAGGTGAGTTTGTTGTTGTAGCATCATGTCCTGGCTTTTGCTCTGTTTTAGTAGGGCGGAGGGCAGATGAATAAGCCTGGGACAGACAGTTTGTCTTCGTGCCTGGAAGACAGATAAAGGGGCAGTTACTGAAGAATTAACATTAACCCTTATACACAGACTAGAATATTGTGCCAAAATATGAACTGGCTAGATGACTTGCCTCTTGTCACAGCTAGTGAATGGCAGAGCTGACAGCCAAACTCACCCATGTCTGCCTCCAGAGCTGACAACTATGCCATAAATATGAAATCCATTCACTTAGTCAGAATCGATCATCGGATGCCTACTCTGCACCAGGCACTGTCTTCAGTGCTAAAACCTCAGTAGTGAACAAAAACCCCCAAATGCCTTGCCTCGGGGAGCTTACAGTCTCAGGTTCTGTGTATCAGGCGCTCTCTCCATGCCTAGTACTTTGCTGGCTCTATAGTCAGTGTCAACGCCAGGGCTCCTCTATGCAGAACATAAATGCAAACCTTAGCTCCACGGCTTCGTATTGGATGAAGGAAGCCACTCCATCACTTTACTCCTCAGTTTTCTCATCTGAAACATGATCATATAGCTCCTTCCAGAGGGTTCTATGATGTTTAAACAGAATAATATATACAAAACGTGCAGGACTGAACATTTTGGATAGTCAATAATCTGTAGTTTGTAGAAATTGGTACTGTTTCCTCCATCTCATATGAAAGAAAATCAGGTCTCTGAGTTTGCAATTCAGAGAGGTTAGATCAGTTGCTCAAGGTCACACAGCTAACCAGTGGTAGAACTGATCTTCAAATCCAGGACAACTTGACTATATTGCCCCAGTGTCACACTGTGGTCACATGTTTTTCCAAACTCACAATTGGACTTGCTGCAGGGCAACAGAAAACCACATTCCTCTTTGGCTTCTTATGCAACAAACCATATGGACCCTCGTGCTCTTACATAACACGCCCAATGCTAACGAGAGGCAGTTTAACAACAACACAAAAAACAGATCGCATTCACAACAGACCACCATATGTTCTGCCTTTCCCGCAGCAGCCGTCCCAACTCCTACTCAGGAGCCCACAGAAATCTTGCTGAAAACAGTTTTATTCTCAAGTGACTCAAATGATTGATGCCTTTATAAAAAGAAGGGGAGAAAGAGTCTGCACTTCTTCCAAAGAAAAAAGTCTTGTGCTAGACCCCTGCAGCCTCCACCCATGGGCTTCCCTAGGGTAGGTGTGGTCTCTGAGCTAGCAGCTCCATCATTCCAAATGAGGGAAGCTACAATGATTTCTGGTTTCTGAGTCTCCAAGCTAAATAGCCAAGGGGCTTTGGACCATCCCTTCCATTTGGCCTTGAACTCCTCCTGACCTTGTGCTCAGGCTCAGTTTAAGAATCTCGAGTTTTTGAGGATACAGAGAAAAAGGAACCCTGGTGCACTGCTGGTGGGAATGCAGACTGGTGCAACCACTGTGGAGAACAGTATGGCGTTTCCTCAAAAATCTAAAAATGGGACTTGCATTTGACCTAGTGATCCCATTTCTAGGAATATGTCCCAAGAATTTAGAAACATCAATCAGAAAGTATATATGCACCCCTATGTTTATAGCAGCACAATTTACCATAACTAAGATTTAGAAACAGCCTAAGTGCCCGTCAGGAGATGACTGGATTAAAAACTGTCGGTAAAAAAGAAGGAATTCCTACCATTTGCAACAGCATGGATGGAACTGGAGAGTGTTATGCTAAGTGAAATAAGTCAGTCAGAGAAAGTTAAATATCACATGATCTCACTCATCTATGGGATATAATGAATAACACAAATTATGAACAAAAACAGATTCAGAGACAGGGAAGCATTGATCAGACTGTCAAACCTCAGAGGGAAGAGAGGGGAGGGTGGGGGTAAGGGGAAGAGATCAACCAAAGGACTTGTATGCATGCATATAAGCCTAACCAATGGACAGGAATACCAGGGGGGTGAGGGCATGAGTGGAAGGGGGAGTGTTGGGAAGGTAATGGGGAGTGAGGACACATATGTAATACCTTAATCAATAAAGAAATTAAAATGAAAAGAAAAAAAGAATCTCGAGTTTGCTGTAGGCTTTCTGGACGTGCCCTCTGGAGCTAAACCTAGTTCCAAAACGGTGATTTGACCCACAGACATCGAGGGTGGGGTTCCTGCAGAGGGCTACAGGCCTGGCACCATCCTTCTACTCTACATCTTTGGCCTGGTCTCCTGCCTCCTTCACTTCCTCCCATTCATTTCCCTGTTCAGCTGTCAAATCCATCCTGCTAATACCTAAATCTGATCGCATCATTCCAAATTCCTCAGAGCCCTGGTGATCCTGCTTACTCCCTCCTCACCCCACTTTGCACTGCTCTTCCCCTTGATCTCAGAGCTCTAGCCATTTCGGCATTCTTTCTGTTCCTGGCGGCTTTGCTTATGCTCTTCCTCCTGCTCAGCCCACTCAGCCCCCTTCCACTCATTCCTCACCTTCTGAATCTCAGCCACAGTGGCTATTGGCCCCTTCAGATGTGGCATTGAGACTGAGGAATTACAATTTTAATTTTATTAGTTGTAATGAATTTCAATTAAATTTACATTAATTCTCAGATTGCAAAGAAATTTTCTTTCCTATATTTTCTTCCTATAGTTATGAATTCATTTTGTATATTACAATGCATTTGTATTTATTTTAATATTTAAAATCTGCATAACCATATGTCTACCTATGACATTTTTTATTTTCCAATGATTGTTAGACCAATATATATCCCATCCCACATTTTCTTCTGACAATGTGACATGGACAATCCTTCAAAGAGAGGTGAAACTGGTTGGCCTGCGTAACTGCCTTAACCAAAAGAATATTGTGGTAGTGACAACCTGTGCCTTCTGAGGCTGATCACTAAGGGTATTGCCTCTTCCACTTTGGCGTCCCAGATTGCTCACTCTAAGGGAAATGAGCCCCCATGATCCTTTATGTGGAAGGAATTAGAAGACCTCAGCAGTCACAACCAATGGTCCAGTAATGTCATAGAGCTACCGTGAAATGATCCTCCAGTCCCATTCAGACCTTCACATAACTACTGCCCTTGCTAACTTCTGATCCCAATTTTATCGGCACCCCGCCTCCCCCTCCCCCCGCCCAAATGAGACTTGCCCAACTGAGGCTTTCTAGAAATCCCAACACTTGGAATTTGTGAACACTATAAATGTAGTTTGAAGCCATTGATTTGGGGGGAGTTGTTATGCAGTAATAATAATTAGAACACTACTCATTTTTCCTCCAACACCATTTAATGATTAATCTTTTTTCCAGAAATATGAGATGTCACTTTCATCATAACTTTAATCATCATAGAGTATGAGCCAATTGTTGGACACCTTCTATTGGACTGTACCAACTCAAACACTAATATCAACTTGATTAAATTTTTGATACTTTCTTATAGGTTACTAGTAGAGGTTACCACCCTCCAATATTTGTCTAGCCTTTTTATTAAGCTTATAAAAATTGGTATATTTATGAGATTGCAGTTTCTTACACAAAGATGCAATATACTTTATTTTTTAAGTTTGCTTTGTGATATTCAGGAGTGTTTTTAAGTTTTCTTCATATTTATTTATTTAGTTATTTTTTCATATTTAGCTGATTGTTTTTTATAGATTCTACACTTAGGTATTTAATAATTTGATTAATGTTGTAAATGGATTTTTTTCCTGTTATCTGGCCATTCTAACTATTTGTGATTCATATATGCAACAACTATTGATTTCTATATATTATTTTTATATGCCACTTCCTTACTGAATAATATATTTATTTATGGTGGCTTTTAGCTGATTCTATTAGTTTTACCAGCTATACAACCATATTATCTGCCAACTGCGATTGCTTTATCTTCTTCTTTCTAATATTTATATTTCACATTATTTATTACTCTTTTTGCACTAACACATCTAGTATAGTGTAGGTGAGCATTTTTTAGTGATACTACCTCTAATACAAAGAAAGTCTAGCCATATGAGGCTCTTAGGCTGTTGAAATGTAGCTATGAAGACTAAGAAATTTTATTAGTTTTAATTCATTTAAATGTACATAGCTCCTTTGGATAGTGATTATTATATTGGTCAACACAGGACCAGAATTGCTTCATTTACCAAACTGTTAGCTTTTGGATTGAGACAGGCATTTAACATATGTGGAATATTCAAATATCCTTATTTTACTGGCTTTCTAAAAATAAAAAAGTAACTGTAGAAATTTGTAAAATGCTCCTTCTTATATATACTAACTATATGTGGGTTTTCTTCTTATATATACTAATACAGTAAATTATATTGAATCATCCTTGAATTGGATTAAACCCAACTTGATCATGATGTGTTATTCTGTTAATGTGTTTCTCCATTCTGTTTGTTAATATTTTATTTAGGATTTTTTCATCAATACTAATCATCTTTTGTGCAATATTTATTAGATTTTATATCAGTGAATTCTCACTTCTTAAAAAAGAAAAAAAAACTTGAATTTTTTTTTCAAATTTATTCTAGACCTGACAGGTAACATAGTACTGTCATTATTTGCTTTTAAAGGGTTTGTAGAATTTCCTAGTGAAAGGAAGCCTAAGAAAACTGGGGGAAGGGAGTACATCATTGACTACTTTCTCTATTTCTCCTATACAAATCAATCTCTTTAGCTTCTTATATCTTTTAGGCTCTGTTTTGGTAAGTTGCATTTTCTTATAAGTTATCTGTTTCATCCAGATTTTCAGAGAATTTCTTTGTGAAGAAGTGCTTCATTTATTTTAATTTAATGCTTCTTGGTTCTACCCTCATGTTTCTTTTAGGAATTGCCTTTTCTAGACATCCTCCCCCTTTTACAATGATCAGATGACCCAGTGGTTCACCTATTGTATTAATAAGAACAAGTCTTTAAAATGTTTATTTATTTGTCCTGATCTTCCTATATTCTAACTTACTTTTTTCACTTTTTCTTTATTAAGTTATTCTTTCTGCTTTCCAACAATGTAGTTGGCTCCCCTTTTTCAAATTTTAGACATATGTTTGGTCCATTGGCTCCTTGACTATTTAGTGGATGTAAGTATCAAGCATAAATTTTCCTCTGAAGCTGCCTATTCAGAATCTCATGGCTTTAATACATAATATTTTTACTGATGTTATTTTAAAAATTCTGTCTAAATTAAAAGTTATTAACTGAAGTACATAAATCTCTAAATTCTTTTTAATATTATAAATTTCTAGTTTTATGACTTTGTAAGAAGATATTACCATATTTCCACATTTTGAGAGTTTTGAACTTAGGACTTTTTGATACATTTTTATGAGTATAAAATGGGCATTTGAAAAAACATAAGAAGTTGAAATATACCAATTACATTTGTTTTATACTTATTCAGATATGTTACATTTATTGATTATTCATCCACTTGATTAATTGAATTTTAATCCCATGACTTTATTTTAGTTAATGTCTTCTTATACCTTATCTAATTTCTGCTTTTTTAAATATTGATGCTGTGTAATTTGGTGCATGAATTTTCAACATTCTTATAGCTTCAATATGAATAGCATACTTCATCATTTTATTTTTTTAATAGGTTTTATTGATTTTTTACAGAGAGGAAGAGAGAGAGATAGAGAGTTAGAAACATTGATCAGCTGCCTCCTGCACACCCTCTACTGGGGATGTGCCCACAACCAAGGGATATGCCCTTGACTGGAATCAAACCTAGGACCTTTCAGTCCTCAGGCCAACACTCTATCCGCTGGGCCAAACCACTTTCAGCATACTTTATTATTTTAAATACCCTTCTCTGTTTGGTTTACTATTTGCTTTAACTTGAATTTAATATTTTCTGATAGGAATGAAGAGGGAGAGACAGAAACATCAATGTGAGAGGGAGACACATAGATTAGTTGCCTCCCACATATGCCCCAACCAGGCTTGGGATGGAGACTGCAACCAAGGTATGTACCCTTGACTGGAATCCAACCTAGGACCTTTTAGTCAGGAGCCAATGCTCTATCCACTGACCAAATCAGTTAGGTGTGATTTATACATGCTAAAGTGAATCTTTAAAATGCTTACTTGGATCAGTCTGGACATATGCACACACCCATGAACCCTCTGTGCCCTCCTGCTCTCCCACTCTCTGCCCTGGGAATCTTTCTGCCATGGTCTCTCTGGACTCTCAACTTCTTCTCTTTACCCACAAGGATCTTCCAGGCTCTGTCTGGATTCCTTCCTCAGGCCACACCCTGAAAACCCTCTCAAGAAAGTAAACCAGATCACTTGTAGGACTCACCTCACAGGCTTTCTGTCTTTCAGGGGTCATTGCCCTTCATTTCCAGATAACTGGTGTCCTGAGAACCACTGTTTGATATGTTGTCTGCTCTTTTCGGTTGTTTCAGGTGGGAGAGTAAATCCAGGCCTCTTATCCATCTTAGTTGGAATCAGAAGTTAAGCTAGTTACCTTTTACTCACCATTCATTTATTTTATTTTAATGTGTTTATGTTACTCACTATATAGACAGGTTTGTTATTTTTGTGTCTAGTTTCCCTGCTATTTGGGATGGTTTGTATTTCTGCCCTAGCTGTTACCATTTTGATTATATCTCTGTATTATACCTTTAGTTTGCCCTACTTTTTGGACGGTATCAATTAGTTTATTACTCTAAGCAATGACATCATTAGTATGCTTGTCATCTTTTTCTTCTTTTTCTCAAGAAACCATTTTCAGTCAATAAAAATCAACAAACCAACATCTATATAGTATATACTACACAGCAGGTACTATGCTAGCTGCCTTACATTTTGTATTTCATTTAATCTTTATAATGAATCTGTGGAAAACACATTGCTCAAATGAGAGACTAGAGGCCCAGTGCACAAAATTCATGCACTGGGGGGATGGAGTGTCCCTCAGCCCAGCCTATACCCTCTCTCTCCAATCTAGGACCCCTTGGGGAATGTCCAACTGCCGGTTTAGGCCCTATTTCTGTGCGCAGTAGAATATTCCTCTCACAATCCAGGACTGCTGGCTCCCAACCACTCACCTGTCTGATTGCCCCTAACCACTTCTGCCTGACAGCTTGACT
Organism: Lasiurus cinereus; assembly: GCA_011751065.1. Taxonomy (NCBI): domain Eukaryota; kingdom Metazoa; phylum Chordata; class Mammalia; order Chiroptera; family Vespertilionidae; genus Lasiurus; species Lasiurus cinereus. Next base: position 25,014,351 of record JAAGEH010000030.1, on the reverse strand, counting down.
ACTCCCTAACCACTCCTCTGCCAGCCTGATCAACATCTAACTGTTTCCCTGCTGGCCTGATCACCCCCAACTATCCTCCCCTGATGGGCTGGTCACCTCTAACTGCCTTCCCTTGCGGCCTGATTGCCCACAACTGCCCTTCCCTGCCAGCCATCTTGTGCAAGGGCATGATGGTCAATTTGCATATTACCTCTTTAATATATAGGATGATGGAAGGAGCCCACAAGAAGTTATGATAACCTGTCACCCAGAACACATGGCAGTGGTAGAATTAAGTCCAAAATACTCTTATGCCAAGTTCAAAGCTCTTACCAGTACTCCACAGTTACCTTTACTATCCTGAACTCTGCCCTTCTAATGCAAACATACACACACATACACACACTCACTTTATTCTGAGAACAAACTTGGCCTTACAGTTCAGTATATAGACAGGATACACCTGGACGAATATAATTTGCCTGTTTTTCCAAACTCTAGGTTCAGAGTCTGGCTTGTAGACAAGGTACAAATGGAAATCTTCCTGGACCCAGGCCAAGAAGAGGAGAAAGGGTGGGAAAGACTTGCCCCATGGCTGGCGGTAGCGCTGAGTAATGTAACTTGGACTGATACTTGCATAAAGCTGGAGAAATCATGCTACTGACACCAATGGTCTGTCCAGCACTTGACAAAATTCTTCGGTACCCATGCTCACTTGAACTTTTCACAGCAGTCTTATAGCTAAGAAAGTGGAGGCTCAGAGACATTAATGTCTTATCAAAGGTCACACAGGTAACTGGTGATAGGCCCTAGACAACAATCCCAGATCTCCTAACCACTTGTTCAGGGCTTTTCTCATGATCTGTTTCTGACTTCATGGGTGGCATTTACCCTTTCATAATTTTGACTGTATCCCATTGACGTGTGAAAGTAGAATCAATATGTCCATGTCCTTAGCACTATATTATGAGCTGCAACAGATTAAAAAAACAAACAAACATAAAAGTTGTCCTTCTCAATACTCACTCATTCATTTACTCATTCTAAGTGTTCATTAAGTGTCAGGCCCTTGTTAGGAGCTGTGAAATACTCCTCAAGGGGCTTACTATGTAATGAAGGAGACAGATTCAAATTCAATGGAAAAAGCTAGTATTTGGGGTGTGACTTCACTCTGTCTTTGGGATCCAGAAAGTCATCCCTGAAAGCAGCTGAGTATAGAAGGGTCCAGAAGAGCTGAAGGTGTCAGATTTGACACTGACAGAGGCAGAAGTGAGCATGTTGCCCTCAAAGGATCAAAATGATGTTCATGAAAGGGCTGGGAGTTAGGAGTGCAGACTTTCTCCTGTAGTTGATGAACACAAGTATAAAAGCTACTATTATCAGGTTTGATTAGAAAGATCACTGAGGCACAGTGGAAAGAATGGACTAGCAAGGAGTGGGACCAATGAAGGATTGGTCCACATGAGAGCCTACACTGCAGGTGAAAGAGGGATAGGAGGATTTCTCTGGTTCCCCCTACCCACATTTTAGGGCTCAGTCTGGTTAGAAGCTCCTCCTCTGGCACCCTAAAGCCTTGCTGTCATGTCCTCACGCAGAGAAGAATTCAGGGAAGGTTAATAGCAATGAAGGTGATTTTCAAAGCTGTTGCATCCTATCGCCACTGCTAACTAGCTGTGTGACCTTGGACATGGTGTTTAATCAATGTTGCTTCAGTTTCCTCACCTATCAACTAAAAGATATAATAGTACCTATCTCTTTTTTTAATCATGCCAAAAAATTGATTTAAAAAATTGAATGTATATAAAGCTCTTAGAATAGTGCCTAGCAATAATTAAGCATACAATAGGTGTGGCCTTTGATTATAATTACACACATTCACTGTGTGTTTATGGGTGTACCTGACCATCAGGTATACTCCTTGGGGACAGGTCTCTTTGTTCCCAGCAGACAGCCTGGGACAGAGAAGACTCTCAATAAATAACTGTTGGAGATGATAGAGATGATGGTTAATGAGAATAGAATAATTCCCACATTCTGAACTGGAACAAGAAAATGGTGTTGATGTCTGGGCTGAGACAGGGAGCTTCAGAGAAGGAGCTGGTTCAGAGGGATAGGTTGCTAATGTGCCCAAGATCAAATCTATAGGATCTAAAGAAGCTGAAGTTTGAACCAAGGTCTATTCATATTTCATAAACAGCATATGTAATCTGCATGTCTATGCTCAGAATGAAGGTATTTAATAAACTAATATATATCAAATGAGTTGGTTAATACTTGAATGGATTTCTTTGGTATCAAGGTTGCTTCTATGTTCATTGGTAAATAGATGTCTGTGGAAGTGGGGGGAGGGGCAGTGGTAAAAAAAAAAAAGAGAAAAAAGAAAATGACCATGAAAACTTACAAAAGAAAAAACTAGTAACAGATGTTTCAAGTGAATGAACATGAGGACCTAGCTTCCTTCTTTTTCCCTTTTTCTCACCTATCAGTACTTTTATATATGACCTCCCGCTTTATAATCATTATAATGGACTCTTGCTAACTAGTAGGAAGGATGACTAAAACTAGCCAGCAGGAAGTTTTGCAAAGCCCAAAGAAAAAACAAAAATTTAAGGACATAGGAAAATGCCTGATAACAGGGGAACCAGTCACACAGGCTCCTCTACACACAATTCCGATTTCAATCACCACCTCAACAGAAGCAGATTTCTTAGGTCAAGCCGCTTGTGGACTAACATCCAAGTATTAGGGCAGAAAGATCTGTCTGCATAGTTTCTATCTGAAATTGGATAAGCTCTCCTTCAGTGCAAGTCTCTGTAGTAGAGTAATAAAAATAATGATAATACATAGTTTAAGGACACATTATAATATATAACATTAAATATTAATATAATTATAATAATGCCTATAATTTATTGAATGTTTACTGATTCCAGAAACTAGTGAGTATTAGGAAATGCTATTTTATTTAAATCTCACTAAGCCCTACAAGAAAAATACTGTTATCCCCATTTTAAAGATAAGCAAACTAAGCCTCAGAGAGGTTAAGTAACCTGACCAATGTCACTCAACAAGTTAAATGGGAAATCAGGATCTGAACTACAGTTTGACTAATTCCAAAGCCCTTTGCTGCAAACTCTAATTTATGTACATTTTTTCTCCTTGACTCCTTTGAATTTGGGGCTGTATAGATTAACTTCATCCACATAAGCCTAGCTGAGGCATGGAGTTCATATTTGAACACCAGGTATGATAAGAGTTCCTCTGCTCAAAAGCTCTTTGTTAGTCCAAAAAGTTAGAGAGTTGATATGCAAGGATCAAGAGACATAGATTCAGAAAACAAGGTCCAAATGAACTTGGTCTCTTACTAGCTGTGAGGCTTCTGTTGGATCATTTAAATTATCTGGGCCTCTGTTAATTTCTTAGATTTCATGTGCTGCCCCCTAAGTCCCCAAAATAAAAGGGTTTATCTAAATGATCTCTCAAGGCTTTTAGGAAATGAATTTTTTGTTTCAGCATTTGTATCTTTTCTAATAAAAACTTTTCTAGTCAATATATCATACTTACTAAAGAAAAAAGGATACTTGTTAAAAAAAAGTAATACATAATTTTTAAGGAAGAATATAGAAGAGCAGAAAGAAAAATTCTGATTCTATTTAGTGCAAAGGAAGTCTATTCAAATTTCAAATTTAAAGGATAGTCAAAGAGGCTTGATACAGCTTTAACATTTCACATAATCAAAAATCATGTCTGGGCACTTCTTGTCATTTTTCTAAACATTATTTCACTTCCCTTTCTAAGAACATATCATATCTACATTTCAATGTTCAGATATGAAGACTTAAGTTAAATAAAGTTATGAAGACGTTATTTATTTATTTTTGATGACTGCAAATACAATAAAGCAAAACAAAAAGCCCTAGAGAAATAGTTTTTTTCCAGAAAATTCACTTCACCACCACTTGCTAAGCACCTACCATGTCCAGGGCTTGTGCAAGGAGGAACCCTGAATGCAGTGTGGAACTCTGTGAGAAAGGCCAATGCCTAGAGGGAAAAAAATGAATGAAGGGAAGTGCCCATTGCCATGAGAGTGTATAGGCGGAGCTATTTATTCTGTCACCAAGGAGAGCACAGAGGCTGGATCAGGAACAGTGGACTGGCGTCCAATAGATGACAAAGCCTTAGAAAAGTCACCACCTATACAACTCTTGTTTGGTTGTGCAGTGCTAGAGTGACATATAATTTATCTTCCACACCGGGATTCTTGATAATAAAAGGGGAAGTACTGATAATTATGTTAGGACATTGGGTGAAAACCAAAACTTACTGGGCAAATGAGATCATATGTTACCTTACTTTAGGCTAATATTTTGTTACTGTGAAACATGGGATTCTGAATCTCATTCCACTCACACTGAAACCTGTGATGGAACAGCATGTTAAATTGCCCTAGGGAAGGCTTCTGCACCCTGGCTAACTTCTTGAACAAAGCTGTAGAGTTCCCCTAATAGTCCTGTAGTTGGACTCTAGCGTAATATCAACACAGCGAACAAACTGTCCAAACTAAGGAGCACATTCTGTATCCTTCTTAAATTAGTTTCACAGTTACACCACATTTTCAGAACCACCTTAATAGTCAGCCCTAGGAGTTTTGTTTGTGTGTTTTTCACAATGCTTTGTAGACCCACTCAATGCCCTAACTCTCAATATTCCCAATTGATGTTCCTTGGTTTATTGTGTGATTAGTTGCAAATCCAGAGGCAGCAAAGATTCTCTCTTTGCCCGGACTATTCAGAAGAGTCTCAGAAGTGGAAGAGGAAATTCAACAGGTTTGAAAACAAGATTGCTGTCCCTGAGACGTGGGGTTTGTTGTTGTGCGCTGGGCAAAAGAAACAGCACGTGCAAAGACATGGAGGCAAGAACAAGCTTGGTGTATTCAAGGAGCTGTGTGGAGTTCTCTGCTAGGGTTGGGGCTGGGCATGTGGTTAGAGAAGAAGGTAAAAGGGTGAGTTGGGGCTAGATAGTTAAGGGCCTCAAATGCTGTCCCAAGGAGGTTGAATTTCATCCTGTTGAGAATGATGAGTCTCTGGAGCTATTCAAGCAAGACATTTGTATTTGGAAAGAGAGCAAACCAAACAAAGCCAAGCTCCAGTCATCCAGGAGCCAATTTCCCCTTTCAATTTGCATCCTGATTTGCTCCAAACTGTTTGTTAACATGTTCCCTGACCCACTGCACCCCAAACACCACCCCAAGGGGATGTGTCTCAACTGGCTGGTGATTATAGACACACATTTCTGATGCTTTGAGTGCAACTAAACCCAAACCTAGACTGTCTGGGAAGATCTTAGCACTCCCTGTTCTAATGCCCCAGCTCTATCCCCAGCAGGACTGTGAATGAGGAAACTGGGCCAAGCCCAGGTAGGTGAGGACAGAGGTTCTGCCTTCTGACCAACCTGTTGCACAATGCTCCTGAAGACTTTATTTATTTATTTTTATTTCATTTTTTTGTTAATTTTCACCTGAGGATATTCTTCCCATTGATTGTTATAGAGAATGGAAGTGAGAGAGGAAAGAGGTCTTTGGGCGACAGAGAAACATCAATGTGAGAGAAACACATTGATTGGTTGTCTCCTGCATACACCGGGACTGGGGTAGGGATTTGTCAATCTGATACCTTCCTTTGACTGGGAGTTGAACCCAAGACCCTTCCATACTAGGGTTGACATACTAGTGCTTAGAGTTAAGCACTGAATGACAATGGCCAAGACATCTTGGGGGAATTTATAATTTCCCTTCCCTCAACCCTCTACCCAAATCACATCTGCCTAGAGTCCAAGTCCAAAGTCATGAGTTATTCAGAATGCTTCATAATGAACTGGTTTGAAAGGTAACAGGCTCTTTGTCCCCAGAGGTATTTGAACAGGCATGCTCCAGAGGGGATTCTCACAGGCAGTAGGGAATGAAGCCAGACAAATAAAGATCCTACTCCCTGTTCAACTACTAACAGCCCCCAAGCATCTGTTTTCTCATCTGTAGAATGCGAATCACAGTAATAACTTCTTTGTAGGTTTCTTGGGAAAAATAAACAGGGTAATGATGGCACTTGGCTCGTTGCCTGGCACTAGCCCGCGCTCGGTAAAAGCTGGCAACAATCATGATTAGTACTGTGACCTACCAGTGGTACAGCTTTGTGCTTCCAGTGGCAAACCAGACATTAGTTTCTGAGTTTAACTTCTAACTTGGAACATTACACAAGTGAAAGTCCTACAGGCAAAGAAATAACTATTAATATTACTGGATATTACCCTTCAAAGATCATCTAGCTGTGAGAGCCAAACTTCTCATTGTGCAGAAAGAGAAATAAATTCAGAGTGAGGAAGAGACAGGATCAGATCCCCACGCTAAGAAAGAGACAGATCCTGATATCTACCCCATGTTCTTAACTCTGGAAGATTCTTGTTATGTTTCACTTCCTGTGAATTAGCAAAATTCAGGACCTTACTGGTCCTTGCCTTCATTCACTGGACATCTGTCACTTAGAGATTCATAATATTTTGTAGACAATAATTCATTCAGTCCTTACAGCAACCCCATGAGGCTGATTTTGTTTACCTCCGTTTTATGGATAAGGAAAGCGAGGCAGAGAAAGGTCAAGTCACTGATTCAAGCCTCACCGCAATAAGTAGCAGAGTTTGGATGTGCCTGGGCAGGTGGGCTTCTAAGCCTGTATTCTCCATCAGAATATCACCCTGACCTCCCAAATGAAAACAGGTCTAGTGCCTGCCTCAGAAGAGTACCTTCTAGAGGAGAGACACACCCACAAAGGTGTGCAGTCATCTGCTCAAGGTACCAGGAGAATGAACGAAAGAGGGAGGGTTTAGCTATATAAGGGGAAGGAGGGAGAATCAGGAAAGCTGCCTGGAGGAGGTAACTTTTACCTAGTTTCTAGAGTTGAGTTGTTTTCCTCCAAGATGATGAGAACTGGGGAAGGAAAGGAATTCCCAGCAGGTGAGGCAGGCAGGTGTGAAGTGACTGGGACTTCAGGGACACCATGAAGGAGGGAGACCAAAACACCAGGTACTAGCTCAGTGTGTGACCTGAGCAAGTTACTTAACCTCCAGGAACCTCAATTTCCTCATCTGCAAAATGGGGATAATAACGCCTGCCTTATAGAGCTGTTTGAATATTAAATGAGATCATGTGTATACACTTCCTGACCCAGTGTTATTTCACCTTATTAACCTCTCATAAAACTATTTCCCTCAGTAAAAAATTTTAATTGAGCCTATTTTTTACACTTATGTTCACAGCAGCATTAGTAATAATCCTGTGTCATTATTAGTCACTCAAAATAACAATATAATTGATAATGTTAATTGCCATTGACTGAAGGCACTAAATGCTTAATATGTATAATCTACATTTACCTAATCTACTCCTCAGAATTTATCTTAACGATATGTATCATTATGCCCATTTTATAGATGAGGATAATGGGTCTCAAGGAGATTAGGAAATTTACACAAAGGTTGCCAGCTGGGAAGTCTTCAGTCCCAGATCCGTCTGTCCAGAAAAGTGTCCGACAGACAGAGAATGCCCTGTGTTTGGAGTTCGTGTTGGTCTTGGCAATGTCCTTCAGTCTCTTTCTCAGAAAGAAAACAAACATTTGAAGAGGTTTGCTAACACGTTGGAACAGGAATGTCGCAGTAAGGGAGGGAGGGCATGCAGGAGCAGGAAGAGAGGTCCATATTTGGAGGCGGGGACTGCCCTCCTCCCCCCTCCCCCGCCCTCGGCCTTTCGTCCAGCATGCACCTCCTAGAGAAAGCCTGACTTGAACTGGAAACTTGAGGTGCCCAGAGCCTTGGAAGTCCGGGCAGACCCATGGGTGCCTTCTTGGGCTTCAGATGGCTCTGGGAGCAGGGGTGCCCACGGACTGCGGAGACTACCAGGGAGGCCCGGGCCTGTAACCCGCCCATTCCCACGTGGGTGGCTCCCAGGCAGCAGGGAGTTAATCTGCTATCTGTTGGGAAGGCTTCCAGAACCTCCTCCCCACCCTTGTTAGCTCAGTGCCCCCCCCCCTCCCCGCAGCCTCCCCCGCACCCCCTCCTCGCACCCACTTCAGAAACTGAAACCAGCCCGCCAGCCCCGGTTTTACCTTCTATGGGGAGGCCCGGGAGGGCTGGGCGGAGCTAGCGGAGTCTGGGCAGAGACTTGGCTGGCTGGCTTCCCTCCTCCTCCTCTTCCTACTACTACTTCGAGGGAGTCGCGGGCCCTCTTCTCCCCCCTTCCCCCCATCCATCCCTGCCCTCCCCGCTCCCCGCCCCCTCCACCGCCCTGCCTTCGCTGCCAGGGACCAGCTCCAGATTGGCATTGGGGGAGGGCATGTGGGTAGACTAGACAGGTGCCTTGAGTCCATCCCCTGTCTCTCACCATCTCTGAGACACTGGGTAAAACCCCAAACTTTTGAGTTTTCGGTATTGTTTTGTTTTTCACTGTAAAACGGGGATACATAGTGCTGAGCCTTTAGACTCAATCGCATGTGTAAAGGAGTGCTCAGTATATGATCACTGTTGTCCTCATCATGACGCTGCTGCTGCTGCTGTTGTTACAGTGGGTTGGGCAGCCTGCCTTGTGAGGTGTAGCACCCACCACTCCAAGTGTTCAAGCACAAGCTGGACAAGAGGAAGACAGGAAAGAATAGAAGAGGAAGGGACTCATCCTTGCCACTCCCAGATGAACCAACCCAGGCACTTCAGCATCACTGAGGAAGCTCAAGCATCACCTCAGACCCACTGGAGCAAAACCCCTGAAAGCCAGTTCTTTGGAAAGTTCATCTTTGTTTTGTAAACTACTGATCTGGGCCACTAATCCCTACAGTTTTCACTTTCAAACGACCCTCCTACCTCACTGATTGCACAGTGTGAAATATTTTATTGACCAAGCTAGATATAATTCATAATTTAATCACCCTATACATAAACTATTAACCAAAGACTCAAGAGTTCAATTTAATAAATAATAATTCATTCAACCGATATTTATTTGAGTAACTACCATGTGCCAGGCACTGTGCTGAGTACTGGGGGTGAGGATGGAGAAGAAAGTGGACAAACTCTGCCCTCATGGGCTCTCCAGTCCAGCAAAGGAACGCAGAGCAAGAACAAGGATTCAAACACTGACATTGAAACCAAGAAATTTCACTGAGCCTAAGACGCACAACAGTCCTACAAGGAGCAGGTACAGCTCTAGTCAAAAGCAAGCAGTTCATGAACCTCCTTCTATATTGGCCTCATTATAGAGAGAGGTGGACATCATTCCTCAATACACACAGATGCACACACACCACAATGTTATTACTTTTATGGCTCCCAAGAGGTCCAGGGTCCTTATCTCAAGAACATCTAAGATCTAAGGCCTTGTGAAAAAAGGAAAAACCTTTGAGCCTAATTCCTGCTATGTGGCCAGTCCCATCACCTGCCACCCCCCTGAAGAACCACTGACAAGCATTCCTAAACCCTCTGAGCACAGTGGCTAATAGTGTGGGCTCTGACGCCAGGATGCCTTGGGCTGAATTCCAGCTCCATTCCTTATTAGCTGTGCGATCTTGAGCAAGTTACTGTGTGATCACAGGCCCACAGGCAAGACCTTCATGTACCTATGTTTCCTTTCTGTAAAGTGGACTAAATATTAGTACCCACTTCCCAGCATTGTAAGAATTACTGAGATAATACCTAAAGAAGGAGGCAGGCACTCAATATCACTGTGACCTTTAATACCACACTAGAGGCCCAGTGCACAAAATCCATGCAAGAGTAGGCCTTCATTCCCCCTGCTGCCAGCATAGCTTCCCTCTGGCACCTGGGACCCAGGCTTCCTTCTAGCAGCAGGCACGTAGGACCTAGGCTTCCCTAGGCTTCGTCAGGAAGGTCGTCCCAGAAGGACATCCTGTCTAATTAGCATATTATGCTTTTATTATTACAGACTATTATAGTTTTTGCCTCTGATGCTCTGTGTGCCAGGGGTACTCCTTCCCTTGCTCCACCTGGGGACCATAGAGTTATTAATGCAATGTCCCCTCCTTTTCAGAGCCTTTCTTACTTTTATTTCACCAAGCGATTTGATGCTTTTGCTCTATATCCCTCTAGCTGTTTTTATACATCACTTACAGCATCTCTCATACTGCAGTCATGTTTCTCACTGTTTAAGATGTTTTTCTTGCTCACTGGATTATGAGTTCTTAGAGAGCAGGGGTCATACTTTATATATACATATTTTCGTCTCTAGGGAGAAGAGAGTCCAAGAGACAGAAAAAGCACTTGCCACTCTTTCTTGAATTAGTGAATGGATGGATGACCCATAGATGGGTGAAATGATTTGCCCAGGATCAAAGAGTTCAAATCCGGAGTCTATGCTTAGTTTAAGTCTGGCTTCTTACCTGGAAAACAGGTCAGATAAGGGTAAGGTCCATAGATGAGGTCCATACTCAAAAACACTCTGTGATTTTCAAGTGTTAAAGTGTAGGGGCTCTAGAATAAGATTGTCTGGATTCACCACACATGTACTCTATGATTCACTGACAAGTTCTTAAACTTGCTGTGCCTAGAGAAGATAGATCTTAAACCAAAAAAAGAATGAATGGGCTGTTCAAAGAATTAAGAAATATTCTTTGTAAAGGCCTGGGCAGCTGGTGTAGGTATCTGGTAAATAAAATTGGTTCCCTCCCCCCATCTTCTCCATCCTGTAGGCCCTGGACTCTGAGTGCCTGAAACAGCTGTTCAAATGGCACATTTTGCTCCCAGTGACTAATGTCCCGTAAGCTGAGGTTGGAAAGCTGACTCCAGAACTAAGCTTACATTGGAGTGCTGAATTAGATGCAGGGAATGCAGCTAACTGATTTATTTAATTAATAAGAAAACTTGTGAAAAGGGGCAGTTCAATGTCAAGGAAACTGAAAAGCAAGAGCTAACCCACAATTTCATACATGGGTTTTCTATGTTACTGGAATAGTCCCCAGTATGAAGGCATGAAAAATGGGATCATCCAAACCAATTTAATGCTTTACAAACCATAAGAGCACTGATAAGAATTGCTTTTAGAGCAAATTAACCAATAATTAGTGCACAGTATTCTAGTAATTCTTCAATTTTCTATGCTTATCACAATATATTCTAATAAATTCATTACTCAAAAGTATCCAAGGGTTGCATGTCTATTACTAAACCAAAGGGTATGGAAGAGAAATAAGGCATTTTCATTTGGACCTAGAATCCTATCACACTCCCTCACAAATTGTCCCAAACCTTTTATTTTTGTGGCACTTGGATGAAGCTGAAATGAGGGTGCTCTGGATGGCTCACCCCACAAGCATCTGGCAGTTGAGTTCAGAGAGGAAATTGGAGAGGGCAAGGCTCAGCGGGACCTGAGGATGAGCTACATAGTGGGGGAGGGAGAAAGGCAATACTCTTATTAGCAAAACCAGCTGCCTGCCAAGTAGGGTGTGTGTCTGAGTTTCTCAAGAAAAGAGAGAATTGCAGCTGTTAGTTTTAACCTCAGGCCTCGAAGAATCAAAAGAAAGTGTGTGTGGCAGCAGGCGTTAGGGGAAAAGGAGTACACTGTTCTCTATTCCTCAAAACAAATTCTATCTGTATCTTAATCTTTTTTAATCGAATACCTCCTTATCCATACCTTGAGTCCCATCAGACACCTATTCAAGAAGTCTTTCCTGACCTCCAATTTGGGGAAGAAGCTCCCTCTTTTTCCCCATGTGCCCATAGAATATTGCGTCCCCATTTTAAGAGTTCTCGTGGAGCTCTTTAATGATATGCTTGCCAATCTCCTCCATCCTTTTTTCCTCTTATCTTCTACATTTTAAATAACTTCATGGAAGTATGCCTAGTCAACATACAATTAACCGCATGGATTTGAAGTGCACAATTTGACAGGCACAGACCTGTGAGACCATCACCACCACCAAGATGGTGAACATATCCATCTTCCTGGCACATGGGCTGTCCTGGGGAGGAGCATGGCTTGCCTAGGGCATGGAGCTCAGTACTGGGCACAAAGACCGATGGCAGAGGAACTTGGGATGAGGGGCAGACTTCTGGATCTGGTTGCAGAATATACACACAGATCTCAGCCCAGACTGACTATGGCCAGCTGTGTAGCCAACAGTGAGTCACTTATAAGCTGAGCCTCAGTTTCTTCTTTTGTAAATTAGGGGTGATGATAGACCTCTCTTCTCTCCACTGAGCTGGGAAGTAAAGTGCTCTGTAAACTGTGAAAGGTTAGTCCTGGGCAGGGGATTAGGCCTGGATCAAGCCCACAGCACACTGGGAATGCCCAGCCCGCAGGGCTATTTACAGCCACCCTGTCAGACGGGGAAGCTAAGCGGATTGGCGATCCCTCTCAGAAATGGCCAATGAAGACTATGTCCCGTGGCCTTTAATCCTGGCCCAGTCACCAAATGTCAAGGATTCTCTTCCCTTCTCCCTCCCCCTTCCTCTGTGTGGGCTGTGTTTATTTACAAGGTCTCTCTCCCTCCAGAAAGCTGCATGTGACCGCATGTGACCGGAGGATTCCTTCTCTGGCCTGGAGCCTGCTGATAAGGGCGAACCATCTGCTGGGGGCTCCACAGACAGTGGGGACAGGAACCCAGCAGACGGGGGCCGAGAGAAGAGCCCGCCAGGCCCCATGGAGGGATAAGGCAGAGAGGGAGAGGAGGAAACAGTGTCTTTAGTTTAAAACCGACTTGATCTATAAAATCACACCAGATTTGAGGAAGCTTCCTGTTTCATCCTATGAACTGTTTCTGCTTGTTTGCTTGTTTGTTTTTCTAATGTGCTGTTGCTTGGTAAGGAGAAGCTCAGCCAATAGCCCAGTCCCAGCGGTGTAGATTCGAAGCCCAACTATCACTCATTCTCCTGTGAGCTTGTGAAGCCGGCTTCCCTCTCTGGGCTACCATTTCTTGAAGACCTACTATGTATCAGCCACTACACTACATTTTCTCTGCGATTTTAAAAGTAACTCTCAAAGTTTTACTGAGAGGTCAGTTTTTATAGTTGATGAAGGTGAAGCAATGTGTCCATGGTCACCTAGGATTTGAGCCAGAATTTGAATTCAGTGCTGACAACAGAATTTCTCCAGCAATGCACTTAATAATAAATCGTTTCCTGGTCATGCTCTGTGAAAAGACTGCTCTGTGGCCAATCAACATGGGGTATATTTGCCTCGTCCAGTGTCCTTGTCATTCAAAACTCATGGGGCACTTTGTGTCTAGAAGGTCCTGGGAAGTTTTGGAATAAAAGAGCTTAACTTTTTTTAAACGAAGTATTCCCCACATTAAACTAATCTTCAGTCTTTTTTCCTATAACACCTATTCATATTCCAAGGAACAAGTGCTCCTCAGAGGACAGCCTGGAATCAGTTGAACCCTAACTGGAGGGCTGACAGAGTGTATCCACCTAACTAAAGACTTCCAATAACAAGGCTTTTGTGACATCCTCAGTGACACAAGGCTGGTTACCGGTGGGACAGCCTGCTCCATCGTTGCACAGAAGCAGTGGTCAGAACATCACTGCCCAACAGAAAGACACTGCAAGCCACACGTGATTCTAAATGTTCTAGAAGCCACAGGGGGGAAAAAAAGTATAAAGGAACAGGTGACACTAATTGTAATTATATATATTAAATAACCCAGTAAATCTAAAAATATCATTTCAACATAGAATCAATAGAAACTGATTGAGACAGTTTACTTTTTTTTTTTTATTAAATCTTTTAGATCCAGGCTGGCCACATTGCAAGTGCTCACTTGTTTAGTGCCTACCTGACTAGAGAGCACAGGGTCTGAAGAGTCTTGTTCAGACTCTTGTTCAGAGCTTTTCCAGCCTGAGCCTTTTTGCCATGGTCCTTGGATTCAAGGGCACAGTAAATGGATGATGGGTAACTCAAACACCATGCCCAAGGATGAGTTCTGTTTGGCTATGTCCTTGCATATGTCCATCAGGCAGCCCCTCAGGGAGCTCAGCCCTCTGGCCAGGATCTGCTGAGGTCTGTTCCCCCTGGCAAAGGGCTTTCCCAACTTGAAAGTGCTATAGCAACGACAGACCTCATTCTCCTGACTCTTAGTGAGGGCACGCTTAGAGTGACGAGTGTTCATGGTCTCTTCACACTGCAATTTTGTCTTGAACCCACACGTAGCTGCTAAAACAGTGTTCTGCCTGGAACAACTCCTTTCTCCTCCCCGGGCCTCAGTTTCCCCATCTGTAAAATAACAAATTTGAGTTTTCTGTCATTCAGACCTTTCTGCTGCTTCTTATCCACTCCACTCTCTTCACCTACCTATGAAATTTCCCTTTAAACCAGGACTTAAATTCAAATTCAGGAAATAGTATATCCTCCCATAAAAATCATCATAATAAGCATTTTTGGAGTGTTCACCATGTGTCAGGCACTGTGATAAGAGCTTTATATAGCATCTCATTTAATCCTCTCCACACCCCAGAGAAGTAAACACTACTATTACTCCCTCTCGTAATTGTGGAAACTGAGGTACTGAGGTTGAGTCATAAGTCACACACCTCATAAAGGGGAACACCTGGATACTCCTATCCAGGGCCTTCTCTGTCCATGACCCTAGGCTTCGAATTAAGCTCCAAGACTGGCCCCTGAGCTGGGCCCAGGCCTCTGATTACTAATGAGGAGTAGGAGCTCAGGAAAACAAAACCCACAGAGTGTCCTCTTTCTGTTTTGCACACACACACAAAATATTGTTATACTTTCCTTGCTAAGGAAGTCCTACTCTTCACAAGACTTTCTTCCCAACCCCTTGACCTTTCAGGAAAGGGGCTGAGCGCCCTGGGAAGGCTCTGGAGGAGACCGGAGGAGCTCAGTGTCCCCTGTCTAGGACGGGTATTTTTAGAACTGGCCACACTGTTTACAAGGAAGCCATCCCCTGTGTCTGCCCTCTCCCTACAGGGAAACTCTGGCCACCCGCTCCTCCAGCCGCCCGGACTCCTGCCAGCCCTTCCTTCCTCCCTCCTGGCTGCTCCTTTCCTGTCATCTCTATCAATCAGCACATGGTGCACTGTCATTCTCGCCCTGAGAGCCTCCTGGGAGGCCAGCTGTGCCCTGGCACTGGAGAAGAGCAGGATGTTTCCATGAGTGGAGAAGATGGCCCTGGCAGTGGGCAATGGGCTGGGAGTCCTGTAATGGGCATCTCTCTGGAGCAGTCACGGAAGCTCACTCTCTGTGCCTTCTGAGCAAAGGCCTGGGAGCCTGGAGAGCACGGGAGTGGCAGTGCCGCTCTCACCATGTACCACACTTTGAACTGTGACAAGTTGCTCATCTTTCCGAACCTCCCTTTCTGCAGTTGGAGAGCAAGGAGGCTTTTGAACAGTGCTGGCTCTGCATTCCATGCCTGTCTGAGCCTCCTCGATCATTAGGTAAGAATACTTAGGCCTCACTCATGGGGGCAAGTGGGGGGGGGCGGCGGGGTGACAGCATGTATTAAATAGGACAGTAAGGGAAAGCCCTGGCACACAGTGGGCCTGCAAGTCATAAGACCATTGGTAATCATTTTTCCATAGGCACAAAGGAAGTTTCCACCAAGAATGCTCTCCTTATTCCTACAGCGCAAGGCTCTTTCACCTTTAAGTCTACACAAAACCTCTCCTCTGACTATGCACTAGAAAATTTATTTATTCCTTCCCTCCAGCCATGCAGGCGGTCCTGCTGTGGTTCAGGAGCCTGGTAGCAGACTGCAGAGGCCCCTTCTCTGTGGCTTCCCAGGCAGGCAGCACACCTAGACCCCACCCCACTAGCTCTTGAGAAACATCATCCAGACCCAGAGCAACTGGACCTGACCCAGTTAAGCTAGCAGGCTGGGTAGGAAACTGGACCCAGGCAGTCCAGCCCTCACCCAAGCTTTCTCGGATGTGGGAAGCCTACAAGGGGTCCAAGTTCCTCAGAGAAAGTGCCTTCCCACTCTGTCCTGTGGGCAGGCTGGACTTCTCCAGAGACTGAAAGAGGTTCAGGGATTGATATCAGAGGCACTAAACCCCCACCAATGCATCCTCCCCAGCCTCCTGTTTCCCACTTCCTCTCCCTAGCCCTTTTCCTTCCCTCTTCTCCCCTTCCTCCATTTCCTCTTCCTCATATCCACCCTCTTCCTCCTCCTCCTGCTCTTCCACACAGCTGTGCTTTTGACCCAACTGAAAGCCTACTATATTCCTAAGGGGGAAGTCCCAGCAGAGGGGAGAGAGACTGACTTCCTGTGGTCTGTGTCTCCACTTCTTAGTCCACAAAAGTGACCTGGTGGCCTCTGATGTGCCAGGCACTGGCCAACAACTCAACAACTCGGAGGCATGGCCAAGGCCAATTAGCCTGGTGGGCAGGGGCCAGGGCGGCACTCCCGGTTGGTTGAGGAAGCTTTGACTACCTTCTCTACTGTCTCAAGGTCCTGCATTCACACCTTTTCTAGTGCTATGTATTACCTGAACTTTAATTAGAAGGGGACACTTCAGGAGAAGGTAGCATGGAATGAGGTGCTCCTTTTCCCATCTCCTCCTCACTAAATAACAGAAGCTGCATGTTTAATGGGGCAAAGCCTGAACGAGGAGGGGTGCTATCCAGCGAAGGCTAAAGCAAAGAGGCTGGAGACACAGGACAGGACAGATCATGCCAGCAGCCACCCCTAGAAGCAATTGTCCCCTCCCATCTTCATCAAAGGCTGATCGCAGCAAGGAAGTGGAGGCTGGGCTGGAGAAAGGAAAGAACAGCAGCAGGGATACCTCATGGGAAAACCACTCTCTGGTCCCACGGAACCGCCTTTATCCCTGATCCTTCCTTCTAACTCACCCCTGACCTGAGGAACCTGATGGGTTCCCAGGGATGTGCTCATTCCCAAGCCTCCTCCTCACCCGCCTTCTGTCTCTTAGTAGATGGGTGGATTTAGGCAAGTCCTTTAGCCTATGTGGCTTTATTTTCTTCATCTGTGACTCAGAGAAAGTGTGTGTGTGTGTGTGTGGTGTGTGTGTGTGTGTGTGTGTGTGTGTACATTCGCAAATGCGCACATACTAAGAGTTGTTATGACACTTAAATAAATAAGACGCTATGGAAGGAAGCCCTTTAGAAAGCACAGGCAGTTCCCTATCTCTCCTCACCCTCAGCTGCTATTCCCATTCCAGGAGGGGAAATCCTCACCCGGAAAGCCGTGTTCACACTGGCGCAGGTCCCAGGGTGTGCACCCTGCGGAGGCTGGGTCTCTCCCTTTCCATTTCCCTTGTTGACTTCCAGTGACTGTTGTTGGCTTGCAGACGGACAAGCCGTTCTCTAGAACTTGCCCAGCTGCCAGGCTACTGTCTCACCTTGGCTCCCTGGGGGACAGTCTGCTCAGGTCAACTATTTAATGAAGGAAGAATTGTGATTAGAAAATGCCAGGTGTCATAGTGATCATTGGGTTCCATCATGGGGGAGAATAATGAACAGAAGTTCCTATAATACACAGGGAGTGTGCTGGCCACCTGAGCTACAGATCT
Organism: Lasiurus cinereus; assembly: GCA_011751065.1. Classification (NCBI taxonomy): domain Eukaryota; kingdom Metazoa; phylum Chordata; class Mammalia; order Chiroptera; family Vespertilionidae; genus Lasiurus; species Lasiurus cinereus. The sequence goes on along the minus strand of JAAGEH010000030.1, from coordinate 24,996,834 downwards.
GGGTAAAAGGGGTCTCTGGCCTCCAGGAGCTCCCAGCAGAGGAAGAGATGGATACATAGACAGGGAAAGACAACACAGTATGCCATGGATTGAGAGGCTGCAATAGGGAGGCACCCACAAGTCCTCTAGCACTTACCAACGTGAAGTCATATGTGATTTTTACTCTATATTCCCATAGAATACAAACTCAAAAAAGGCAAGATATGAGAAGGTCCCATCCTGTGTGTCCAGCCTCTTTGCCTGGTTGCCACTACTAGTTCAGGCTTTGCCCCATTAAACATACTCTCAGCACATATTAGGTGCTCACTTAAGATGTATTTGTGAATGAGTGCATGGCTTGAGGAAGCACAGAAGGTTGTGGCTGCTTAGCCCAGTATAGGGGCAGGAGTCACAGAAGACTTCCTGGAGGAGGAGGCTTGGCCAGGAGCATGGTGTTCCAAATTTGCCCTCCTCCAACATTTCCTAGTTCATGACTTCCTTACCAGTCAGTGAAGTCACACCCACTTTATGAATGAAGAACAAATCTCAGAGAAGGGGAATCAGCTTGGTGAAGTTCACTCAGCTGGCAGAGGAAAGACTTGAGCTCAGTTCTCCTGTGCCTTCTCCACACAGGCCTGTAAAACCATTCAAGACAGGACTAAGTCCAGAAGACAAATCATCATTACCAACATTAACATCAAACTCCATCATCATCATCATCATCATCATCATCATCTTCATCATTTTTATGGCAGTCAAATTTTAATGAGCACTCAGTCTATGCCAGGCACCTTTCTAAGAACTCTATACTTGTTAACTTATCTATATATACAAAACCCTAATATGCAAATAGACCAAACAGCAAAACAACTGAACAACCAGTTGCTATGATGTGTGCTGACCACCAGGGGGCACATGTGGAACATAGCAGGCATAGGCTGCGATGGAATGGTGGAGCAGGTGGGGGCGGGAGCACCAACCAAGGCAAGGTGCCAGTTGCTTTCATCAGGGTGAGGCTTTGGTGATTACTGAAAATTCTTTGCTCCTGCACCATGGTCCCACCTGGTGTTCCCACCTGCTGCTGGCACCCGGGGCTGGCCCCAATTGCTCAGTGCTGTTAGTGGATGCAAGCAGTGGCTGCCAGCCTAATTGCCCCTGAGGGCTTCTCCATCTCCCCCTGCTCCTGAGGGCAATCGGGGCAGCATCTGCCTCTCACACATACTGATGGCACTAGCCCCATTGCACCTACTGCTGGCGCCAGCCCCAATAACTCCAGACCATCAGCGGGTGCAAGTGTGGCCAGTGTCATCAGCGCATGGAAGCAGCAGCAGCAGGAGTGGGGCTGCTGGCAGACAGGGGACCAAAGGCCATGGCAAGAGGGGCCAGGAAGGGGTGCTGAGGATGGGCCGAGATCTGCCCCAGCCACCCTGGCCCACAGTTCCTTTCAAGGTGCATGAATTCATGCACTGGGCCCCTACTTCTTCATAACTACCTAATGATCTGAGCTTAATTATTGTTCCCAACTTATAGATGAGCAAATTGAGGCACCTTGAAATAACTTTCTTAGGGCATACTGGTAAGTGAAAGGTCCAAGATTCAAATCCATGTAGTCTGGCCTTAAAGCTTACATGATTATTCATTTCATTGTCTGCCTCAACAGACCATGCCCACCTTCTCCAACTCTAGGAGCCTTCTAGAGATTCCACAACTGAGCACTCTGTAGTTCCAGACTCTATACTAGGTACTGTGGGGAAAGCTACAAAGAAGAAATGAATGACCTGGAAAGAAAGATGTAAGTCTAGAGGCATCCATGCCCATAAGATAAGGAGGAAACAGATGGAAGAGAATGAAGCCAGTACATCACCTGACTCAGAAAAGGGAAGTAGAAGAGAAAGACTCCTATTCTAGCCAACTGGGCCTTTCTTGGGGCTTGGTAATTTGATTTCACCTTCAATTCTGTGTTTGTCTTAACTTAAATCTCACTTCTAACTTAAATCTCACTTTTTTGCTTAAGCAAATTTAATTCAGGATTTTGATCCTTGTGACAGCTTTAAATAATAAAGGCAAAAAGTTAACTAGTTCCGATTTGGAAAGGAAGGGACAGGCAAGGAAGAGGAGCCAGAGGCAGAACTGAAAGAATGTGGACACCAATTTGATGAGTCATGCAAGTGAAGGGGTGTCCAAGGGGAAGTCCCAAGCTATAGACTTGAGAGATTGGAAAGAGATGGTGGTGTCTTTAGCAGAAGTAGACAGTTTAAGATAAACTGTATGGAGGGTAAGGGGGGCTAGAGGAAAGGAAAATGTATTCCTTCAGTTATTCACTCAGCCATTGAACAGTTGTTTTCCACACCCAGTCTTAACACTGGAGAATCAATAGTGGATAAGGTGAGCTCTGATTTGGATAGTATCTGTGGGCCATCATTGACTTAATCACTGAGCCAATGGTAAGCACCAGCTATGGCCCATGCACTGTCTATAGAACTGAGCACAAATCCAGGCAGTGATGTCCAGCAGGCAGCTAGAAAGAGGTGTGAAGTGACTTGGCATTTCTGTTGGAAGCATCATCCCCAGAGAGATACTTTGGGAAGTTGTGGGAGAAAGCTCCAGAGAAGAGAAGTCTCGTTCTATAAGCCTTGTCTATCATGCCTGGGCTTCATCCATGAGCTAAGACACAGTGTTTCTTTGGCCTATGTGGCTGAGCACGGGCACTGAAAGAGCTTGGGTGTAGGAGTCCAAGCTGGTTCCAGCCCGGATTTACACACCAGCTCATGAATGACCTGAATGAGTTGGGCTTGCCTGGCAGAGTCTCAGTTCCCTCAGCTACAAAATGAGGGTATGAATGCTCATCTGGGACCTGGAGTAAGAAAGAAGGTACAAGGCCATTCACTCAACCACAAACATGGAGTGAACACCTATATGTACCAAGTTCTGGATAAAGAACTTAAACAGAAGTCAGTGTTAGGGGGTTCATCTGGCATCTGTGAAAGCTTTGGAGCTGCCATGGCTGGGTTTCTATCTGTACACCAGGAATCAATACCAATCTGCCCTTGCTAGCCTATAAAAAAAAAAAGGAAGAGGAGGAGGAGGAGGAGGAGGAGGAGGAGGAGGAGGAGGAGGAGGAGGAGGAGGAGTGGTGGTGGTGGTGATCTTTGTACTGATGAGAGAAGAAAGAGAAAAATGCAGGTTTTGCTGTCCTCGGCAGAGTTTTCCTGAGCAGTAGAAAAAGGGCCCACGTGAACCATGCTGTTCTTGGCAGCCACTACTCCACTCCTCACAGCCAGAGGCTTAAAGCGTTATTTGTGGTTTAAGTTACAAGCAAGGGTGAAACCCCAGAAAAGGGGGAGGAGGGGAGAAAACATTTTAAAAGTTGAGAAAATTGCCCTGTGTTCTCAAGTGCGGGCAATTTGTCCAAACACCTGAGCTCTGTAGAATCCTAGTGGTCTGCCTGTGGTTTTATATTCTGGGGCTCTAGGCCCAGTGCTGGGGTTGGGGGACGTTCTTCATACATTAAGAAAATCACAAAATCACTTTTTATGAGATATTAATGAATAGCTTTACTGCTTCAATGGCGATATTGTTGGAGGTTTTGAAAAAAATCCAAGTCCGTGGTTGGGGGTGATGTTGTTTTGAAGATTACTGCATAAAGCATTTCACAGTCATTATAGGAGAGTCAGGGTGTTCCCCCAGATCCACAGCAGAGGACACTGAACATTTTAGGCATAGAACAACCGTTTAAGGCCTTCAAGTTAAGTCCAACCCTCTCCTTACATTGATGATAAAAACAAAGCCCAGAGAAGGTAAGAAATATGCCAAAGATAGCACAGTGTGTTTGTGGTAGAAGCGAGTCTAGACCCCAGGCTCCTGGACTCCCAGCTGCCTTTGAGGCAGCTCAGAGGTGACATTCCACCTCAGAAACCACGGCCGGCCTCCCCTTCGTGTTGACATTTCTGCGGCAGTGACTTTGAAAGCTGCCTTTTATGGCCCTGGCTTTGGAAGGGCAAACACTGCTATCAGTAGAATAACACAGGTGGCTTCTAGAGTTGGGCCCAGGTGGAGTGGTGCAGGAAGTGAGGCCCCTGCGTACAGGCAGACATGACCCAATCACCTGTCTGGGTTCAGAAGGGTAGACAGGCTTTCCTCGAGGAGTAGGACAAGAGGCCAGTGTGCTGGTGAAGGGCTTGGCTTTGCGGCAGACAAGATGGGCTTAAGTCCCCACAGCCTTACTTGCCAACTGTGAAATTTCCACAAGCTCCCTGACTGGGCTATGACGCAGAGATCACGATCGTTCAGGTCCATCAGCCACATGTTATACTGACTAGTGTATTGGATAACACAAGTACACTATTATCAAAGAAAGTTCTGTTGGCCAATACTGGTAAGGGTACTGGGCTGTTGACAGGGGTGCCTAATGCTGGATCTCACCCTCCTGAGCCACCTGAAAGCAGGGCTTGCCCAGGTGAGGTCTCCAGCTCTAAGGGCTCAGGCTCATACGGAGACACCCAGGGCTCCAAGCTCCTCTCTCTGTCTTGGTCCTCTCTGATGCTGCAAAGATTTGGCTTCCAGCTTAAGCACCTGGCTGAGTGCCTCTCTCATGCTTCCTGAAGTAAAATCCCAGGGAGGTAAGAGGTGCATAGCCAGAGGCAAGTGGCTGGAAATATCTGAGGCAAATGCTGCAATATAGAGTGAGAAAGCCTTGCATTCGAACCATAGCTCGCCCACTTGGTATTAGTGGCCCTGGGTAAGTCAATGAAACTCTGTGCCTCAGTTTCCACATTGGTGCTCTCTCTGCCTGCCACATCATTAACCAGTGAGAGAATGAGTCAGTAGAGGTAAAAACACTAAGAAAATGAAATACACACTTAGTAATACTTAGCAAAGAATGGGAAACTCCTAAAAGTAGGGGCTTACCTTTCTCTTATTCAACCTCTTCTTCACCAAAAAGTATTTAGATAAAAGGATGCAGGCAGCTGCCTTTGAATCTCTGTAAAATCCATGTTGTGCTATTTGGAAACATTCTCCAGAAGGCAAGAGATTAGGAGAAGCTGGTCTCCCAGAGACATCCTGGAGGAAGAGGGGTTGGGAAAGGAGAAAAAGGGGACACATTCTTTGAACACTTATAATGTACTAGATACTGTGATAGTCATTTTCATACATGAAAAGAGATGGTGATGATGATGGCAAACGTTATCAACAGGTACAGTTCTCAGTGCTTTACACATATCAACCCCATTTTGTAGATGAAGAAACTGAGACACGGGAAGTTACAATAAGGCAGCAGGGTCACTCTAAGATGAGGTTTGCATCCCAGCTTTGTGCCTCCTGGAGCCATCATACAACCCCTCTCCCATAGTCTGCATCTTGTTGGAATCTCCTCACCTGCCCCTTTCAGACAAGGTAACTGAGGCTCAGGGAAATTAAATTAGGCTCACTCAGAGGAAGGAGAAAAGGTTCTTCCAGTTTTTTTCTTTTTTCTTTAAAAGTATTTCCTACTTTGGCTATCTTTTCAACTTATAATTAACTTAAATTATTCAATTTGAGTCTAAATCTAACTTCCTATTAATTCCTTGCTTGAAACTTACATTTCCCTTTGGGTCAGAAAAAAAAAATCTATTGTCTCATTCATAGGGAAACCTCTGAGATATCCAAATCCCACTCTCTCGCTTCTTTTCCCTTCTGTTCCTCAGGAAAAATGCAGGTCCATCAGCCTAGACAAGAATGACAACATCATCCCCTTCTTGTTAAGGTTCTGAACATTAGGACAAGTTCTGGTTTGACTATGACAATCTGAAAATATGAAACTAGAATTTAACCCCACATTCCAGCTCCAGTCTGACCTCAAAGGAAGTGCAATGTCACCTTATATTTTGACACTATGCTCCTAGTGATACATCCCAAGTTCACATTATCTCTTTTTGGCAGCTACCTCCACATTGGTGACTCATGACTGCCTTGTGTCCTGATTTCCTGTTCATTATCCTTTCCTCTACTTGGCTTGATTTCTTAAGACCTCTCTGGTTACATTAAAGAATCCCTCTAGCAAGTAATTTGGGGAAGCCCTCAGATTTGGAACTAGTTAATCCATATCCTCAGATGAAGGCCTTCAAAATCTCAAAGATACTTGGATCCAGAGGAGACTGGAAAAGGCTCTCTCCCCAGGGGAGCCAGAAGATAGAGGGCTACTTTATCAAGAGTCAGATCCATAAGTGACTAGAAGATACTCTTTCTAGAGGAGTAAATGCTGCTGCCATCTTGTCACTTTCAGAAGAGCTTGGGAGCCACAATCCATTCATACTTCAGAGTAGTAATGAGTAGTCGAGGCTGGAATCCAACAAGACTGGACTCAAAGCCACTCACCAGCTTTATGATTTCAGGCCAAGGACAATATCTTTAAGCCTCAATTTCTCTCTGTAAAACTGAGGCCATAATGGTACCCCATCATGATGTTGACAGAGTGAAAAAAGAAAACACGAGTAAATGACTTATCCCAGGGCCTTGGTCCATGGTGGGAGTTGAGCTTTTGTGATGACTTCTTCAAGCCTATGTTCTCTCATTCAAGCATTTCTTCAGCAAGTATTCACTGAGAGTGGGCAGGGGCCACTGCATGCTACAGAGGGAAAATGCAGATGCTAATAAAAGCCTGAGAGCAGGCTCAGCTCTGGCAGCTAAAGATGCTTCCAGGGAACTAGCTAAATGCTCTACAGAAACCTCTCTGATTCTGGGTTCAGACTGTTGGCCACAACACCCACTTTACCACCACCCCTCCCCCATTTCACATACACACACACACACACACACACACACACACACACACCCCTTCTCCTGGGTCATCTCTGAGTTTGAAGCTTCTCAGATTACTCTCAATGTGACTTTCCACAAATCCCGTAACTCATAGCCTCTGGCACATTTCTTATAAAATAGAGATAGTAATACCCACAGAGCTGTTTTTGTAGTAGATTAAACAGTGACATATGTAAAGTGACCAGCCAAGCCCGCATTTGGCCAATGCTCCATAACTTTTAGCTGCATTTCCTCACTATTCCCTCTGCCTGCCTCTACCATCATATGCCAAGCTTGGACTAGATGCTGGTGGCCAATAGGTTAATGAGAAGTCCATAGGAAGTTTAAAGTTTTGGGTGGGTAAACATTTGGATCTCCAGCCCAAATAGAGAGTGCTAAGGACTTTGATGGACTTATATCCAAGGCAATGTGGGAACACCAGAAAGGCCAAATCACTTTGTCTGGCCTGCCCTCAGTTTCCACATCTGTCAAAGGGGTGCAATTTGCTTCTATCTCACATGAGATGACTCAGTGAGTTAGTAAATGTGAAACTATATTGGAAAGCTGAGTTCTGTTCTCTGTTTATTTACTGGTTCCTCATTACACTTGAACCCATTGAGGGAGGGCCTATCCCCAGCACATTAGCACAGAGCAGGTCCACAGTGGTTGAATGAACTGTTATAAGAATTTATTATCTAATCTTATCCTGAGAGACCTCAAGAGGTTTCCCCATTTTATAGATGGAGAGAAAACAGAGCACAGAGTTCAAAGAGTTGCCTGGCAACGAGTGACTGAGCCAGGCACCTTCAGACCTGATCTGATGACCTTTCCACTAGATTCCACCACCCAAGCCACTCTGGCTGGGGTGGAGAGCCACTGCTCAGTGGACACGATTAACCTTTCTCTGTGGCTCACTGAGACAACCCACCAGCCTCTCACACTGAGTCATGGACCCAGGTGGACCTGAGACCTGAAGAGAAAGCAGAGCTGTCCTGTTGAACAGGTGTGCCAGGGATCCCTCAGGCCAGAACACCGCCTGGGAAATCCCTCATGCAGGGTGAAGATGGGGCAAGTACAGAGACATCATGCTAGGTCCACTCCCCTTTCACAAGAGTGTCTGAAAGACAACACCTAACTGTCCCCAGTAGGCTGTCACTCAGAGGCATCCTTTCCTCTCCACTCCCCGTCCTAACACGCTAACATCTATCCTACCATCTTTTGTCTTGACTGGGCTCCCAGCTTCACTCTATTAACCTAAGAACTTGAGTAACCTGCTATAGTAACGCATTATGACTAAGTCATGCTTATGTTCAAAAATCTTTAGCAGCTCCCTCGTACATAGGGAATAAAGTCAGTGTGGCCTTCAAGGCCCTCCTGATTACACCTTATGCTTATTACATACCCTTAGGTTCTCTATAGAGGAGATTGATACACGCTGAGGGAAAACAACTAACTGCTCATCAAAGACCTGATTTCTAAACCAAAAGATCAACAGGCTTTCTCTGAAGGAAGGTCCAGTTGTGTGATTTTGGGAAAATGAGTAACCCTCCCTAAGTTTGTGACCTTGGACAAGTCATTTTACCTCTGAAGCCCATTCTCTATCAGTTAAATGGAAATAAGAATACAATCATATCCACCTCACAGGATTACTGGGTGGCTTAACAGACATTGTGAAAAACATAAGAAAATAATTTTGACAATATCCTTTATTTACCCAATATATCCAAAATATTATCAATTCAACACATACTCAATTTACATGGCTAATGAGACATTCTATTTTTCATTCTAAGACTTTGAAATCCAGTGTGTATTTCATATTCATAACATCTCAATTCAGACCAGGCACGTTTCAAGTGTTCAATAGCCACAAGTGGCTGGTGGCTACTGAGGTAGACATTGTGGGTCAGGACTTATGTAAGTGCCCTTGCTGGGTGCTCCCCTGGCATATGTACTTACAAGGGAAGAAATAACCCTTCCCATGGCAACATTTACTTGACTTACCCTCAAGCAATTCCCCTAAGGAGAGGGAATGAGTGGTATCCCCAGGGCCTAACATAGTACCTAGCACAGAGCAGACACTTAATAAATACTTGTTAAACAAATATTATTCAGTTCTCTACCCCCAATACCCAGCCCAGTGCTTGACCCTCAGTAGGCATTTAATAAAGACTTATTAAATTAATGAAGTAATGACCCGGTATTTTAATGGTAAGTGAGTTTGTGATTTGCCAGCAGGTGAAAACCAGGCAGTTTATTGCAGGGGAGACAATGGCACCTTTCTAGCCCTGAAGGTAACACCTGCCATTAAGTCAAGTTTCCTTCACCACCTCCTTCCCCCAAAACAAAACTGGAGCCAGATGGGAAGCCATGGGCCTGCACATTCGGTGGAGATCCCCCAATACAGTGATAGATAAGCATATCAAGTTCCCATAAAGAAATAAAGTTAACTCCCAAAGAAGGCCTAATTGCTCTCTCTCACTGTATTCTTTTTCTCTCCAGATCAATTCAGCAATGCACAAGGTTAAGAGGCTCCAAAAATCTGCCAAGCATTGTGCAACAGAAATCTAGTAAGAAAACTTTACATCAGGTCAGTGATAATCACAATGATGGGGCATTTCAGCCTGAGCATCTCTGCTCACAAACCTGATGATCTGAAGTAACCCATGAGCATGAACTTGCCCATGTGGCAGGCTGGGAGTACCGGCACAGACGTCTGGCTAGGCTTCTGTGAGGACTCTCTAAGAGCAGAGTTCCCTGGCACACACCCATGCTCAGTAACTGCTTATTTGCATTGTTCCCTCACTGAACCTGCAGGATCTCTCAAATTTGCAAAATGAGCCTTCTATTATTTTTGTCTTGAGGTCAGTCATAGGCTGGATGATTTTCCTAAAGTGTGGAGAGCTTTCTTTCCCCTCCTTGTGGACAACTCACACAAACACTATTTGGAAAGATCTGGGTGAGTCGTTTCTCTGGAGTCTGGTGGCAGGCCAGGAGGCTGGTCACAAAGGCTGCATTCAGCTGCAAACAGCAGCCTGATGGGCAGGGGCCATGTCCCAAACATTCTTGACTAGGCATGGGAGGAGGGGGAAGAGGGAGGTGTTACAGGCCTCCAAATATTTGTTGCTCTATCTCCATAGCAACTGCAGTGGCCATAGTGAAACCTTGAAACTGCACATCGAAACTTGGGAGGTGCTGCAAAGTCAGGCCTGATTGGGAGAATGCTTTCCTCTGGACTTTCCCTCGGCTTTCACACTGAGCAGCTTTCCAGCTCCTTTCAAAGGGCACTAAAGACAAGCTATTATGCTGGCTGCACATAGTCTGATGCCTGCTCTAATGAAAGACTTTTGTGCAGAGACTGTACCAAATTGCCCGGGACAGCTTTTAAGTGACTTATATCAGATGTAGTGACCTGGGACAGTAACACTACCTACTATCTGTGTGACCTTGGGCAAGTCACTTATAGTCACGAGTCCTTTGGGGCTTTGGGGAGGATGATGGGTGGGAATCAAGCCCAATTTCCAGTTCGGTAAACTCTTATTGATACCTACCCTGAGCTACTGCAAAGCTAAAAACACATGGCTATTGTTCTCGGGGAGCTCATAGAACTTACCAGGCAGAGCTGTGTTAAATAGCAGGTTGCATCACACCAGGTACCCACTGCCCAGCAGCCCCCAGTGGGGACCAGACATACTATAAAAGTTTACTTCCCTTCCTTCTTCATACTGGGCTACTCCAAAGACAGCCCTGAGAGATTAACAAGAGCCCAGCTACTTTCATAACATTCTTCTCACATCCAAGGTAAACTTACCAGTTTGAACATAACTGGGAATGAACTGAACTTTTATCTATTTTATACATTTTGTCTTCATTGCAACAGGCTTTCACAACCCATATCTCATTGGACTTTCATAACTATCTGTTGGATTTGGAAGGGCAAGAATTGTTTTTCACTCTAGAGTGTAGGTACTAAGGCACAGAGGTGAAGTGATTTGCCAGGTCACAAAGGGAATTAGGGGCAGAGAAGGAATTCAAACACATATTTCCCAAATTATTATTTTAATAAATATTCTTGAGCCTCTACTAGGTACCAACATTGTTTTAGATACTGAGGTTAAAGCAGTGAACAAAACAAATTTCTATTAAAGAGCTTAAATTCTAGAGGAGAGATGACTATTAATAACCACATATATACATATATCAGGTAGAAATAAGCAGTATGGAGAAAAATAAGCAGAGTAACAAAAGCAGTGGTACAAGATACTATTTTCTATAGAGTCTTCTGGTAAGTTCTTTCCAAAGAGACCAAAAAAACTGAGGAGCTATATATGTGAATACCATTGTGAGAGAGTCTCTCAGCAGGAAGAGCAAGGCTTGAGGCCACAAGGTAGGAACATGTTGGAATGTTTGTGGAACAGCCAGAAGACCAGTGCGGCTAAGCAGAGAGGGTTGGGAGACTGGCAGGAGGTAAGGCCAAAGAAGATGTGAGGACCTCTTAGGAGGTGAAAATGAACTTTGGGTTTCACCCTAAGTGAGAATGGAGCCATTGGAGGGCTTTGGACAAAGGAGTGACATGATGTGACTTGGCATGCTAAAAATTTCCTTTGGTACCCATGTGAGCCACTGTCTGAAAAATGGTAAGAATGGGCAGGGAGAGCAGCTATTGCAATGGTCCAAGCAAGAAATGAATCCTTGCTCAGGTAGAGTGGTAACAGGGAGCTGGTGAGGAAGGGCAGATTTTGAATCCATTGCTCAGAAAGAGATAACAGGATGGCTGATAGTTGAAGGTGGGGTATGAGGAAGAGTCAATGATGACTCCTTGGCCTCTGGACTAGATAACTAGAAGAATCAAATTGCCATGTCCAGAGATGGAAAACTCTGGGAGATGAGCACATTGGGGGATAATAATGAAGAGCTTTGTTTTAAATATGGTACCCTTGAGGTACACATTAGAGCTCCAAAAGGAGGAGCCAGAGAAGGGGAAGAGAGGCAAGCTAGACATATACATTTATCATTCTTTGGAGCACATTATTTAAAGCCATTGGTATAGATTAATATTCCCAAGGGAGTGAGTGGGCATAGAGGAGAGGGTCAACCTTTTAACATTCTAGTGGATGAAGCTAATGAAAAGGGCCAGCCCTCATCTCTGCAGGAGGGGCCGTCTGGGTGCACACCTACTCTGGCAAGTTAGTGAAAGAAGAGCTTCAAGAAAGGAGTGACCCTTAAAGTCAGATTAGTGATAGGTTAAGGCGAAGACTGAGAGTTGAATTTCTGATTTGGCAAAGAGTGGTCCTTTGTCACCTTCACAATCTCTATTTACAGTGAAGTGGTAAGGACAAAAGCCTGATTAAATGGATTCAAGAGAAAATGAGGGAGAGAAAGTGGAGACTGCGAGGAGGTTCAAGTCTTTGAAGAGTTTGTCTGGAAAGAGGAACAGAGAAATAAGGGGAAATGGGGGATCAATGGATGGTTCCTTCCTTCCTGCCTTCCTTTCTTCCTTCCTTCCTTTGTTCCTTCCTTCTTTCCCTCCTTCCTTCCTTCTTTCCTGCCTTCCTTTCTTCTTTTCTTTTTCTCTTTTTGGAGTTTCTTTTAAAATATTATTGACTTCACAGCATGTTTGTATACTGATGGGATGGGTTACTAGAGAGGGATGGACTGATGGGCAGGAGAGAGAGGAGCTTTTCTAGGAGCTGTGCTCTTGGATAAGAGAGCAATGGGATCTATTTCAATTTCTGATGTGTCTTCCATGATAACATGACCCCCAATTAATAAAATTATACATATGGAGATCATTTTAAAGTATTTTTCAAATGTAAACATTTCTTTCAATTACATAGAGAAAGTTTACCAGGAAGTGGTGAAAATATTTCCCAGTTATTCTTGGAGAACCTGCCTTAGTAGCACAATGAGTTAGCCACTCCTCCTGCTGCTTTCCCTAATGTGTGTGCACATCTGTAACTGCAGGCTATTTATCAGGCAGGCTCCCTTTGTAGATGTGAACTCTGTTCCTTTCTGGTGGCCCCAGGACTAACCAATGACTGTCATGTGTGTATTCGCCAATCACTTAGGAAAGTAATAAGAAGAAGGAGTAAAAAGAAAGAAGGTGAGAACTGCATATTTCTGCTCTAATAAAACTCTCACTTTTCAAATGAGGCATAAATTTGATATTATTTTATAAATACACCTTCCTGACAGCGGGGTGAGTAAAGAAGTGCTTTCTTTTCTTTTTAATCTGTGAAAGGCAAAGTAAAAGGAGGAAAGGATTTATTTAGTAACCAACAGGAATAGGAAAAAGCTTTATTCTCCACACACAGAGTCATCAACACTACTATTGAATTAAATATATATATATAATGGATGGGATCCTCATTCAGTAGTGAGCTTCCCATCAGTGGAGATAGTTAACAGAGACTAGATAATGCTTGTGGGAAATCCTGGCATCTAATGGTCATCAGGCTTTGTCACCTATGGTCCAATTCAATCCTGGGAGACAATGAGTTCAAGTTGTATTATTCTACAATTCATCATTGAAATATAAGCACAGAGAATTGCTATATCAGAAGGCACAATAGCATAGTATTAAACATGTAAATTGTGAAGTCAGGCTGCCAGGGACAAAATCTGGCTCTGCTACTATGAACCATACAATGTGCCTCATAGTTTGCAAATTCATGCATGAGCTTCCTTACCTACAAAAAATGAGAATAATAAAAGGATATGGCTCACTCAAAATCCATCTAGAGTGTCTATAACATCATCTAATACATAGTAAGTGCTCAATAAATTGTTAGCTATTATTTATTCAGTTCATCCATTCTTTATAGACTGCACCCACAGTGTCCTAGGACCTGTGGTTGTCTTTTAAGGCCCACATTAAACCAAAGCCAATTCCAATTAGAAGAACTGGGCTCAGCAGATAGAAGCCCTTGGGGACTAAGGTGATTTGATAGGGTCCCAGTGACTCCAGCCAAGCTGTCCCCCCTCCTGCTCCATGAGTGTACCCATCTGCCCTCATTGGGCAATGTGCAGAAACATTTATGGCGACCTCATTTGTTTTCCTTTCAGTTACTGCTGCCTTCCAAAGGCCAGGAACCACTGAAATTAAACCAAGCCAGGGGCCAGGGGAGCAGAAGGGGCTTGGGCCAGAGCCAGGAGTAATGAAGTGGAAAATGTTCACACCACAGGCAGCATTATAATGCACCTGTGCAAACAGAATGAGGCCTGCCCACCCCCTTTCTCCCCAGGGCCCAACATGCCTGGAGGACTTTTTTATGGTTTGCTCTCTCCCTGCCCGATCAATGCTTAGGCCCACAATGAAGATAAGAAACAAAGACATCTCTAGTGGAGCAGGAGAGAAGGGGCAGAATGGGAGGGAAGTGAAAAAAGAGACACACTTAGTCCAAATCCTGAAAGTGATGGTAAATTCTCTGAAAGCCCGGTTTCCTAAAACTGGGGAGAAATGCACATTAATGAGTGTCAACCATGTGGCAAGATTTGAACAGGACACTTTCATATACCTTTGCCCATTTCACCCATCCAATATAATTTCGCTGCATTTCACATAAAAGGAAACCTAAGTCCAAGAAAACAATGCTAACAGGTGACCAAATCAAGACTTGAATTTGGGTCTCACCATTCCCCTTTTATAATGAAGTGACTCCTAGCCAGGATGACCAGAATGTTGAGTGACTTTCCATGAGCCATATAGCTGTTTGCAGATACCCAGAGGCCCAAGCTCTGAACAGGTAGGGTCATAAAGACAGAGGGCCTGGCTTCCCCAGACAGAAGAGTAGGGCCATCTTGCTGTCATGATGGAAGACTGAGGACTCAGCAATGACTGACCTCAGACCAGTGTTGTTTAGTGTTTGAACCAGTGTGGCTCTGCATGTCTCCCAATCACACTGAGGCTCAGTGTCTTCATCTCTGAAACGGGAATTCTGTGAGCTCGACCTACAGTCACCCAACTATTTTTGGTGCAATCAGAAATTTCCTTAGCATCTGCACATGTGGGGGTGAGGGGGGTGGGGAAGTAAATGCCAAAAGTAAAGGCCATTGCCTCTAACTTATACCACAATGGCTCACCTTCCATCACCAGTTTCCCTTACATAAGTTGTTAACATCGTTAAAAGAGCAAACAGATGTAAAAATGCATCCCATAGAGTGTCTGATATAGAGTAGGTCCTGGGAGCTCTTTGTAGACCCAAACAGAGGCTGCTTTTAACCCTCTCATATATAGCATCCTGTAGCTCATAGTAAATGGGTTGCTCAATAGTTAGAATATCAGCCAGCAGATTGAAGGGTCGCATGTTGGATTTCAGTCAAGGGCATGTACTTCAGTTCTGGGCTCAATCCCTGGCTCGGGTCAGGGTACATTTGGAGGCAACCAATCAATGTGTCTCTCTTAGGTCGATGTTTCTCTTTCTGTGTCTCTCCCCCACCCTTCCACTCTCTCTAAAAACTCAATGGAAAAATGTCCTCTGGTGAGGATTACCAACAACAACAAAGTGTGTCTGTAAATCTGTTAAGAACTTGGAGAGTTTCTACCATTGTGTCCCTTATTTCCATACTCATGGCCCAGTTGAATCTAGCACCAAGTTTGGTCTAAATGCCAGGTGCTTATTGTAGGGATCCAGGGACCAATCTGAGGTAGTTTTCCAAGGAGGTGCTCATTCTCTTCAAAGAGCTCAACTTCATCTTATTCAGTATTAGGAGTGGACTACCTTTGTTGTCAATGCTATAAGATTTTATGATTATTGTTATTGTTTTCATTAAGAAGGAAGTCTTGGCTTTGTAATATATAAAAACAGGATTGCCATGTGTTTGTAAAATCCTTCCTTTCCACTTCCTGCATTCTTCCCTACTCGATACACTTAACCTGGTCTCCCACTAGGTGCAGGAAGAACAAGGCACATACTGTTCCTGGAGAAGCAGACGCTGGAACACATACTGTTCAGACACTATGACTCCTAAAACAACAGAAACATGTATAGGCAGAAGACATAAACTTGCTTCGGGACTGGGAGTCAGCCTCCCTGCTGTTCTAAAAGTGGCGACCTGAGCTGGATTTGAATTCCATCATGGACTGGCCCCTCAATAGACCATATGGCTCTGGCTAGATCTTCAGAGATCTAGGGTGGCCTATACATTCAGGTGGTAAAGGTCCAACCACACAGTTTCCTCCATTTAGTCCTGAATGTTACCCCTGGAACAGGTGCTTAATCAGACAGTAATGTAGTATTATCATTTAACAGTTTCACATAAAGATTATGCATAACATGAGCTCCATAAATGTTCGTAGGCCCATCTGAATAAAATGAAGTCTAGTCCTTCAAGAAGATTGCAAGCTTCTTAAAACTAAAGGCAAGCCAATCATTTTAATGCCCATATCCCTCAGCCACTGATTCTTATTTGCCTATCTAACTCAGATGGGCAGCATCTACCCAGGAAATCTTCCCTGACCCTGAGGCTGCTGCCCCCCTCTGCGCTCCCATCACACTTTAAACCTTTTATTCCCTCATCTGCCCTTTTAGGCTGATCTTCACAGCAGAAAGCACGATTCAGTCATCTATGCCTCCCTCTATGCCTGGAATGTAGGAGGTCTTCATAGATCCATGTCAAGTGAACAAATGAGGGTAGTTTCCTCTGATAGGGTTGAATTTTAAGTTTCCCATAGACAGGACCATGTTGCCCTGTGAGAGGTGGAATAAGCCTGGTTCTAAGAGAAAAATGTCAATACCAGAAGAACAAGATGGTGCTAATGGATAAAGGAAAAAATACTCCTCCTCCCCCCCCCCCCCCGCCCCCCCCCTTCTGCATATTTTTCTCACCTTTGGGATTCTTCCTGAAACCTGGAAGTAATTCTTGAAGAAAAGTTCAGTGTGCAATTTCAGGCTCCATCGGGCCAGGTGTTTCCTGTAAGAGCTATTCCAATCCACTCTTCCTGGCCAGGCAAGGTGCCAGAGCTAGGAGAATGCTCTGGGTTTGGATTCGTGTGAAGGATCAGAAACCATTCAACTTCCATAGAAAAGGGCAATTTTCAACCCCCAGACACAAAGGCCAGTTTGCCATGTTGCCAACATCATTACCAAAAGCTGATATTTTGGGAGTATAAGCTTTTTTAAAGATCATTTTTTAAAAAACAAAAAAGGATGAAAACCAACAGATTTCTTGTTCTCAGTGGGGAACCCACTCAATTCAGCTAAGATTCAATATGCTCCACTTATGTAACAACAGACCTCAAAACACGACAGAAAAATCCCGGGGTCTTACCTGAAATACAGATGATTTCTCTATTTACAAATAGAATCACCATGATTTCCTTTAAGTGGCAAGCAACATCTGGATTTCAAAAATTTGATACTCTCAAGAAACACCAGACACACATTAGGGAGGCCAGTGGTATCTAAATGTCCCACAGTTGCACAACAATTTGAAGCAAATAAACAGATAATTATCTATCATTCTTTGCTGAATGCACAGAATGTAAATCATTCTTACCTTCAAGAATTCAGCATGCCATGATGATTTGACTTTTTTTGTTGTTCATCTACAAACTACATGCCCTAAATATTTGTCTACCTTTCTTAAAACAAAATATTAGACCCAAAAGTAATATCAGACATCAGGGAAAACAAGGGTTTTACCTACAGTGAGTGTGTGGAGCATTGATGAGGAGTCTGTTTGAGGCCTTGTTTGAATTTAGCCAAAGGCATTCAGTAGAGAGTCTGTCCTGGATGTGCAGACTAGTGACATGCTCACATGTATTTGCCACCCCTGATTCTGTTTGGAAGCCTCAATTTGTAGATAATGAAACTGAGGCCCAGAGAAATGAACTGACTTATCTAAGGTTCCAGAGTGAATTTCTGTTCATAGGGAATTGCATAGATATAATTATTAGAACTTGGGGGAGAAACCAAGATGGTGGCATAGGTAAACACCTAAAGTACTGCCTCACACAACAATATCAAAACTACAACTAAAAGACAAAATGGACACCATCCAGAACCACAAGAAAGCTGGCTGAGTGGAAATTCTACAACTAGAAGGAAAGAGGAAAGCACATTGAGAATCAGAGGAACTGCAAAAGGCTGAGGTATGGAGACACACAAGCGCATGGAGAGGACAAGAGGCTTAGTGTGCGGCTGGCTTTCTAAAGTGGGAGGGAGACGGAAGCTCCCAACGGTGCTGAACTCCAGTTCTAGGTGAGTTTCTAGGAGCCCAGATTCATTCGGGGAGAAACTGGGCTATCAGGAAAAAAGAAAGCACACTGAGACTCAGGGGAGCTGTGGAGGCAGAGGTCTGCAGGCATGCACACGCAGAGAGGATGGGCAGCTGAGTACACAGGTGACTGAGTGCATGGCTGGCTTTCTAAAGTGGGAGGGAGACAGAAGCTCCCAACTGCATTGAACTCCAGTTCTGGGTGAGTTTCTGGGAACCCAGACTCATTTGGGGTAAAACTAGACTGTCTGGCAGTGGGCAAAACTTGAAGGCGGCTTTCTCTCAGAGGTGCTTACAGCAATTACTGAGGGACACTGAGACCCAGAGGCCTCAGAGGGCAGGGCTGATGGGAAGCCAAGGCTGTCTGCTCCACCTTGAGACTCTGTCACATCCAAGCTGAGCACAGAGGCTTTTGCAATTTTGCAAGTCTTGTCTCATAAGAGCGTCTCCAGCACAGACCTTCTCCCAGTGTAGATATAGTTGATCCTCATAGCCAATTGGCCTGGAGGTCAATTCCTCCTAGTGAAACCAACAACCATCAACACTTAACTACAACTACACAGTCCACAAAGGTGTGCACCAAAAGTGTCCACCTCAGGTAACTGGGGAGGCTGTATAGGACACCTAACATACAAAGCTACTCTACCAACTCAGGGAAGCAGCAAAAATGTAGAGACAAAGAAACAGATCACAAATGAAAGAAATGGAGGAAAGCAAAAGACTGGATATAGAGTTCAAAACCACAGTTATAAGGTTTTTCAAGAATTTCCTAGAAAAGGCCAATAAATTTGGCGAGACTCTCAAGGATATGAAAAAGGACCAACTAGAAATTAAACATACACTGACTGAAATAAAAAAAATAATATACAGAGACCTAACAGCAGATTAGAGGAACTCAAGAATCAAGTCAAAGATTTGAAATACAAAGAAGCAAAAAACACTCAACTGGAAAAGAAAAAAGTATCTAAAATTTTGACAATATTGTAAGGAGCCTCTGGGACAACTTTGAGCAAACCAACATCAGAATTATGGGGGTGCCAAAAAAGAGAGAGAGTAAGATACTGAAAACCTATATGAAGAAATAATGACTGAAAACTTCCCCCACCTGGTGAAAGAAATAGATATACAAGTCCAGGAAGCACACAGAACACCAAGACACATCATAATTAAAATGCCAAGAGCAAAAGACAAAGAGAGAATCTTAAAAGCAGCAAGAGAAAAACAGTTCATTACCTACAAGGGAGCACCCATACAACTGTCAGCTGATTTCTCAACAGAAACGATGCAGGCCAGACGGGAGTGGCAAGAAATATTCAAAGTGATGAATGATAAGAACCTACAACCAAGATTACTCTACCCAGCAAAGCTATCATTCAGAATTGAAGGGCAGATAAAGAGCTTTACAGGTAAAAAAAAGCTAAAGGAGTTCATCATCACCAAACCAGTATTATATGAAATGCTGAAAGATATTCTTTAAGAAGAGGAAGAAGAATAAAAAGGTAAAGATAAAAATTATGAACAACAAATACATGTCTATCAACAAGCGAATCTAAAAATCAAATGAATAAAAAATCTGATGAACAGAATAAACTGGTAAATATAATAGAATCAGGGGCACAGAAAGGGAGTGGACTGACAATTCTCAGGGGCTAAGGGGTTTGGGGGTGCGGGAAGAGACTGGACAAGAATTGTATACCTGTGGATGAGGACAGTGAGGTGGAGGTAAGGGCAGAGGGTGGGTTGGGAACTGGGTGGAGGAGAGCTATGGGGGTGGGGGAGAGGAGAGGAACAATTGTAATAATCTGAACAATAAAGATTTATTAAATTAAAAAAATAATAATTATTATAATTTTTTTTAATCCTCACCCAGGGCTATTTTTCCATTGATTTTTAGAGAGAGTGAAAAGGAGCGGGAGAGACACACAGAGAGAAACATTGATGTGAGAAAGACACATTGATTGGTTGGCTCCCACACACACCCTGACCAGGGCCAGGGATTAAGCACATAACTGAGGTTCATGCCCTTGATCAGAATCAAATCTGAGATCTTTCAGTCCACAGACTGATGCTCTATCCACTGAGCCAAACAGGCTAGGGTTAGTAAACCATTTTTATGAGCTACAGAAATCCAAGTATTCAATCTGTAGGCATAGAAAAGCCTTGGCTTAAAGGGTCTCAGTCAGCAGAGATCCCACACTTTACTTGGGTCAAGGCCCATCCAACATCTGAGAAAATATACTTCCATTGATTAGAACAGACCCACCCACTAAACAGCCTTTTTCAGCTGCTTCTAAATTTAAAGGAATAGACATCACCAATATCTTATAGCATCATATGCTTGAGGCCACTGGGACCTATCACTAACTTCTTAGGCCACTCTAACTTATTAAAACTCCTCCATGAGTCTGAGTCACCAGAAAAGATTTGGGGTTCTCTCTAACATTTAGCTTATATGTACCCTAGTCCATGTACAACTAGGCATGCCCACAGGGACCCTGAACAGTTAGAGGTCCTTGTTCCCTGTGCTTGAGTATGGCTCTGGTGTTCTCTTCTACTGAAAACTTCCTTAAGTCATTCAAGCTTTCTCTGAGATCACCCTCTCGTGCCCAGGTGGTGAGGCCCCTTCTCCATGCTCCTCTAATCCCTTGTGAGTCCCTCAGGCATGATATTGTCCCATCTTCTTATAGCCACACACTAGAAACAGTGAATTTCACATAGGCTAGGAATACATTTATTCAACAGCATAGCTCTGGTAGGTGAGCACAGAGTCTGACCCAGAATGAATGCTTCATAAGTATTTGTTGTAAGAATGACTGACTGGATGAATACCGCCTTCTATCAGCACACTGATTTTATTTTTCTCACAATTATTTTAACCCAGTTGCTCCCAAGGCAGATTTCCCCAGATTATATTCTGTGAAATGCAAGCAATCCATAAAATAGCTGCTGTCCCAAAAATGTAAGATATAAAAATAATTCTTGGGATTTTTTTTTATAAAATATAACTTAATATATATACATAAGAAGTGAGTGTGCCGAAACCGGGTTGGCTCAGTGTATAGAGCGTCAGCCTGCAGACTGCAAGGTCCCAGGTTCGATTCCAGTCAGGGGCATGTATCCTGGTTGTGGGCACATTCCCAGTAAGGGGGGTGCAGGAGGCGGCTGATCAACGTCTCTCTCTCTCATCGATGTTTCTAACTCTCTATCCCTCTCCCTTCTTCTCTGTAAAAGATCAATAAAATATATTTTTTTAAAAAAGAAGTGAGTGTGTTTGTTTGTTTTCCTTATTATTATGGCATATGATACATGATGTTCTGGCCAGACGAAACAGAGAAATGGCTCACTCTACATTCAAATGTCTGGTGGTCTTATGAGAAATTCCTGATTCACAAATCTGGAACATTCCATGATATCCTAATGCATCAGGAGCTCTAACTTACTCATGAATATTGCCTTTTGAATGATTGCTGGACTATGTTACATATATTTCTAATATTATTCAATGTTTGTTGTGCACTAAACATATGAATCAAGATGTGATTATTTCTTATAATAATTAAATCATCAGAAAAATGTTTTTATTCCTGTCTAATTGAAATGTACATTATATTTGTAAATTCCTTTGGTATCCCATCAAGAAACTAATATTTTAAAGTATCTTAGATAGATAAGTCAGAAGTACAACCTTCACATAAGCATATCATTGAGTTGCTCCAGTTCCATCTGGGAGATTTCCTTGGGGAAACAGGCAGAGATTTGGAAGCAGAAGGAAGAGAGAAAAGGGAATTGGAGATAATAAAATGAGATTTTACAACACTTAAAATTAAAAGAAACATGAAGCTTTTATAAACCAATTATTAACCAGGGTGCAGAAGAGCTGTGAAACATATGTGGAGAAACAGAAATGAGCTTATAGAGGATAGAAACTCTTGGGTTAGATTTTAAAACATAAGCCAGTAACTAATCTCTATTAAAAACCAGTACACAAACTGTCACAGAAAGTTTAAAATAATAAAGTGCAACATTAGAGGTCAAACATAAAGACAAAGCCCAAATGTTAAGTATTAGACAAAGCAATTTCAAAAGGGGGAAAGGTAATAATAATTGTTCCATATTGATAAAATTTAAAATCCCCACTGAGGACATGATAGTAACAAGCTCATTAAAATTATAAACAGTAATTCTGAAAAATAGCACAAAAAGTTGGAGATTTCAGATACTCATCAAAGCTCTATTTAGGTAATTTACTATTTTTAACTAAGAAAAAGAGTAAATATTTTCACACAAAAAAAGTTCACTTTAATGAATCTCCTCCATACCAGAGAAAGAATGATGGGTAATAGAAAAGAAACTAGGAAGACTAGAAATTAATTAATTTGAAAACTGAAATAAAGTATACAGTGACTTTGATCCAAAAGCTGTTTCTTTGTGGTAAATTAAAATATCTTTACAAACTTGTGACAAATCTATTCAAGAAAAAAAGAAACCAATTAGAAATGCATAAGGAATACAATACACATGGAAGATGTAAATGTCAAAATAATGCTATCTAGAACTATATACAGATGCTTTTGAAATTTTTTTAATTTTTATAATTTGGGTGAAAATACAGATTACAAAAATTGGTTCAATG
Source organism: Lasiurus cinereus (assembly GCA_011751065.1). Lineage (NCBI taxonomy): Eukaryota > Metazoa > Chordata > Mammalia > Chiroptera > Vespertilionidae > Lasiurus > Lasiurus cinereus. Next base: position 24,974,228 of record JAAGEH010000030.1, on the reverse strand, counting down.
AGAAGTAAATATATTATTTTTTAAAATATACTTTATTGATTTTTTACAGAGAGGAAGGGAGAGAGAGAGAGTTAGAAACATTGATGAGAGAGAAACATCAATCTGCCTCCTGCACACCCCCTACTGGGGATGTGTCCGCAACCCTGGTACATGCCCTTAACTGGAATCAAACCTGGGACCCTTGAGTCCGCAGGCTGATGCTCTATCCATTGAACCAAATCAGGACAGAGAGGTAAATATATTATTTTTTAGGATCACCCTTTCCCTCAGCCTCACAGAAATTTTCATGTGACCTAAAATATTCCAGAACAAAGATAAATATGAAAACTTATATCATTTATCTTATAAAGCTATCACAAATCCTTATATTAAAATCTGAAGGATAATACAAAAAATGGGTAATTATAGTTCAATCTCACATGTTACTATCTTTGTAAAAATTCTAAATAAGATGGTAGTGAATTAAATTCAATATGTCGGAAAAAAATAATCCACCATGACTAAGTAGGGTTTATCTCAGAAATGCAATGATTCTAAAGTATATCTTCATAGAGAGGGGAGAAATAAAAACACGACTTATACAATAATAATAGTGAAGAACTAATCTTGACAAATTTTAAAACATATCAGAGGCCCATAATTAATAAAATAGTGTAATACCAGAACAAATAAAACAAAGACAGGCAAACAAATGGAATATAGTGAACATGAGAAATAAGCCCGTTTTCATTCAAATGGAATATATGATGATGACATCACAGGTCAATATGGAGGGAAAATAGGAGAGGATATGGGTCAGGTGGCAAGGAGAATCATAGCTATCTTTAAATATCTTAGGACCATTGGTTGAAAGAGGAATCCTTCTCCAAGTAGGCTTCAAAGGCCAGATTAGAATGAATAAGCATCAGGAAGGGAGATTTCTGTTCAATAAATAGAAAAGCATCATGGCTGTCAACCTAGTTCAAAGAGGGATGCAAGCGGCTCCAGAAAGTACATGCAGAATCTGCTACTTAATTTGTGGGAACCAGTGCAAAATGAAAATATGGGCTTCCTTGTTCAAAATGATTAAGACTTTTAAGATGGTAGCAGCATAGCTTTAAAAAAAACTAAGTGGTGGGACTACATAAATTGTACCAGCCCTGGAAGCGAGTTTCCCATCACAGGGAGACATGGACTGCAAGATGCCATGGAGTGGACATTGTAAAGTGATTTCAAGACCAAGACTGATAGACTAAATGTTTCAAAGCTAATCAATGACAACCATTCCCCTCATTCTCACATCATCAAATTAAGAGGTAAGGCATAGACACACCTTAAAGCTGCCATTGCAAGACCTACCTTCTTTTTTCAAATATATGTTTTACTGATTTCAGAGAGGAAGGGAGAGGAAGAGAGATAGAAACATCAATGATGAGAGAGAACCACTGATGGGCTGCTTCCTGCACGCCCCCAACTGGGGATGGAGCCTGCAACCCTCGCATGTGGCCTTGACTAGAATCAAACCTGGGACCCTTTAGTCTGCAGGCTGATGCTCTATCCAGTGAACCAAAGCACCTAGGGCAAAACTTATCTTCTTTTCCATTGAATTGCCTAGTCTGTGCCAGTTACACTGGGTTTACTCCTTATGTTTGCTGACATATAAAACATTATTTTACATTACATAACTTTACTGTTGCACAGCATTTCCACCACCCAGTACCCCTTTTGACCGTAATAGAAAAAGCATTATTTTGTCCATTCTACTGAAAGGGAAAGTCAGACCCAGGTAAGTTTTGATGGACTCAGGTCACACACAGCTGGTGAATTGTCATCCAGGCTCTTCTTATGTTACTCACTCAGTTATTTACCTGTCCTTCCATCCATCTGAACACCTGCTCAATACAAACCCCCTGAGGACTCTGCAGCTCCTGGCTTTAGGGGCTTATGGTTCAGTGGGGAAAACTACTAAGTCAACAAGTGGCACCATGCCACAAGATGAGTAAAATTAAAACAATGCTAAACTCTATCTAAAGAGACAAAGGGAGGTTTCACAGAGAAAGCAGCCACCTAACCAGCTTTAAAGAGTGAAATTGAGTGTTTCCCATTGCTCTGCTGAATTGAATGGACACAAAGAAAGTTATAAACTCCCCTGTGTTCTCAAAGCATTTTGCTGGTGAAAAAGCTTTCCACCGCATTGATTTTTCCCACCAATGGAAACTTCATGCCATGGGGAACTGTTTGTAGAAATCAATTTCCCTTGCAATGAACCTAAGTTAGAAGGGGATCAGGTGTTGGGAATAGCCAGGAGCCCAGTGATAGTCCACACTTGAGAGGGGCTTTTTATGCAAGACAAATGTAATGCATTTCCTTTGGACCTCACAGTCACCTGACCAGGTCAGTGGGTCAGGATCCCATTCATGGATCATAGATGGCATCAGACTAAGCATGCCTAGGACCTGTCTGGGCCATCTACTAGTATCTATCAAAAAATATGTTGTTTACCTCCTAGTGTAAGGGTCTGTCTACTTGCCCCATAAGAGCCCTGCCTAATGGCCAAGAAGACAGGCCTCTCCATTCTTGGGTAACATTCTTCATCTTTGTAGTTCATTTACCTCCAGGGGAAATATTACTGGTGGTGTCTGAAGGCTGCCTGTTAATCATAACCTAATGAGCTATCACCTGGGGAACTGGAGCTCCACAACAGATTTCTATCAAATACTTGGCCAATGGGGGAATACATGGCTATAATGAGTTTACATCAGATGGAGCCGTGTAATGAAAATGGCAAAAGTAGCCATAATAGCATTTATTGTACTGTTAAAAGCAGTGCAGATATGGAGATGGATGACTATATTCTAGCTTTGGCTCTGCCACTTACTGGCGCTAATAATAAGGGGGTGCCTTCAGTGACTCTTGGCCTCATTTTCCTTTATGGAAAATGGGCATAAGATTACCTGCCTTATAGGACTGTTATGAAAATGAAACAATATAATGGATGTGAGAGTGATTTTTTATTTATAAAATGATACAGAAACATTGTTTTTTATTACTATTAGTGATTCTATTCTTTTATACTCAGAGGAAATTTATATGTAATTATAATGTACCAACTATATGAATTAGGGCAAGTGGCCTCCACCTCACAGAGCTTGATTTCCCTACCTGTACGTATTGTGTTAGATGTATGAAGGCTTTCTATGGTGTCAATATGGTCAAGAGAGGCAACTATATGGTTTGTCACAAACTCCAATGAGGAATACCAGTAGAGAGAAAAATTCTGATGAGATCTTCAAGGTAGTGAAGGCCTTAAAAGCTCCATGATAAATAACAAGTAAAGGGCAAGAGATGTTTTGCCTGAACAGAAACAATTCCAAGGACAGTAAATCTGCCTTCATTTCAGAATAGTTGTGTGAAAGTGAGCTTAAGCCTCTTTTGGTGGCCCCAAAGCCTAGAACCACAGCCAATATGAAAGTATAGAGACAGATTTCTGCTCAATGGAAGAAGTTTCTGGTAGCCAGAGTCTTCCAAAGATGGGAGGGGCTGACTTTACTGAGGAGTTGCCACTGGTGTTGGAAGCCTGTCTGTCTACTTGTCAGGGAAGCCTGTAACGGGTGTCCTTAGCAACGAATCAAAGGTTGGTTGGCTAGGTCAAGCATGTCAAACTCTCAGCCCAGAGGTCACATGCAACCCCAACAAATATTTTTGCATCTTAGCCAGTATAACGGTATGTAAGAAACATTTTAATAAAATTTTGTAACTTTTTACACTATCTTATACGTAATTATTAATAACAAACTACAATGTTCACTAATGACTGATTACTATAATTGTATTGCATTCATTTCTCTTATGCACCTTATACGCAGGCACAGCATTTCTCTCCACTAATACTAGCAGTGAATATTTTAGCAGCTGATTGCCGTGTCATTAGTCTTGGACTGACTTGTTTGGTGTGCACAACAGGAAATATTTTGCTTTCGAATAACAATAAAAATAGGTTTATTTACACTTATTAATGTGTGCAGTTTTTCAGTGTCTGGTAAGTTAATGTTCAAGAAAAAATATTAATTTTTATTAAAATGTCCTATTATTTATGTTAATGATTACTCATTTATTTCAGCCCTTTGTATTCAGCATGTCTCTATCGAAATAAACCCACCTTTCTATGAAAATTGAAGAGTCTGTTTTTTTGCAGCTCACATAAATTTAAACTTTGTTTATTTGGCCTGTGTTAGCCTTGAGTTTGACGTGCTTGGTCTAGGTTAGTGGTTGCAAGCCACAGTTTGCTGTTCTGTTGCCTAATGAGTTTGCCCACCACTGACATAGATTCTCAATTTCAATAATTACAGGCTGTTACTGTTCCTTGTAATTAAGCCCCTATCCCAGTGGTCGGCAAACTCATTAGTCAACAGAGCAGCAAACCACGGCTCATGAGCCACACTGATATAGGTACTTTCTGGACCTGCCCTTACAACTCTAAAAAGTCCATGAAGCAACTTTCTCACCGTGAGAAGAGCCTCCTCAGTCTTCTGTTAGCTTGGTCATGCAAGGTAGGACAACTGGGAAGAAGTCAATCAATCCGAACTACTAAAAGTGGTATTGTGTGCTGAAAAGTGGTCCTAAAATCCCTTTTATTTGTCTAGCCCTGTATAGTAAATGAAACATCTTCACACACTGCCTCACCCACAGCTGAGAGGCAAATATTTTTATTAGCCCCAATTTACAGAGATGAAGCAAAAGCTCTGAGGAGTTCCTAGTCCTGTAAAAAACTCACACCCCATAAATTGGGACCCAAATCCAATCCACTCATTCCCAACCCCAAGATCTTCTAACTGCCCAGCTTCCACCCACCCTCTCTAAGATTCAGCATCATTATCCTAGGTAACCATTCCTACCCCAGCACTTATTAAAGTCAGATGTGGCAAGGCACTTAAAAATGCTTTGAATGATAGCTGGGATGACTTCTTTCCTTCCTGCCTGCCTTCCTTCTTTTTATCTGCCTCCTCCCTCTCTCTCTTGCTTTCTTCTTTCCTTTCTTCCTTAAATGTTACTGAACAGGTTTAATGTTCCAGACACAATGACAGTCAGCTGTAATGCCAAGATGCATAAGAGTCTTCACCTTCAAGGAGCTGCCAGTCTAGCTGGGAGATACAGAATGCTCAAGAATAAATCAAAAAGTATGTCAGTAATACAAAAATAAAAATACGTATGAGTGAATAACTCAGGTAGTGGAGAAAAATGGTAAGAGAAGGTTATCCAGAGGTGGTGACATCTGTAGGTTTAGAACTTGCACTTCACCAGGCAAGTGATGCTAGGGAAATTTGGGTAGGGAGAAGGTATTCTGAGGGAGCGGGGAGATATTTACTAAGGCGTGGATATTTGGAACAGTATGGTGTATTTATGGCCTGGAAATAATGCAATAGAGATGTGGAGTAAGGATCAGGAGTGACAAAAGTTAGGAATAAACAGGTCAGAAGGGTCAATGGGAAGATTCAATGACAGCTTACAGGTATTTGATTTTTATCCTGAATGCAATGGGGAGTTTCCAAAGTGGTTCAGTCCAAAGAAAGACACTGCCAGGGTTTTAGAAATAGCACTTAGGTAACAGAGTGTGGAATAGATAAGAGAGAAGAGACTGGTTATTCTCAATCCTCCTCTTCCATGTTCCCAAATCCATTCTCAGCCCCTTTGTGCCCCAGGAGACCTAATTCTGCTGACTGAATCTTCTGGACTCTCTTGTTCTGGTTTCAAACAATGGGAAACACCAGTAAGGAGAAGGAAAGTGAGCAGAGAGAGCATTGATGATTGATTCCCTCTCATCCCTGCCTATGCCCCCCAGCCCCAACTTGTACATTCCTCTCTGGTATTTCCATATAGGGCAGACTTTTCTCCATAGTTCTAGTTGTCACTGGGTTTCAATATCTTTATTTTTTTCCTCTGTCCCTTCAGTCCTAGATGTAATAAGAGCTTCTAATCATTGCTAGTCTCTGGTGCCTCAACATCTCTTGTTCATTCCATTAACTGTGCCCCTAAAATCCTATGAAGTCCCTTCATTAATGGCTCTTCATTTGAGCCATGTGAGATGAATTCTGCTTCTTGCTAGCCTTCACTGATATAGGGGTCAAGATTAAATAAAGGACTGGAGAGGGACAAAGCCATTGCAAAAATATTAAAGAGGGATGCAGAGGTATTAGGGGTGAAGTGAAGAAAAGGCAGCAATCTTTCCAGGAGGCAAGCCACCGGTCTTGATTTCAGCTTGTACAGGGTTTCCAGGAGGGAGAAGGTCCTGGGGGACTGAGTGGATGGTGGAACACTCGCCAAAATGGAGGAGAAGAAAAAGGTTCCTGGGGACTAATGAGGTCAATTTTCATCAGCTGAGTTTGAGGTGCCTGTGGGACATCAGAAGATGTTCAGGAGACCTACTGGATCAAAGCCTCTGACCTAGAGATTTAGCCAAGGTGCCAGCAGCACAGAGTTAGCAGTTACGGTTCATGGACAACATAAAAAGGTATTAAATTTGCCATAATCTCATCCCACTGATTCTGTCTTAATAATTATAATGACCCAAGTTCTCAAAGAAGACTCTATTCAGAAGCTGACTGCCTTATATCTTGGTTGATTGCCGCCCTCTTTAAGATCTAGGGGTTTGTTTTTCAAGTCCATAATCTTCCCTGGTGTTCCATTTAGTCATGCCTATTTTTCACTACCAGATTGTTTGCTGGGGAAAAGAACAAAAACAGCAACAGATGTCTTTGTTTTGGGGTTTTACAAAACTCTCTGGTTAAGATAACACTTTTAATTAAAGAAATTATATCATCCATATACCATATGCCCACAAGCCCTCATTTGCAAAAATCACCTGCTCTCAGAAATAGTTTGAGGAGTCCTCTCAAACCATCACCACTCAACAGCTTAGTTGGGCATCTAAATAGGTTTCTTCTCTTCTTTCTTCTGGATTCTGAAAGCTTCAGTTCAGAAACCTAAAGTGCAGAGGCATCCTCTGTGATTGGTCCTCAGGGTTCTGCAAACATTAACATCAATTCGTCATTTTTCACATATACATGTATACATACACACACACATCTACATGTGTGCAGCCTGTGCTAGTCATGGCTGTGCAGTTCATTATATATCTGGGCCTGGGACATTTTAAGCACTGAGAAAATAATTGTGGAATACATTATTTAGTTCTTTCCTTCCTTCCTCACCCTCTCTTCTATAGCCTCACATTTTCTGAAAGACTTCTTCTATGCCACATATTTGCTAAGCATTGAGTAGAAAGATAATTAAACAGATTCACTATCCTCAGGATACCCACAGTCTAGAGGAGAAAAGCCCAAGTAAAAGAGTTCTAATCCCAAGAAGAATATCAGTTATTAAGGGCAAGGTTGCAGGATACACAATTATGTACATAAAAGTCAAATGCTTTCCAATATGCCAACAATAAACAAATGGAATTTAAAATTAAAAACACAATGTTATTTACAAAAAGCATCCCTCAAAATGAAATATTTTAATAAATCTAACAAAAATACATATAAAATCTATGTGAGAAAAATTACAAAACTTTGATGAATGAAATCAAAGAAGAACTAAATAAATGAAGAGGTATTTTATGTTTATGGATAGGAAGACTCAATATGTCAAGATATCAATTCTTCCCAACTCGATCTATAGATTCAATACAATCTCAATCAAAATCCCAGCAACATATTTTATGAATGTCAACAAACAGACTCTAAAGATTATATGGAGAGGCGAAATACCCAGAATAGCCAACATAATTTTGTAAAAGAAGAACCATGTTGAAGGAGTAAAAATACCCAATTTCAAGACATACTATAAAGCCACAGAAATCAAGGCAGTGTGATTTGAAAAAAAAAATGGCAAATAGATGAATGGAACAGAATAGAGAGTCCAGAAATAAAGTCCCATAAATATAGTCAACTGATCATTAACAAAGGAGCAAAGGCAATACAATGAAGAATTGGTAATCTTTTCAACAAATGAAACTGTGAAACTATAAAACTCCTGTAAGATAACATAGAAGAAAAACTATATGACCTTGGGAATGGTGATGCCTTTTTAGATATTATATTGAAGACACAATCCATGAAAGAAATAATTTATAAGCTGGACTTCATTAAAAGTAAAAAGTTCTGCTCTGCAATAGAGAATATCACGAGAATGAGAAAAGCCAGAGACTGAGAAGAAAAATTTGCAAAAGTTACACCTGATAAAGGACTGTTATTCAAAATATACAAAAACTGAACAATGTAAAAACAAACAGCCCAATTTAAAAATGGGCCAAGACCTTAATAAAGACTTCACAAAGCAGATATACAAATGGCTAATAGTTATATGAAGAGATATTCCACATCATATGTCATCAGGAAATTGCAAATTAAAACAATGAGGTACCACTACACATTTACTAACATGGCCAAAATCCAAAACATGGACACCACTAAATGCGGGGAGGATGTAGAACAGGAACTCTGCTCATTCATTGTTGGCAGGAATTGCAAAATGGGACAGCCACTTCAGAAGACAGTTTGTCAGTTTCTTACAAAACTAAACATATTCTTACCTTATGCCCTAGCCATCACATTCCTTGGTATTTACCCAAAAGAAGTGAAAACTTATGTCCACACAAAAGCCTGCACATGGTTGTTTATAGCAGCTTTATTCATAATTGCCAGAACTTGGAAGCAACCAAAAAGTCCCTCAGTTGGTGAATTAAACAAACAAACAAACAAAACACACACCAAAAAAACTGTGATGCACGCACACAGTGGATTATTATTCAGTGCTAAAATGAAATGAGTTGTCAAGCCATGGAAAGACATGGAAGAACCTTAAATGCATATTAGTAAGTGAAAGAAGCCAATCTAAAAAGATTGCATACTGTGTGATTTCAACTGTAGGCTATTCTGGGAAATGCACAACAATGCAGATAAGAAGAAAAAAATCAGTAGTTGCCAGGGGCAGGTAAGGGTTGGGGAGAAGAGATGAATAGGCAGAGCACAGAGGATTTTTAAAGCAGTGTCATGTAATATCTGTATATAATATAATGGACATGTGTCATTATATATTGATTCAAACCCAACGAATGTACAATACTAAGAGTGAACACTGAGATAAACTATTAATGTTTGGTGATAATGATGTGTTCATGTAAAAAAATGTGTTGATATAGATCCATCCTTTGTAAAAAAATAAAAATAAAAGTACTATCTGATGGGTAATATTGATAATGAGACAAGCTATACATGTACGGGGGTAGGAGTACATGACCTCTGAACTTCCTTCTCAATTTTGTCATAAATATAAAACTTTTCTTAAAAGTAGTCTTTTAAAAATATAATTCACTACTGAGTAGCTCTTCATTCCTAAGTGGACATCAGAATAACAACATAATGAGATTATAAGAATTAAGCAAGATAACATTCACAAAGTACCCAGGATATAACAGGTGCACAGGTACTTTATAAATGGTAGGTTTATTTTACACATAATATGTATATATGACTAGTGATCAGAGCAATTTTGAAAATCCACATGGACAGACAGCCTCAATCAAGTACTCTTCTCTTACAAACTACTTGTTTCAAACATAAAAACAATTCCTCACTAGTTAAGTGAAGGTGAAGTGCTTGAAGTTTCCTGTTTCAGCCGTTCGTGCCTTTTACTGGGCCAACTCGAAATCTCCAAGTTGAAGACTGCAAGGTGGAAGGGATTGTGATGAGAAGAAGAAGGAAGGAAGAAGTATGTGGAAGCTACCACGTGCCAATTCTTTTGCTATCCCCTCTCATTTCATCTTCCCCAAAATCCACATAACTGAGGCAGAATTCTTCCTATTGCCACTGATAGAGGTTTAGAAAGGTTAAATACCCTGCTCAAGTTCATGCAACTAGTTAAGGGTGAAACCGGGATGTGAGCCCAGGTCTTCCGACCTCAGGTCCTACTGAGCCCTCCCAGTACCTCAGAGCAGTCTCCACCACCGCAGCCAGACAGCCCATCTTCCACTTCACTAGATACTCCTCTTTAGGCTCAAACTTCTTTCCCTGGCAGCAGCCAACCAACCGTTCCAAGACACGTGATAGTTACTCACTTCAGAGTGAGCCACAGGTCTTTCCTGGCTGGCTTTGCCAACTGTTCTCTTCTAATTGTTTCTGGGGGAGGGGAAACCCCCACATTAATGGAATTCCAAAAAAGAATGTTATGGTAACAAAGCAGGGAGAAAGCTCAGACAATAGGAGGAAATGTTGAAAGATTCCCTTTCATCTTGCAACGGCAGTTTGGAGGTTGGACATGTCCACTCCTGGGAACAAAATCTGAGGGCAAAGGTTCCCCCTTTACTCCCCCGCACCCCCACAAGGAGGAGCCCACATTTTGTGAGTGCAGAGTTACTCTTCCTTCCGTTTTTTAAAAATATTTTTCTAACCAGGTCTCCGGAATTGAATCTAAACACGGCAAGGGTTGTTTCATCTTTTCCAAAACAGAATTTCTGTCTCTAGCCTTTATCGAATGTCCCTGTGGAGAGTCTCTTGGTAAATGGACCCATGCTCTGAAATCCAGATAGAAGGAGGTGCTACATAACAAAACACAGAAGCTCTGTTCTGGTTCTGTTTCATCTGGAATCGGCTCCGTGAGAGCAAGCCTGAGGAAAACAGGAGAGGCCCTTCGCTGGTTCAGGAGCTTCCGCTGTGCTAAGACCGTGGTCGGCAAACTGCGGCTAGAGAATCACATTCGGCTCTGGCCCCTTGAGTGTGGCTCTTAGGCCAGCTTAGGAGTACCCTAATAAGTTAATAACAATATACCTATTTATATAGTTTAAATTTAAAAACTTTGGTTCTCAAAAGAAATTTCAATCATTGTACTATTGATACTTGGCTCTGATGACTAATGAGTTTGATGACCACTGTGCTAAGAGAATGGCGTGTGAAGAAAGTGGATTTGGACTGAAATGCCCGCTTTTGCATCGTGGCTCCTGCCTCTATTAGCAAGCAACTTGGCCCGTTTGATACTCAGTTGCTTTAGCAATGCAATGGGGACGATGAGAGCCACCACTCAGAGCTATTGTAAGCATTCAATAATACTCTCCCCCCTCCTTCCGCCAGCTCAGGGTTTTGGCCTAACCTCTCTCTGGTGGTATTGGAGCTGGGTGATAGGTGAGGCGACCCCACCTCCACTCCAGCAAGAAACAGAAGCCTTCAGTGTGAGTACCTGAAGCAGCTGATAATCCGAAATCAAACCTTTGGGATCCCCAGCTTACTTACTAGTATAAGCTGAGTGAAACTTTACAGACAACAAAAGTTTCTCCAATTCAATGGGTGCACCATTCTCTTTTGCATTTTCTTTTTTTTTTTCTTTAAGAAAAGAGAATTGCTATAAGCAGCGCAACACAGATATCTGGGGAACTGGGGGCTGAGAGGAACAGGAGGAGGACAACTAGTGGGAGGCAGTCTGGCTGGAGCAGCTGGGTAAGCCAGTCAAAGCCCCCTAAAACCTGGCTCAGGTACCCCCTCCTCCAGGAAGACCACCCTGACCACCTTCCCTCTGTCTGAGTTGGCTGTCCTCAGGAGTATAATATTAACACCTATGTTCAGAGCATGGTATGTTGTCATTTGGTCTGTCTGTGAGCTAGTGATGGGATCTTACTATTCTTATGGGATCAATGGCACAATGCTTAGCACCGAGTACTTTTGCCCCAAGTGTTAAATGCTGTGGAATGAATGGGTGTCTATCTGGTGGAGTAAGCCTGAGTTCACCTCCCCCAATGGTAGTGACAAGGGGATTCTATCCCTCACTGGGACACAGCCAGAAGCAATGTTCACAGTTGGGGTGAAGGTAACTACATGGGGCTGCAGAAACCATCATGGTCACAGCAGGAAGGACCCTTGGATGAGGAGGAAAAGCAAGACCCAGAACCATCCCTCCCTCTGCCTCCACCAGAGAAAAGTAGACTTGGCAGCCTGCTTTCAACCCATAAGGCTTGAGTGCAAACCTGAGTATCACTCCAGGAAGAATCTGAGGTGTCAAGCAGGGAAACTGAGGCAGATATGCAGAAATTTAAACAAGGCAGCTTGATATGAGGAAGAAAAGTTATAACAGATTATTAGGATGCCAGGACAGAGTAGAGTTGTGTCAATAAAATTGGCCCTTGACCCAAAGGACTGATGCTACTCAGTCAACTAAGAGAACACAGAATGGCAGGGGCAGAAGTGGGGAATGCCTTCACAGCAAAAATACCCAGATTCTGTCCAAAGATTATCAGCACAGACCTCTGGGGAGCTATGTTTTTATTAACCTCCTTCTATGGGACTGTGTAATTAAAGGCAATGAGAAGAAAATAACTATTTCATTCTGAAATTATATCTCTCTTCCCACTGCTAAAAAGGCAAGATAACCCTGTAAGTTAAGTAGAAAAGTCTCCATTCTAGGACTGTGTCAAAAATCAAAGATCCAAAGATGAGTAAGATGGGGGTCCTTGTTTGTCTGGGTTCCTTTAGTATGTGAGCAAGGTGGAAGTGGGGAAGAGAGGGGACAATGACTAGCCTGCTCAGGAGAGAATATATGGTAAGCTGGCCAAAGACTTCCATGTGCCTAAAACCAAACATTGTCTCACTAATAGAAAGATGTGGATAGGAGACCAGAAGGATGATCAACCTTAATTGCTCTGAAAGGTCAGAGCTAATCACTCACTGTTTAGTTGAAACATTGTTAGCTGAAGCAGCCTCTACCTGTTTGTTTCATGTAAATTTCTGTTCTTGTAATTTCCTGCCTAAAAGTCATGGGTATATCCCATAGTCTTAATAAAAGAGAGAGAAAGGCCAGAGCAAGGGGTAGTCTTTCCATTAGAGCAGTGGTTCTCAACCTTCCTAATGCCGTGACCCTTTAATACAGCTCCTCATGTGGTGATGACCCCAACCATAAAATTATTTTTGTTGCTACTTCATAAATGTAATTTTGCTATTGTTATGAACTGTAATGCAAATATCTAATATGCAGGATGTATTTTCACTGTTACAAATTGAACATAATTAAAGCATAGTGATTAATCACAAAAACAATATGTAATTATATATTGTGAAATATTTATTTCTAATTACAAATAAATGAAATTTTGTCCTGAATCGTGGTGTAGCATGGGTAACAGTCTTCACATGACAACAGTAAACTACATTGCTACACTTTGCTACACTGAGGAGTGGTCTGTTGGTTCCTAAGACCAACGGGAAATAGGTATTTTCCGTTGGTCTTAGGCAATCCCTGTGAAAGGGTCGTTCGACCCCCAAAGGGGTCGCAACTCACAGGTTGAGAACCACTGCATTAGAGGAAGGCTTCTGCCTGGCCCCTCAGTATCACCAAATTAATATTTTTCTAGACTCTCTTTTCATTTGCGTGTGGCCTCCTCCAGAACCCGAACCACTCAGGACGTGAAAAAAATTGCCACACCTTGAGGAGCCTTAGTCAAGGGAAGAGAAAAAGGGGTGAAGTCCAGATTATTTCCATGACATCTGTCATGACAGTTGAGAAGCACAGATAGAGAGCTGACTGGTATAGATCAAGGTTTCTCAGCGCTTGACCCTATTGACATTTGGAGCTGGATGATTCTTTGCTATGGGGGCAGTAGTCCTATGCATTGTAGGACATAAAGCAGCATCTCTGGCCTCTACCCTCTAGATACCAGTGACAACTAAAAACACCTCTAGACATTGCCAATGTCCCCTGAGGGGTGAAATTAATGACCCATTCCCATTCTTCTTGAGAACTACTGACTGATATAGATGAAGTGTGAAGTTTACAGCAAAAGTGTGGGACTAGGTGTAGCTTTCCAATAGAGGTCTTGGAATAGAGGAGGTGGCTCCAGACAACATGAAAACAATTATTATAGAACTGTCTTTATACCCCAAAGACACCTGAAAATGAGCCCCGTACAGAGAGAGGGAAAGAGTTGAAACCAAATAGTATGTGAAAAACACACACACTTTACTTTGAATCTAGCCCAACTATAATATGAAATTGAGCACCAGATTTTTTTTTTGACTACAGCATTTTATTTTATAACTAGTGGCCCAGTGCATGAATTTGGGCACATTGAAAGGAAATTAATTAAAAGAAATATTTTAATATCTCTACTTGCCTTTTCTCTATAACAGAAGTGTCAAATTCACGATCGACAATAACAGATCAAAACACACTAGTGCAACTGACACCAGTGAGAGCTTTATATGTATCGCGCATGCCCGAGTCACTTTAGTTAGCCTTTTATAGATATAGAATAAACTTGCTTAATTAGACCTGCTTTCTGATTTAGCTAAACTTTTTCCAGCCCAGTGAAGCACCCCAAATTCCCTTTCAGGTAATTGTCAGCAACATATCAGTAAATATCAACATGAAGCAGAGATTATTATTGTAGATTACTCAGGGAGGATAAAGGGTAAAATATTTAACTGCAGCAGTATTTGATTATATTCTGCACAGTGAGAAAACCTAAAGTCATTTTCAAGATCCACCATTTCTTACTTTATTTCAGCTGAGTCAAGTTTTTAAGCTTTCTAAATCTCTGTTTTCCTGCTAATTAAAAGAAAATAGGATCCCACTGAGTCTCCTATCTACCTACTCCAGGGCTTTTGTGAGGATCAAATGAAATGCGGCACAGGAAAATGCTTCACAGACATTTGGTTTAAGTGTAAAATATTTGCACCTGGCTATAAAGCAAGTCATGTTTCTGGGCTGAAGAACCTGCAAGGAGGCTAGTTTTTAGGGAGAGGAAGCCGGGCATTGCTACAACACATCATTACCTGGTGCCCACAGCCACCATTTCAAGACTGGACTGGGCTGTAGGCCACATTTTGCACCATGGGGTCTCAGCAGCATTGGCTGCAATTTGGTGGGTCATCGCTTCAGGGTGCTGGCGGGGCCTGTGTCCACTTGGGGAAAGCCAAGTGTTGCTTTCTGGGTGCCAAATCCATGGTGCTGTTTATCTGTAAATGGCCAGTGTGCATCACAATAGTTGAGCACCAGATTTAATTCTGACTTTCTTGGAAGCCAAATCAAATGGGAAATATGAGGAATTCTAAAGCTTTTGTTTTCTGATGAGAGGAAGCATACCTTTTTTAATATTTGAGGAAACACCCTTTCCTCCTCAACCTTTGTGGCATTCATCAACAGGTCTTCATAGAAGGATTATCTAAAAACACAAGGACCAGGCAAATAGCAGTGTAGTAGTCAGGAGGGCAGAGAGGAATCTTTTAGAAAAGTGAGAAAAAGTCACATTTTTTCTTTTATGCAACAAATATCTATTGAGCACTGTCTACATGCCAGGCATTGTACTAGATACAGGTGGTATGTAGTTCTATAAATATTGGAGGTATATTTTGAGTAAGACAGAAAGAATCCAGTTTTCCTAGAGCTTACATTCTTGTTGGTTCTGAATAAACTATTTAGTTTTGGGTCCTATAACATGTCATTTCCCCTTGTAGTACCCATGTCTCTTTATACAGGGCTAGATTGGCAATGTAGGCACACCCTGATGGTTTAAAATGCTTTGACTACTTGTTTATTCATTTAGAAGTAAGAGGGCTTATTGGATGAGGAGAGATCTGAAAAGAAGGACCATGGCAGGTCTGCCATGTAGAATTATCGTCATTACAGTGTTTGTAACAGGGCTCATGTTTGACATACAGCTACACTATACATAATGTACACAGTATATGGAAGCAGTGTGCAACCTCACAGGCATGCATGGTGCCCAGGATGGCAGCATCCCACCAATTCTCCATTCAGCAGAAGCCCTGCAATCATCCTCCTCTCTCATGGAAGACAGGTTAGAACCCTCAGGGCTCACACATCAGCCCAGATAGCTCTTGGAACTCTTCATTCCAGCAATATGTTCCACTGCAGAGAAGCTCTGGGAAATGTATGTCTTGTCCTTCCAGTGATGCTTAATATGTAATGCCTTTTGAAGAGAGGTGGACTGGGTCCAACTAGCCAGCTCTGCTCACTTCCACCGTTTGAAGAATTAAATAAAAAAGAGAATGTAGCTGAGACCGGTTTGGCTCAGAGCGTCGGCTTGCGGACTGAAAGGTCCCAGGTTCGATTCCGGCTGGGGGCATGTACCTTGCTTGCGGGCACATCTCCACAGTGGGGTGTGCAGGAGGCGGCTGATCGATGTCTCTCTCTCATCGATGTTTCTGACTTTCTATCTCTCTCCCTTCCTCTCTGTAAAAAATCAATAAAATATATTTAAAAAAGAGAGAGAGAGAATGTATAAAGCACCTGGAACATGGGACCAACTCAACAAGAGAGTCCTCACAATCTCCATCACCCTCATTAAAGGTTGTGTGAGAAGTAAATGAGGCAGAGGGACTGACGATACCTAATGTTCTGTGCCCAATAGATTGCAGGCGGTATCATTATTGCCAATGTTATCAGTTGCGACAAAAAGCCAAATACTCTGCAATCTAGAGAGCTAAGGGTCTAAAGCTGCAGAACACACTAAGGAAAACTGAGGTTCAGGGGCAAGCAGAAACCGTCACAATTCCCAAAGTTCTGAGCACAGACAGACCCTTACCCACAGCTTCTAAAGGAAGCAAACCCTTCCCTACTTTCCCTGCCCAGCCAATATTATTTTCTGGGCCCCTTTAATTTGGAGACTCTTAGGGCCATATCCTGCCATCAATTTGGGGGCTGACTTCAATGAGCATTCTGTACAGGGTGGGAGAGGGGCAGGATGCAGCTTTCTCCCTGCAGACCCTGATACAATAGGGTTTTCTACTGAGATCAATGGATTAATTGCAAAGGCTCAGTTTGGGGCCATAAGGAGATGCATTGTTTTCCCATAGTCGGTAGTCAGGGCCAGGCTGGCCAAACTTCATTTTTGAGAAGTCAGGGAAAATGATTTTGTAAAAAGGGGTGGGGGTGGAGGGGTTCGGGAGAGTAATTTTGCTCATCTCACTAAAGGTCAGTAACAATTAGAGTGAAAATTCAGAAGGCACATTTGTTCTCTGACTGAGGCCCTGTCTGGAAAATTCCATCCAGAAACAATTTGCTGCCTTTCTTTCTGTCCTCCCCTCCTCCACAAGGCTCTCTCTCCACTAATGCCCCTGCCTGCCCCGCTATCCCCACCCTATTGCTCCTCCCTCCACATGGGGAAACTCTCTCCACTGGAAACAGCCTGAATGTTGAGAAGGAAGAAGTGACCAAGGAATCCTCCTTTTCCTTGGGAAGTTGAAGGGAGTTCATTCCTTTCTTCATGGAGTTGTGGGAATGTTTACCTAGCTGGGAGTGGAAAAGTCTAGGCAGACTGGAATTAGAGCCCTAGTTTTGACATTTAACAGCTGATCAACTTGGGAAAATTCAACTCTCTGAACATCCACAATGTTATCTGTAAAATGGAACAGCACTTTGGACCTACAGTGATTCCTGGGACAATTTAATGAGATGAGATATGCAATCTGAACTAGAGTCCCTGCAGCTCAAGCACAAGGCTAACTACACCTGAGATAATAGGTTTGGATCATGGCATTTCCATGTGTGGAGACCTGCCATGGTACGCCTTTCCCATAGCACCAAGACTACATTTGTTTGCCTGGCATTCAAAACTCTCCCCTATTAGGCCCCCTCCTCCCTTTCCAGTCTTACTCCTTACTCCCTACTCTTTCTCATCCCTCCCTCACATTTCTATGCATCATCTGTCCTTACCTCAATCTCAGCCATGGTTCTGACTCTGGACTCTCAATTCTGGAGTGCACATGTTGACACCCTATCCATTCTAAGGCTAAGATTCATTGTCAACTTCTCTGAAAAGTTTGATTCTGTCAGATGCAATGCACTTATTCTATTCTCCCTACACTGAGAACATCACTGCCACCATGCTTCAAGACTCCACACTCTTCTTAGCAATAGTTCTCCAAAGCATTCATGGATTCATTAACACTTAGAATCAAGGTCAATAGCTCCAGCTGTGAGGTGGAGACTCTGTGGGTTTGAAACTCAGTCCCACTTCTTGCTATTGAGGCATTGTGGCCTTTCTGTGCCTCAATTTCCTCATTTGTAAAATGGGAATAATAACTGTATCTACTTCAGGAGCTTCCTGTAAGACTGAGATAGTACCAGTAAAGTCTTTCCAAGAGTGCTTGGTATGTGATAAGTACTCAGTAAATACTGGATGGTATTAGTACTAAATCCCTAGTCTGTTTTAGGGCCTAGGGATGCAATGATAAGTAAGACATGCTTTCCTCCAACAAATATTTCTTAAATGCCTTCTATATGCCAGGAACTATAACACTTCTAAAGGAAAGGGAAGAAGAGTAGAGATAAATAATAATAAAAAATAGATAAGAAAAATGTCATCCTGTAAAAAGTACGAGTTGCAAATTAAAAGATGAGGGGGTCTCATGGAGAGGTTTCTTTAGATGGAGGACCTCTTTGAGGTTGTAGCTGTAGACTTCAGTGGCATCATGTCCTGGAAGGGTGGTCAGTGCTGGGGGTACATCAGCCACCCCGACTTGCTTTAGTTCCAGAGGAGAGGGGACTTGTGTGGTTCATGCCAGTCCCTCCATGCACGCAGCTCCGTAACCAACACACAGTAGATGCTCAGTGAATGGGGACACTGAATCCGAATCTTAGTTCTCTCTACCTGTACAGAGCAAGGGCTCTGAAAGGGAAGTGATCTGGGTGCAGAGGTTGGTTATGATTATAGGAGTGGGAATGTAAGGAAACTGAGTAATGTACTGATTGAGTGGGCAAATACCCTTGCATTCCCTCGAAGAAGCTGAAAGGTATGAGCACCACAGCTTTGGGGTCTTACAAAGCTCGATTTGCATTCCAGCCAGACCACTTCCTGGCCTCAAAGCCTCACTCCCCTCTTCTATAAAATGGAGCCATGTCACCTCCTCCCAGGAGTGCTGTGAACACTACATAAGACACTGTAGGTAAAGTATCTGCACAGGGTAGGAATTCCATAAATATTAACTCTTCTCTCTTCCATGCAAGAGTCCTAAGACTGAGAACTGCATCCCTGGACTCATTGCTATGTTAAACATCTACAGGAAAAGGTGGGATATTCTAGTAACCACTCATTCATCTGCCAGGGAAATGACATAAAGCATTGTCCAAGAAAAATGAAAATAGGAAAAGGAAGGATGCTTTAAAAAAAAAATATTCTCCCTTCTCTACTGCCCCTCACCACAAGACTTCCAGAACATCAAACGCCCTCAAAGAATCAACAATATTTTTGATGATGGAAGTATGAATAATCAAACATATGGATTACATTTCCTTAAATTATGCAGAGCCTACAAACCAGGAGGGAAGGGAGGGTGCTGGTAAAATGTTTTCACATTTTATTAAAACCTCAAGGTCTGGAAAAGATAACCAAAGAGGAGAGGAAGATGGCGGCTGGCAGGACGGAGGTGAGGGAAAGGAAGTGAATAAGTGAGGGTATGAAAGGAGAGTGTGTGGATGTGTGAGGTGTGTGTGTGAGTAAGGACAGTTAAATCTCGCAGAAGTAGCAAGGGCTGGCAGACATGCTCTCTTGGACAAGGAGAGACTACCATCGCTGTGGGCACTCCCCGGATTGTGACACTCCAGCATGGAGCCCATGCCATCTTGAAGGGAAGAACGGCCTTTTTTAGGAATTCATCAGTACCACCAACCAGACAGGACTTGGAACTGCCCCACGCCCCAGCAGCCACTCCAGCCAAAATCCTGCTGCCCCACCCACAGACCCAGGGACCCTGGGACCTCCACCTCCAAAGGTACACCATTCAGCAGAAGTAACTGCAACCTCCCACTCCCCAGCAGCAGAACTCTGGATAAAACATTTGTGCATTTTCAGCATGCAGGCAGCCAGGGAACTTCACTCTGTAGGCAGCACCTGAGAGCCGCTGGGAGCCCTTGTCTGCAGCCCTGCAGTAGAAATTCTGAACTCTGTCTTCCTGAATAAGTTCCCCAGGACACCCCAGCTGTGCAACTTCAGTGCCTGGGCCCCTTAGAGTGTGTCAGAGCTCTGCACAGGCAAAAGCACCACCAGTCGGCACACGCACTTCCAACTGGCAGGCACCCTGAGCCCATCTACCCACAGGGCACTTGTGGGAGCTGCTGTGAGTCCTGGCTGCATGTGATCTTGGACAAACAGGGACACCCTGCCCCCGGCAGTAGAAATTCTGAATTCACTCATCCTGAACATCTGCACAGACACCCTAGCAGGATAACTTTAGTGCCAGGGCCCCTCAAAGTGCGTCAGAGCTCTGTACCAGCAAACTCACCACCACAGACACACACATTTCCAAAGGGCAGGCATCCTGAGCCCATTTATCATAGGGTACTCTGGGGAGCTACTTTGAGTTCCTGCTAGGTGTGATTCTGTACAAACAAGGAAACACTGCCCCACAGTAGAAATTCTGAACTCCCTCTTCCTGAATAACTGCTCACATTCACCTCAGCTGTTCAACCTCAGTGCCAGGACCCCTCAGAGTGTGTCATAGCTCTGCAGCGGCAAATGCACCTCCACAGATACGAATTTCCAACAGGCAGGCACTCTGAGCCCATCTACCCACAGGGCACTAGTGGGAACCACTCTGTGTTCTCGCTGGGTATGAACAGGGACAAACAGGGGCACACTTCCCCCTCCCCTACCCCTTCTCCCACAGTAGAAATTCTGAATTCACTCATCCTGAAGACCTGCCCACAGGTGCCTCAATGATATGGCTACACTGCCAGGGTCCTTCAGAAAGCTTCAGTGTACCCTGCAGGCAAACGTACTGCGGGTGCCCCTGTGAGCTGCCACTGGGAGTGAGCACCTATCCACCACAGGAAGCAGCAAAAGCTGAGTCTTCCCACCCCACAACTATAGAACTCTGGACACCACAGTCATGCCTTTCAGAGTGCAGACACCCTGAAGCCCATCACCCCACAGACAATTCCTGGGTGTCACTGTGAGTCCTTGCTGGGCACGCATGATTTCAACTAAGGGTGCAAGATGGCAAAAATTGGGACACTCCCCTCCACAGTTGCTGATTTCTAGACACCGCATTTGTGCCTCTCAAGCTCACAGGGCTACATCAACTGGATCTACAATTAAAACATTACAGGAAGACATAATTGGATCTACAATTAAAACATAATAGGAAAACAAAAAAGCAACCCCAATGGAAAGAAAAAGAAGAATCACCAGAAAGGGAGTTAAATGAAATTGAGGCTAGCAGTTTAACAGAGAAAGAATTCAGAATAATGGTTATAAGGATGTTTAAACAGCTGGATGACAAATACACACAACTCAATGAGAATTATAAGGAGCTGAATGAGAATTTTGCCAATATAAAAAATCAACAACAACAAGAGGAGATGAAGGATGACATAGCTGCAATAAAGAACACAATTGAAGGCTTAAACAGTAGACTAAAAGAGGCTGATGACTGCATCAGCAAATTAGAAGACAAGGTAGAAAAAAACACACAAACACAGTAGCAAGTGGAAAGGAGACTTAAAAAGTAAAAGGAGAGCCTAAGGGAGCTTTGGGACAACACAAAATGAAACAATATTCGCATAATAGAGGTGCCAGAAGAAGAGGGAGAGAAGTAAGGAATAGAAAACCTGTTTGAAGAAATAATGACAAAAAACTTCCCTGATATGTGCAAGTCCAAGAAGCACATAGAGTCCCAAACAAGATGATCCCTAAAAGACCGACATCAAGACACAACATAATTAAATTTGCAAACACCAACGACAAAGTAAGAATCTTAAAGGCTGCCAGAGAGAGACAGAAAATTACCTACAAGGGTTCTCCTATTAGAATATCAATGGATTTCTCAACAAAAACACACCAGGCCACAAGGGAATAGAATGAAATTTACAAAGTGATGCAAAGCAAGGAATTGAACCCAAGAACACTATATCCAGCAAGGCTATCCTTCAAAATTGAAGGTGGAATCAGGAGCTTCACAGACAAAAAAGGACTAAGAGAGTTTATCACTATCAAGCCAGCAATGCAAGATATGCTGAAGGGACTGCTGTAAAAAGAAGAAAGAGGAGGCAAGAATAAATACAAACATTAAGGAAAAATATGACAACAAACATGTACTTGTCAATAATAACATCAAACATAAATGGATTAAATGCACCAACAAAAGACATAGAGTAGCTGAATGGATAAGAAAACATGACCCATATATTTGCTGTCTGCAAGAGACCCACCGCAGAACAAAGGATTCACACAGACTGAGCATGAAGGGATGGAAAAACATTTTTCAGGCAAATGGAAATGAGATAAAGCTGGGGTTGCAATACTTATATCTGATAAAATAGACCTCAAAGTAAAGGCCATAACAAGAAATAAGGAAGGCCACTACATAATTCCTCACATTCACAACACAAAGGGAACAATTCAATAAGAAGATATGACTCTGGTAAATATATATGCACCCAATATAGGAGCACCCAAATACATAAAACAACTTCTGTAAGATATCAAGGGAGAGATTGATAGCAATACAGTCATAGTAGGGGACTTTAATACCCCACTGACACCACTAGATTACTCAACCAAATAAAATATCAGCAAAGAAATATCAAATGACTCACTAGATTAGATAGACTTAATTGACATCTGTAGAACATTCTACCCCAAAGATACTGAATATATATTCTTCTCCAGTGCACATGGAACATTTTCAAGGATAGACCACATATTAGGACACATGCAAATTGTCTTCAAATTTAAGAAGATAGAAATCATATCAAGCATCTTCTCAGATCATAATGGCATAAAACTGGAAATCAACTACAATAAGAACAATCCAAAAAAATATCAAACACTTAGAGACTAAATAACATTCTATTAAACAATGAGAAAAAGAAGAAATAGAAAATACCATGGCAACAAATGACAATGAAAACACAACAATCCAAAATCTATGGGACACAGAAAAGTATATACCTCTACAAGCCTACTGCAAAAAACAAGAAACAATGGTAATAAATTATCTAACCCTACAACTCAAAGAATTAGAATGAGAGCAATAAGAAAAGCCCAGTGTCAGCAGAAGGAAGGAAATAATAAAGATCAGAGTGGAGATAAATGACATAGAGACCAAAGAAACAATATATTAGATAAACAAAACCAAGAGTTGGTTCTTTGAAAGGATAAACAAGATTGATGAACCTCTAGTGAGGCTCACCAAGAAGCAAAGAGAGAGAATCCAAATAAACAAAATCAGAAATAAAGGAGAAGAAATAACAACAGACCCCACAGAAATACAAAGAATTGATAAAAATTATTATGAACAACTCTATTCCAACAAACTTGACAACCTGGAAAAAAAGGACATATTCCCAGAAAAATGCAACCTTTTAAAACTCATTCAAAAAGAATCTAAAAATCTCAATAGACCAATAACTATAGAATAACCAATAGCTACCAATAACCAAGAAATTGAAGCAATCATTAAAATGCTTCCAGCAAATAAAAGGCTGGAGCCAGACAGCTACACAGGGGAGTTTTACCAAACATTTAAGGAATAACTAAAATCTATCCTCCTCAGACTTTACCATATTTTCCGGCATATAAGACGACTTTTTAACCCAGGAAAATCTTCTCAAAAGTCAGGGGTTGTCTTATACGCCAGGTGTCATCTTAGAGAGCGAGTATATCCCAAACTCTATATTTTAACTGGAAAAGTTGGGGGTCGTCTTATACGCACAATCATCTTATATGTTGGAAAATAAGGTATTTCAAAAAATTCAAGAGGAAGGAACAGTTCCAAGCTCATTCTATGAAGCAGCATCACCCTAATACCAAAACCAGAAAAAGACAACACAATGAAAGAGAATTACAGGCCAATATCCCTCATGAACATAGATGCCAAAATCCTCAACAAAATTCTAGCAAATTGGATCCAGCAGTACATCAGAAAGATCATACACCATGAACAAGCAGGATTTCTCCCAAGGATGATGCAATATCTGCAAATCAATAAACATGATACATCACATAAACAAATTGAGAGATAAAAACCATGTAGTCATATCAATTGATGCAGAAAAGGCACTTGACAAAATCCAACACCTATTTTTGATAAAAACTCTCAGCAAGGTGGGAATAGAAGGATCATACCTTAACATAATAAAAGCCATATATGACAAACCCACAGCCAACATCATACTCAATGTACAAAAACTAAAACCATTTCCTCTAAGAACAGGAACAAGACACGGATGCCTGCTTTTACCACTCCTGTTCAATACAGTACTGGAAGTACTAGCCATTGTGATTAGATAAAAAGAAGAAATAAAAGGCATCTAAATTGGGAAAGAAGAAGTAAAACAGTCCTTATTCACAGATGACATGATACTGTACATAGAAAACCCTAAAGACTCCATCAAAAAATTATCAGACTTAATAAATGAATTCAGCAATGGAGCAGGATACAAAATTAATGCCAAGAAATCTATGGCATTTCTATACCCCAACAGTGAACTTACAGAAAGAGAAACCAAGAAAATAATCCTACTTACCATTGCACCAAAAAAAATTAAGATACCTAGGAATAAACTTAACTAAGGAGGTAAAAAGACTTCTACTCAGTAAACTAGAAAGACATTGAAAAAAGAGATAGAGGAAGACATAAATATATGGAAGAGCATATCATGTTCATGGATTGTTAAAATCAACATCATTAAAATGTCCATACTACCCAATGCAATCTATAGATTCAATGCACTCCCCATTAAAATAACAATGGCATATTTCACAGAGCTTGAAAGAACTCTCCAAAACTTCATCTGGAATAAAAAAAGACCCTGAATAGCCATAGCAATACTGAGGAAGAAGAACAAAGTAGGAGGGATCTCCATATCAGATTTCAAGCTGTATTACGAAGTCACTTTTCTCAAAACAGCCTGGTACTGGCACAAGAACAGGCATATAGACTAATGGAATAGAATAGAGAACCCAAATATTAACCCAAACCACTATGTTCAATTAATATTTGACAAAGGTGGCATGAACATACAATGGAGTCAAGACAGTCTCTTTAATAAATGGTGTTGGGAAAATTGGGCAGATACATGTTTTAAAAAAAATTAAATCTAGACCACCAACTTACACCATACACAAAAATAAACTCAAAATGGATAAAGGACTTAAACATAAGATGGGAAACATAAAAATCCTAGAAGAATCCACAGGCAGAGAAATCTCAGACATATACTGAAGCAATTTCTTCATTGATACCACCCCTAGGGCAATGGAAACTAAAGAGAAAATAAACAAATGGAACTATATCCAAATAAAAAGCTTTTGCAAAAGAAACAATCAACAAAACAACAAGAAAGCCCACTGTATGGGAGAGCATATTTGCAAATGTTATCACTGATAAAGGTTTAATCTCCAACATCTACAGGAAATTTATACAACTTAATAAAAGGAAAATAAATGATCCAGTAAAAAAAATGGGCAAATTACCTAAATAGAATCTTTTTGAAAGAAGACAGAATAAAGGCCAAGAGACATATGAAAACATGCTCAAAGTCACTAATTATCCAAGAGATGCAAATCAAAACGACAATGTGGTACCATCTCACACCTATCAGAATGGCTATCATCAACAAATCAACAAATGACAAGAGTTGGCGAGGATGCGGAGAAAAAGGAACCCTTATACACTGCTGTTGAGAATGCAGATTGGTGCAGCCACTGTGGGAAAAGTATGGAGTTTCCTCAAAAAACTAAAAATGGAACTCCCATTTGACCCAGTAATCCCACTCCTAGGAATATATCCTAAGAAAATAGAAACACCCATCAGAAAGGATATATGCACCCCTATGTTCATAGCAGCACAATTTACAATAGCCAAGATTTGGAAACAGCCTAGGTGCCTGTCAGCAGATGACTAGATCAGAAAACTGTGGTACATCTACACAATGGAATACTATGCTGCCATAAAAAGAAGGAATTCTTACCATTTTTAGCAATCTGGATGGAACTGGAGAGCATTATGCTGTGAAATAAGCCAGTCAATGAAAGAAAAATACATGATCTCACTCATTTGTGTATAATAAAGAACATTATAAACTGATGAACAAAAAGATAGATAAACTGTAGAGACAGTAAAGATCAAATAGATTGTCAAATTACAACAGGAAGGTTAGGGAGAGGTAGAGGAGATAAGAGATCAACCAAAGGACTTGTATGCATGCATATAAGCATGACCAATGAATGCAAGACACTGGGGGGTAAGGGCATGTATGGGAGTGGGGTAGTAGGGGGGGCAATGGGAAGATATGTACATATGTAATACCTTAATAAAAAAGTGGAAAAAAAATTTTTAAAAATAAATAAATAAGATAATCAAAGAAATAATACTCAATATTGTAAGTTAAAAAATGATAATCAATACTGTAAGTTAAATAAAAATAAACCTCAAGGTCTGAGGACTACGTTATGACTCTCTCTCTCTCTCTCACACGCACACACACACACACACACTTCCCCTGTCCAATTATCAAGAAAGAAAAAAAGGGCACATTGAGCAATTTATTTTTCCTGCTCAAAGCTTTGTATTTGCTTTGGTCAGCCCCAGTTCCTCACAAGAGCCTTGTTCATGGAAATAAGTGGACCACAGTAGGTTTCAGCTCCCAAGCTCGGCCAGCTTACTAGTTGTGTGACCTTGGGTGATTCACTTAAATTCCTGGAGCTTCAGTTTCCCCTGTTGTAAATGGAATAATGGTCCTCACTTCACTGTTGATGGTGAGGATCCAATGCCATGAGACACATGGACATATTTTGGAAACCATAAAATGTCAGGCGGATGTAAGGGATGGAAGTGGCTTCAGGAAGCTGACCCAGTCTGGGCAGGCAGAATGATCCGTTAGCAGTAGTTAGAGCCTCACTGCCCACCTGAAAACTCAAACTCTACTGATGAAAAGCTGTGTATTCCTGGACAGAAAACTAAGCCCCTCCATGCACCATTGGCTTATTTGCTGCTAATAGTAAAGTGCCTACCTCATACAGGGGTAATGAGGGTTAGATCAGTAAGTAGGTATAAAGCACTTAGATTAGTGCCACTGTTGGTTTTCAAAGAGAGAAGAAAACATGAGAAGAGGAGGGGAGGAAGGCAGGAAAGAATTGCTCCACTGAAGATGCCCTGGATTGGATTTTCACCATTTAGTTGTCAGTGTTGGATATTATCTTTTCCAGGAACTCTTTGTGAAAATGCAAATGCTCTTAAAAGTCATGGCACAGCAATTTAGAGTCAGTGTGTATTTACTGAGTATCAACTGTATGCAAGGCAGTGTGTGGAGTTATTCAATCCTTTGGAAAATCTCTGACTCCTTGGAGGGGGAGCAGGTGACAAATGGGGGAAAAAAAAGGGAAACGGAGAGAGAAAAAGACAGACGAGCCGCTTCCCCTACTGTGAGTTTGGCATTGGAGGCTTGGGTCCATATGTCGGCTCTGCCATGTACTGTGTGACCTTAGACAGGCAAGGACATATTCAGACAGCACTCCGAGGGACACATTTTTTAGCCCTTGAAAAGTGGGAATAAGGCCTACATTGTTGTGGGAATAAAGTGAGAGACGATGTGTGTAAAGCATCTAGTTTTCCTTCTCCACAGCCCGTTTTTGTCACATGCCTCCCATAACTTCTGAGTGCTGAGTGGAAGGGACTGCTAATGGTAGCATCCAGGGGCTATGAGTTGGAACTCTCAGAAAAGGAAGTCAATCTGCCACTAACTTTCTCTGTGCAATAAAAAGTCTTTTCTTTTTTTTTAAAGACCAATCTTTGCTAACTCATAGGAAGTGCATTTCCTCCCCGTGACATCTCCAATCCATTTCAAAGCCTGTGGTAGCCAGTGACTAAGTTTTCCTGCAGAGGCAGAGAGCCAGGCCTGTCAGCCCACTCTCCCAGCCTCGCCAGTGCAGGGATGATCCTTGTGGGATCCTGGTCCTTGGAGGAAAGGGGAGAGCAATCCAACTTTGGCTCCTGCAATGCACGTAATAGTAAAGGAGACAGGGGGAAAGCTGAGTGAGGAAGAGAGAATACAAAGCCTCTTCCTGGATGCTGGCAGATGCCAAGGGAAAAATCAGCAAGTGAGTAATTCTGCAGCCTGGAGTCCAAAGCCTGCAGCCAGAGCCCTGTGCCAAGAAGACAGAGGCAGCGGGTGCTGGAGTAGTGGGTGGCTCCAGGGCCAGCCTCAGCCAGATGGGGACAGCTCAGAGTGAGTCAGGGGCTGGGTCTCTGCTCCAAGGGTCTCCTCTGGGACACATCCATTCAGACAGGCCTCCCACAAACACCAGGGGGCCTTTATCAGGAGAGTGTGTCATCAGTGGGCACTGATGGGAAATGATAGAAAAGTATATATGGCTGAGCACAAGCTGGCTTCTAACAGGATGCAGACAATCCAGGACACAGGTACTGGTGTGTGCCCAAGATTGTGGGCTGCTCAACTCCCACACTGAAATGACAGCGGTGATCATTTACTGATAGCTCACCAGGTCCCAGCACTGTGCTAAGTAAGCACCAGCTGCTCCAAAGCCCTTATGTGCAACATTATGACCCAGAGAGTACAATGGAGCTGAGAGAATGTTAGATAAGTTAATCCCTCCCCCAGTCCCCTCAGTTTTCCCATTGCAATATGGGGATGATATTTGCCTATATCGGGGGTTATTTTGAGAACTTCAGCACAGGAATTCAAAACCTAGACTTTTGAGTCAGAAAAATCTGAATGTGAGAATCAGCTCTGCTTCCAATTTGCTGTGTGAACTTGTGCAAGTTTCTTAGCCTCTCTGAGCTTCAGTTTCCTCATCTGTTATGTGTGTGAACAATAGAGAACCAACCTGAAAGGATTATGACAGAGATTAAGTGAGGTAATGTGTGAACTACCTTCCTCATTTGTAAATCAAAGAAAATAATAAACATCTTCTATTGTTGTAAAAAGTAAATAACATTTAAAAATGGCCTAATATAGTATCAATGCTCTAATGAATCATGGTTATTACTATTAGCATCAAATATTTATTATTATTATTATTATTATTATTATTATTATTATTATTGGCACCATGAGTCATTACATGGAAAGATGTTGGTAAATTTTAAAGTGTTCTTTTTTTTAAATATATTTTTATTGATTTTAGAGAGGAAGGGATAGGGAGAGAGAGATAGAAACAACAATGAGAGAGAATCATTGATCCTGCATACCCCACAATGGGGATCAAGCCTGCAACCTGAGCATGTCTGACCGGGAATTGAACCATGACTTCCTGGTTCATAATTTAATACCCAAACACTGAGGCACACTAGCTGGACTTAGTATGTTTTCTTTTGTTGTTGTTGATAAAATGTATTGCTTACTATACTCAAGCTAAATGTGGTAATTAGTATTTTAATCATATCTATTTCTCTCTCTCTCTCTCTCTCTCTCTCTCTCTCTCTCTCTCTTTTACTTTTCATGAGAAGTTAGGTTACACTGGAATTTCTAACCTCAAATCCCTGGACTTCAAAGGTGTGGGAAGGTATAAAGATATTGAGAAAGAGTTTTTAACATTCCAAAAGGTATTGGAAATACTACACTTGCTGATAATATGACTTCCACAAACTTCCAGGGGCTTAATCACAAGGAACAATAACAGCCTGTAATTATTGGAATTGAGAGTCTAGGTCAGTGGTTGGTAAACTCATTAGTCAACAGAGCAGCCAACAGTGGCTCGTGAGCGGCAGTTTGCTGACCACTGTCCTAGAAAAGACAAGTTTCTTTGCTTTAGGCTGAGATTGTAGGGCTTGGTTTGGCAACACTGGTTAACTATTCAACCAAATCTCCAATTGGCTGAAGTGTGAATGGTACACCAGCTTTATTAGTTCCACGGAGATCTGGACCCAGAATCTCTGTCTCCCCACTTATCAACTGTGTAGCCATAGGCAAGACTAGTATCTTCTCTGTGCCTCAGTCTCTTCCTCTGAAAATTAGATAACAATAGAATCTCCCCACAGGGCTACTGTAAAAAAATATATATATGTAAGCACCTAGGACAGCGCCTGGTCCATGGTTATCTCTCCACTGGTGTCACTGTTCTTGTTACCAGATTTCAGGAAACATCTTGCTGGCTCAGACTTCGTTAGTCAACTAGTCAGTGTTAACAACTGGAGCATGTTCAGAGTGAGTGTTTGTGAAGGGAAAAATGAGAACTCACACTTCATGGATGTGTTTGAGACACTGGACACTGGGCTACACACTGCAGATGACATCCTATTGAACCTGTTCCACCGCCCTGTGATTCCTACTGAGAAGGAATCAAGACTTGAAGAGGTCCCCAAGTCATACAACTAGCAAGTGGAAGAACCAGGATGCCAATCCAGTCTTTCTTTGAATTATGCCATGGGGATCCCAGGAGAAAATTAAATTGAAAAAGGTACTTCTTAGACAACAGGCTGGAATTCCTTTGTCTAGGACTGCAAACACTTGGTGAAATGAGGCAGTCCTCTCTTCTCCTCTCCTGACACTGACAACATTGAGAACCATTTCTGAGCCCCCTTGGGATAGAGAGGAGTCTAAAAATCTCTTTCCTTTGGCAGTCTCTGGCTTTTCTATGAATCCTTGGAATCCACACCCATCTTTATTGTAGCAACAGATTCAGATAGCTCCAAGAGGCCTTGGGTAAAAATCAAACTCCCCCTCTTGGAAGTGGCAGAAAAGCAATTTCTGTTTCCCAACACTCTTTGAATGGATGCTTGATTAATGTACTCAACCCAAGATTTGAGAAGGTAGCAGAGAATGAATGATGAATGGCACTCATTAACTTCCCCAACACACACTAAGCCCTTCTGTCCCAGGTTCTCTGCTAGATGTCAGGGACAGGAGTCACTGGCAGAGAGTTCTCCATCTATCAGGGACACAGACAAAAATGCAGATGGTAGCATCTGCCAGTTCAATGGAGGAGGTCACAGAAGGCCACTGAGCACACAGGTGTCTGAGCCTCCCTATGGAGTGGTAAAGAAGGTCCTGAGAGAACAGGCAAGGGTTTGCTATGTAGAGGAAAAGAGAAGAATGACATAGTTAACAGCACGGGGAAGGTAATGGGGTATGAGAGGTCTAAATGGAGTTTTGTGTAGCTGGAGCATCAAGGGAGATTTATAGTGGGCTGAGCAATGACACATTGTCCACCTGAATAAGAACCTTGAAAACTGCCCTGCTTCAAACACTAGGATTTTATCCTTAAAGCCACTGAACCTTAAGCAGGAAAATGGCATGATCATATTCTGTGAATTTCATTTGTGCCATTTCTGATCTGACTCCAGACATGTTTTGTGATTAATATTCATAAAAGTCCCTGACACCCAAGAGCTTTCATCTATCCCAGGAGATTTGATGACAATAATTAATAAAATCATCATCATCACCTCATATACTGAAATGTACTTAACTGTGAAGTCCTTAAAGACAAAGAGAGAGGGTCTTGTTTGCCAATATTTTGTCAGCACCAACTACAATGCCAAGCACGCAGCAGCTTTTTCTTGGTAAACATGCGAATGAATTAATAAATGAATGTTTAAATTTTCTTAGTTTGCTGAGCACTTTTATAATTTTTTAAATCTCTCAAAACCCCCCTGTGAGGGAGGTGTTTCTCCTTCCCCACCCTCCATTTTAAAGATAGAAAAACCAGGGCCAGAAAAGAAAGAGACTTCCCATAGTGATACAGGGACAATGCAAGAAAACATGTGTGGCTAGCGCCATGAAAGGCCCATAAAGTAACTTTAAATTCAGAGAAGAATGTACTCACTGCTAGCTAGAGTGGGTATGGGAAGCAACCTTGAAGCTAGTATATGGTCTTGATGGTGAATTTCACCTTAATAATAATCATTAGTGTTTTTGATCAGTTACCATGTTGGACACTATGTTGAGTGCCTTACATGCATTATCTTATTTAGTCTTTCTGTGAAAATTAGAGTGGTACTATTCCTTCTTAGTAGAAGAAGAAACTGATGTCTGAGATGTTATGGATTTTGTCTAAGTTTCCAAAAGTAGCAAGACAGAGAGCCGGGATTGAAATCTAAGTCTATCGGACTCCAAATTATTTTGCTTACAAATGCAGGGCCACTAGTGGCAACCTGTGTTTTAAAGGATCATCTGTGAGCAAAGAATGTAGAGAAAACAGGAGTGTGAACACACTTTTCACTGCCATTCCATCCCCACTCCATGGGGTTGGCATGAAATGACCCCAAGAGCTGGAGGAAGGGAAAAGAGAGTCCTTGCATTCACTGCATGAACATAAAATAATGAATAGAGCACTAAGTATCTGTTCAGTCAAGGCATCTGAGCAACAATGTCAGTACATTCCTTTTAAACTGTGGGCCTCAGAAAGCCAGTGGACCTCTGGGCTTCAGTGTTCTTATTCCATAAGGAAAGGACTGGGATTTATAAATTCAAACTCATTTTAAACTAGAGTCTCAATGACTCATCTAGACTTTTTTATTTTTTAAGTCCAGTTGAAGCTTTCCTAAAAGATCTTGCAAATATATTATTTCACAAGATTTGCCTAGCCCATGTTTTACCAGTCTCATATTTCCTCCTGAGGGAATCTTAAGTGGTTTCTAACTGATGACCAATGCTATATTAAAAATCAAAGAGGAGAGTAACTATTTTCCATTCTGGCCACAAAATGAAAAATGATAATAATAATCAAAATGCTGCTCTCTTGTTAAAGAGGTTTAGAAAACCTGACCTGAGCACAACTTTCCATCCAGCTTCCTACATGTCCTCTGGTTACAGGGATCTAAAGCTGTTCCTTTGGTTGGGGAACCAATCAATAAAAGGGGATTCTCCTTAGGCCCCAGTCTCCTCCTCTGTATTCGCTGTGTTTGCTCTGCCTACCTCCCAATGTTGTTTTGTGAATTAAAAAAGATAACAAATGAAGAAGGGCTAGACAGATACAAATAAGATCATGGTGATTATGATTAGTAATTGTCAGGGCACTCTAGAGAAACTGAATGAGAGAGAGATTTAAAAAAAAAAATGGCTCATGTAATTATGGAGGCTGACAAGTCCCAAGATATACCATCAGCAAACTGGAAACTAAGAAGAGGCAATGGTTTAGTTCCTATCTGAGGCCAAAGGCCTGAGAACCAGCAGAGCCAATGGGATGAGTTCTAACCTGAAAGCTGGAAGGCTCACACCCAGGAAGAGCTGATGCCTAAGTTTGAGTCTTAAAGCAGGAAAAAAAGCTGATGCCTCAGCTCAGAGACCAAGAGTAAAAAGAATTCTCTTATTCAAGGAGAGTCAGTCAGTCCTTTTTTTTTAGCCAAGCCTTCACCTGATTGAACAAGGCCCACCCATATTAGAAAGAGTAATTTGCTTTACTCAATCTACTGATTTAAATGTGAATTTCAATTAAAAAATAAATTGTCACAAACTTGGAATAATGTTTAACCAAATATCTGGGCATCCTGTGGCTCAGTAAAGTTGACAAATAAAATTAATCATCACAATGATGAAAATGCAAACTCAATGACAAAACCAAATTTTTGACTATATTATTCCCTGCAGTATTCCCAGAACCTATTAAAACAAAAGTCTAGCACAGAATAGGGTCTTAAAACATACTGGATAGATGAATGAATAGGAAAATTTGAGGCCAATGGGAAAAAAATTCTATATGTAACTATTTGTCAAATATTTTCATCATTTTTTCAATCAACATTACATATTTAACTCTCAAATAACTAAATCTTAACCTCAACTATAAAGATTCTCATCAAGAATGTGAGGTTTAGAAAAGCTAAGTATTCAATGGGCATGTTATCTCCATTCCACAGCTTTCCAGATTTCTTGTCTCCTCTTACCATTCACTACAATATGCTATTATGCAATTGTTTACTTAATTTTATTATTGCCCTCTGCAGTGGGTTGCACACCCACCCTCTTCCCTCAATGATATGTCCACATGGAACCTGGTAAATAAGACTTTATTTGGAAAAGGTTTTTGTAGATATAAACGAGGATCTTGAAGTGAGATATCCTTGATCAGAATAGGCCTTAAGTCCAGTAGTAAATGTCCTTATAAGAAGAGAGATGGAGACAAGACACGCAGAGGAGAGGGTAATAGAAAGACAGAGGTAGAGATTGGAGTGATACAGCAACAAGCCAAGGAACAAGCCGAGGATTGCCAGTGACTACCAGAGTTGGGAGAGAGGCATGGAACCAATTATCCTTTGGAGCTTACAAAAGGAACCAATTCCATCTACACCTTGATATCAGACTTTTGGCCTCCAGAACTGTGAAGGAATACATTTCTGTTATTTCACAACACCCAGTTTTGGGCTATTTGTTATAGAAACTAATATGCCCCCAATTTCCACTCCACCCTCCTATTAGACCATTAGTGCCACAAGGGCAGAAATAAATTCTCTTTTGCTCACTATTTTATATCTAGTGTCTAGAAGTGCCAGGATCAAAGCAGGAGCTTGGCAAATATTTGTTGCATTAATTAAAGCATGACCAGCAAAATTTCAGGTGCTTGAGCCAGAAAAGCCTCTTGAGTGGGAACAAGGAATCCTGGGTGCTCTGCTCTCTTGCTCTCACCGGGACAGTTCCCTGGGCCTAGCTTCACATTGTTCTGTAAAGCCCGTGTGTTTGTAGAGGTTCTGTCTAGTGGGAGGAAAGCCTGGGGGAGTGGGAAAGGGAAGGCATGTGGGTGTCCATCTCTCAGTTTAGAAAATGGGCAGGGGCTTCCTCCCAGGAATCTCTGCAGGCTGGCCCTAGGCTTATCCACCATCACAGGTACCTGAAGCAGAAGGGGTAAGTGCCCTGTCCAAGGGGAAACAACTCCTTCTAGAACCCAGGCCCCAGTCCAGTTGGGCCCAGTCTCTGCATCCTGTTTTCTTCTCCTTTCCTACTTCCGGTCTTTCTGCCACTTCTTTCTGTTCTCAGGAGCCAAACCAAGGTGCCTTTTACCATCCTGATCATTGAATCCCCTGCTCAAGAAAAAGGGGGAAGGGCTGGCCCAGTCATGCTCATGTGGTAGGCTGTCGGATGCTAGGCAGACACTGCAGCCCAAAGGCCAGGGGACTCAAGAGCTTAGGCTCTATTATGTCCCACTCTCCTCAGAGCATGGGTGGCCTGGGCAGAGCCCCACCGCACCCCACTGCAAGTAGATTACTAAGACCCTCCTCATCCATTTACCCAGTGTTTACTCAGGATTTCCTCAGCCTGAGCCCTTCCTGATTGTCAGCAACACTTAGGAAGGAGGTTCAAAATCCAGCAGGAAATCAGATCCATATATACTTTCCAAGATGCACAAGTGGGTTGAAGTCCTTGGCTATCCAGGTATGTGACAAATTACTTAACCTCTTTAAGCATCTACAAATTGTTGGTAATAATATCCAATTGGAAAAGAGGACAAACCTAGGTGTTAAGGCATCTAGGGTAGTGTCTATTACCTAATAGGTGTTTAACACATCACTTTACCTCCCTTTTTTTCACTTAGATTGCATTTACTGGGGTAACCCTTGTTAACAAAATTATACAGGTTTTAGGTGCACATCATCTGTACACTGTATTGTGTGCTCACCACTCTAAGTCTCCATCCCTCTCCACTGATTTCCCCACACCCTTCTCCACCTCCTACCCACTTAGCAACCACCACCCTTTTTACTCTCTTTCAAAAGAGATAATAGATATTTGTATCCATTCATTCAGTTCACTCACTGATATAATAAAGTATGGAGCATGACAGCTTAATTAATGGCAGTTGCTATTTTTCATTCCTTGAGCAATCATAGCATCTTTGATCACTTTGATTAGAAAATCAAAGTGCTGCAAGGAAGCTTCAAGAGCATACTAGTATAGTCAGGCCCTCATCTTTCAGATGAGAAAAAGAAGATCAGAGAAGGCAAGGAATTTTCCTGAGGTCATGCAGCTAGAAAACTCGGAATTAGGACTCCAGCTCAGCTGGCTGCTCATTCACCAGGTAACTCATCAAACCTCAGGCAGTGGAGTGGTGATAACAGCCATTCAACCAACATCCTCTGGTACCTACAGCACCCAGGCTAGCTGGTCACTCTGAAAGCATTGAAGAGGCCTCAGGGGGCCGCCAAAAATACAGACAGATGGAAGAAATTATAGGAAGCAGTTCCTCTCCAAATCAAATGCATTCGTGTTGCTACATTCTCACACTCATATCCTAAAAATTGTTACTTAACGTGCTCTCCACATCCGAACTTGACTCACCCTTTGAAGTGGAAATCTGGGTGGTTTGGGTGATGGTTTCTAGTCAGCCAGCACCAGGATGGTGCTTGTTGAAAGAACCCCAGGCAGCCTGAATCTGGGGCTAGAGGCCCAGTCTCTAAGGCTGCCAGGAAGGCTGCAGAGACTCCAGAGCTGGGGCCCCAGCCTGGGGAACCTTGACCTTGCTGGAGGCTGAATCTGTTTCTGATACGGTATGGCAAATTTCTAAATCTTAGCTGAGGGATGGCATTTGCTCCTTGCAGAAAAAGAGCAAAGAACCCAGGAGGTTCCAATTGATTCCAAAGTAGAACCAGCTGTTGGAATCCTGCTGCGCTGATTAGGGAAGTTCACTTCCAGGTTGTGGTTCCCAGTTGCTTTGCTGGAGCCCTGGGTTGCCCCTCGCCCCCACCCAGTGCTGTCAGAGAAGCCCCTGAAATTCAAAATTGCTTCAGCCATTGATTCATAGCTGGAAACCAGGCAGAAGCAGGAAGAGGGTCTAGAAACAATAGCTTCCATCTCCTGAGGACCTACTTACTATGTGCCTGCCAAATTTGCTTTGCAAATACTTTCAATTCTTACAACCATGTATTCCCAACAAATGAGGAAAAGGAGATTAAGGGAATAGTAACTATTACTAACATCATTTTTCAACTTAACAGTTACTGAGTGCTTACCATACACCATACATTCCTGAAGCACTTTACATGTCATCTGCCAATGTATCATCACATCAACCCTATGACCCAGGTATTACTATGGTCTTGGTACTACAGATAAAGAAACTGAGGCAGGGAAGTTAAGCAACTGCTGCTGTCCCTTGACTTGAGATGCCCAGCACAGAGCTCTTAGTGACTGAGGTGGGAAACAAATCTGACTTAAATTCAGTAATAGTAATAGCTACCAGTTAAGGGCTTATTATGTGCCACATGCTGTGCTAAGATATGTGCTTTTAAGCACATGTTACCTCGTTTAATTTTCATGATTATCCTATGCTGTATGTCATTTTCCTCCTTTTACAAAGGAAAAAACCAGACTCAGTAACTAAGAGAAGCAGAATTCAAAGGCAGGCTCACTTGCCCCAAAGGGCTAGTTTTTAACCAGTGACCCCTACCTCTGCACGTGTCCTCGGGGCTCATATCCCCCGGTTTGAGTTCGCAAGTTTTCCCACTCCTCCGTATAATTTAATCACTTTATGGAAAACGGGGAGCTAGCTTCAAACTCAGCTCCAGGTTTCATAGTGACTGTTCTGTCATTCTTTCCAAAATCAACCTTCAAAAGCCACTGTAAAAATGCATTTGCAATTTGAAACTTGCCATGAACACTATAAACACACCATTAGTTTAAACTAGTGTTGATTTTGTAGACTATTAAGGACAAAATGAGTTTGATATTTACTAAGTTAGAGGAACATGAAGTTTATGGTTTTTAAATTGCTTTGAGGAGGCTTACCAGAATTTTCCCTTCTATAAAGTCAGAATGAATAATATCTTTGACAATGTATGTTGTATGTCCTCAAGTGGAGGTCCCCTTGACCTCACAGATGTCCTTTAAAAAAAGACATTGACACATCTGAAAGGGAACGAAATGACTAACTGCCTATCTCAACCCTCAGTAAAGATAGTAAATACCTACTGAAGTGTCTGTGTCCACAAAACACTTTCCAGGAGCTTTCAACATGGTTAGACTTGTTGATTAAATTTGCGTGAATATGAGATATGAGCAATCATGCATTCATGCAATCACCCATTCACCTGTAAATGCTCATTAAATGCTTCTGTGCCAGGCACTCGGGCAGGTGCTAAGCACACAAGGGTCTTTCAGAATTTCCAAGTCTTGAGGAAAATCCCAACCAAAAAATGCCACTTGGAGGTCACCACTGACGCCATGGGAGCAAGTGGAGGCCCCTGATCCAGACTGGTACAGAAAGTTTTCTTGGAGGAAATGTCCTCCAAACTGATATACAAGGGATGAGGTAGAGTTCATCTAAAGAGAAAGAAGCAGGAATTCCAAGTGGCTGGAAGAGCTTTGCAAAAGTCATGGTGGAAGGGAAACAGTATTTGCTAAGTGATGAAAGAATGGGACACATGATACTGTCAGAGTTTAGGGAGGGTGCTCCATTTGAATTGGAGTGGTCAGGTGAGATGTGTTGGAGAAGCTAGAGCTGGATGCAGAAAGGAGTGGAGGAGGGAGAGTTGTGAGGAACTGTGAAATTGGCGGCACCAAGGCAGAAGTCATGTTCAAGTGTCAAGGAGAAGGCCCACAATACCGAAGCTAAGTGCACACACCACCACCCCTCTCAGCATGACTAATGCTTACACAGCACTTACCACACATGGCCCTTGTTGAGCAACAATTCACTATGGTATCTGGCATTTCTGCACGTTTTGTGAGCAAAGGCACGATTGCCCTGGTTCCAGACCATCTTTTCAAGGAAGTTTGTATAGGAAAGACTTGGAAGAAAGAGATAGTAACCCCCTCTATCAGAGGGCAAGTTTGCTTAGAAACCATTAAAAAAACACATACAAAAAAAATTCGGGTTCCTTGAACTTAGGACTTCCCTTCTTAATGCAACCCACAGATGCCAGGCTGTCACCTGGCCTTCCTCATGTCACCCTGTGGGAGCTGGAGCCCAGAAAACGGTCATAAGGAAACATTGATACTCTGGCTACTGCTCTTGCAGTGAGTGACAAAATCCTTGTCTCTGCCTAGCAGCCATGAAGCTGTGCCAGGCTAGCCTATTAATTTGCAAGTGGCATAAGATCACAGACCCCTCACAATTCTTGCAAAACCTGTTCTGAGCACTTTTGTAGTATGAGGTCATTTAATCCTCACAAAAGTCCTATGATACAGAAATGATTATCATCCTTATTTGGGCAAGAGAAATAGAATAAAGCAGTCCAAAAAGTAGATTGGTGCTAGATCATGAAGTTGTGTGTGCTGAGCTAAAGAGTTTGAACTCTATCCATTCAGCAGTAATAAAAAGGTTTGGAACAAGAGAAATATGAGGAAGACAGCATTTTCAAAAAGCTTGTCTAGTTGCAGGCGGGGAGGAAATCCTGCTAGGACATGGGCTAGCAAATGTTAGGAAGCAGAACCAAGATTCCAGACAGGTTTGATGGATGGACTAAATGTACCCACAGAATTTCACAAGCCTAAATGTCAGGCCCTGGACAAGACTATTTAACACCAACGCCTCCAGCAAATGTTTGGGGAGACGTGACTTAGCCGCCATGAGCCTGAGGCCCAAGGCTTCCAGGGACAAGGCAACCTGGGGTGAGTCAGCAAGGGACACACCTGCCAAAAGCCAGTGTCGGGCCAGAAGGCAACAGCTCAACTCTAGCTGTCAAAATGGAACAAGTTCAGGGAAAATGCTCAAAGATCGAAAGGGAGTGAGAACCACAACGCTGGTCAGGGAGAATAGAGATGCTCACCAAGGAGGAACCAATCGACATTCAACACAGCAAGTGAGCTGTTTCCACATCCACAGGCTGTCCCTATGCACATCTGTGTGTTTTCTCATGGTACAAGGGCTGATAAATGCAAAAAAACCCTCTTCATTGAATGCCTTCCCTTTATTTCTTTGTCTGGAAAATCTCCTTGCATCCTTTAAAACTGAACCCATGCACCACTCAGCAAAAAGCCTCCCCGCATACTCAGAGGCCCTTCCTCCATGAACCTGCAACCTTCTGGACTTCTTTCCACCCACCCTCTCCACCCTGGATGGAGAGTTCAAGGGCCCCAGCCTGAGAATGCTGCCAGGGCAGAGGCAGCGTTCAACTCCATACTCTGAGAGGCCTGCGGGTACTTGGCCCGGAAGATGGGTATAGAATGAAGACAACCAGAGATTCCCGGGTAAATGAGAAGAAAGCTGTGACTTCGAATAGACACAGAAGTCGTGATATGGATCCAAGAATGCTGATCTGCTAGGAAGCTGGGAAAAATGGGGCCCTGAGTGAAAGGTCTGGACATTGCAGCCCTGGCTCTGGCTAAGGGAATGGCTATTCAGGTTGGCAGAGCTATTCCCAATTGTTGGGCAGCTGCCCCAACCACATTGAGGCCCAGGGGAGAGGGGAATAGAAAGGAACCATCCACCTTGGGCAGTCATGTTGTGACATCCTAACATCCTGCTCCTCTCTGGACACATTTCAAGTGGCAAAAAAGAACAGGTGCCCAGCCAGGGACTGGTGTTTCTTTAGTGGCCTTGGAGCCAGTACCCCAGAGACAAAACTTCCTCCCCTCACCTCTGAGAATAAGAAATGAGGTAGAAAGACAACACAAATGAATAAATCAGACTTCCAATCTTTACTAAGCCCTACCACCTGCCTGGAACTGAGAGATAAATTCCATGGTGCAGCCAGGAGTGACGAGGCTGGGGTTAAGCCCACAGTCACAGAAATCCCAGCTCTGTTCCTTATGAGCTGTGGGACACTGACCAGTGACCTTGCCTCTTGAAGTTTCAGTTTCCTCATCTATAAAAGGTCATATGATGCCACCCTCAATGGACTGGTGGGAAGACTGAATGGGACCACACAGGTGAGGTGCTTAGCGGGTAAACAGCAGGTGTGTCCTAGATCTTAATGCTTCCCTGCTTGTCCATCTGCAGCCGGAATACCACAGAGAGAGCACAGGACTGAGAGGCAGGCAGGTGGGTGCAATGAGCTGGTTCCCCTAAAACTCGGGAGTTGTCTCTTAGCAACATGGGATGGGAAGGGGGCTGGGACAGAGAGGGAGTTCAATGAGGTGATAGCTGTGAATGTGCTAATCAAAAGTAAGAAATTTTAGCTGTTATTCATTCTCTCAGTCAGGATATAACACTTCACGCCTAAAGATATAGCCACGCACATAAGGCCATTGGAAGTGCTCAGGGATTGGAGTGGCACTCAGAGCTGTAGGGTTCATTTGAGAAGAGGTAGTGCTCATGGGCTGGTGTGGTCTAGATGCTTCTTTTGCAGAGAACTGGGCTCAATGGGATATGCCTGGATGGGCTGGCTGAGCCCCTCCAGAGAGCATTCTCCCTCTCCCTAACCCAGGTGGATGCCCTTCCTCTGGGCTCCCACAATTCCCTGCATTTCTCTCAATGTGCATCATGCTGCCTGGGAATTACCTGTTTGTGCTTCCATTTTCTCAGCAGACCATAACATTGGGGGTCATCTTTCTCCACTGCTGCATCCCTATGCACAGGACCTATGACACAGTGAAGGCTGAATAAATGCAGTGGGGTGGGGGGTGGGGAGATGAGCACATAGAACCAAACTTAAAAGCCATATTTGAGCCAAGCAAAGCCCTGGGAAGAATGCCTGAGCCACTGAAGATCTAGGAGGTCCTGAGAGCATTTCAGTACAGGGAGAGAGAGGTCCTGAATGACATCCCTATCTAGCAGCACCAGGCCCAAGAGAGCCAAGTAGTAGTTTGGCCTGGCTTGGCCTTCTTTAAGCCAGACAAGTGTCACTGGTGGGAAGGTTTGCTTTCCCCACCCCAGTATTCCCAGCACAGTTGCCTAAACTCTGGTGTTGCATATGCATAAAGGAGAATCTGGTCTGGAAAAGCAATGCTCAGCAGCCCTTTCCCTCATGAAAGCAAACCTCACACCTTCTAATTAAATCTCTCAGCACACCTGTGAGGCCACATTCCCCCCCCCCCCCCCCCCCCCCCCCCGTGCTCCTGTCCGCCTTTCCTATTTACAGTCAAAAGGGGTTTTTTGGTGCCCTATTCCCTTTTCTGCTCCAGGCTATAGAGAAAGAGTCTGATTTTCAGGACTTTATGGCTCCTCACCCTGTATTCAGACCCCCTATTTACCTTTTTCATAGGGGAGCAGAGAGGAATAATTATTGCTTCGGGGAGCTTTGAAGGTTGGTATGCTCTGTGGCAATAGAGGTATCAAAGACGATGATTAGCGTTAATAATAAGTATTATTAGTAGCAGGTTTTAGTTCTTTTGAA
Source organism: Lasiurus cinereus (assembly GCA_011751065.1). NCBI lineage: Eukaryota > Metazoa > Chordata > Mammalia > Chiroptera > Vespertilionidae > Lasiurus > Lasiurus cinereus. The sequence continues at coordinate 24,932,082 of JAAGEH010000030.1, read as the reverse complement.
AACGAAAAATGGCCCTGCAACTATTTTCTGACTGCTGAGGCTCCATCCATCGCAAGCTTTGTTTTTAGAGCAGTGGTTGTCAACCTTTTTAATGTCGTGACCCTTTAATATAGTTCCTCATGTTGTGGTGACCCCCCAACCATAAAATTATTTTCGTTGCTACTTCTTAACTGTAATTTTGCTACTGTTATGAATCGCAATGCAATCTGTGTTTTCCGATGGTTTTAGGTGACCCTACTAGCAGTTCTTAACCTGTGGGTTGTGAATTAAATTAAAGGGTCACGACATTAAAAAGGTCGAGAACCACTGGATACAGGACAGGGATACAGGACAGGTCAGGGTGGGCTTAGGAGCTGGATCCTGTCATGATCACAGGCCAACACTACTAGTTCAAGATGCAGGGAGAGTATTGACAAGTGATCACTCTGGGTACTTGGTATTGAATACCTCTCTGAGTATCTTGAGTCCTACTCCCCCTGGTTCTCTAGGATATCAAGTACCACTGGACCTCTTCTTTTTCTCCAGTTGCTCTTTCCAACTCCAGGACTGTTGCACATGCCTGACAGAGGCCTTCTTCCCATGTGACCCTTAACTGAGCTGATGTCAGTGCATCCCTTGGTCTCTTCGCAGCTGGGTGCTCAGTGATTCTCTTCTGTAGCATAGATTTCTGTCTTCCCTGCTTTACTGGGATGTGTGTGAGCACAGGTCAAAGTTCACCCAAAGCCACTCCATTTCCTATATTAAGTTCAACAAAATAAGGAGGTACATTACACTTAGCCAAACTTATCTTAAGCAGGAAGTGGCAAGATATCCCTAGTATAATCAGTACACCCCTTGCACCTGTAGGCAGACCTGCACCCCCATAGCTGGAGCATCCTGGAGGAACCAGAAGCCTGCAGCAGCATGCCCTGTCCATATCTTTTTTATTTACATTTCATTTTTATGAATACAAATGGGCATGGACATGCCTATGCTTTCTCTACCCCTTGGCCACAGATCTTAGGTCCCAAGGAGGGCCAATGGTAACATCCATCCTTGGCCACAGTGATTGTCCAAGGCATGCACATGACCAAGCCAGGCCAATCACAGGGCTTTCAGGGGATTTTCCTACCTTACATTTTAGAGGGGAAATATCCTTCCCGCTCTGATAGCAAGCTGAGAAAAATGGAAGCCTAAGGTGTACATATATCATTATGTACGTTTCTGTATATGTTATATTTCACAAATTTAAAAAGTTGGAAGGCAAGCCTGGAGCTTCAACAACCATGGTGTCATCACATGTAGGAAGCACACAAGAGCAGGAGACTGAGGCAAATATGCAGTGAGTCAGAGAGGAAGAAGACAGACAGGGTTCTGATAGTACTGTATATGGACAGTGGGAAACCACCACTATAAAGCCAGACAGACTCCAGTTCAAATCTAGATTGCACCAAGTACTAGTTAACATCTATGCAAGTCCCTGAATCTCTTAAGCCTCTGTCTCTTCATTTGTAAAATGGGGATGACAATACCTTCTTTCAAAATGCATGCATATGGCTCATGCATATAAAAGTACCCCAGTAGTCGCTCAATAAATGTTTCTCTTTCCCTCACATTAATAATGTGCACACTTTGTCTTTCATAACAAGAATCCAGTAGGAAACACCTGTGTGACCCAAGGCAGAGTAGGACACAGGGCACTGTGGTTCAGCAACTGGACCTTCCACTCTGTGGCCCCAAGTGCCCTCGCAGACCTTAATGCCCCTTCACTCCTCCCTCATCCCATGTTACTAAAACTATCTAGATTTTTTTGTCCTTCTTTGGCCAAATCTCATCCTTCCTGTTTAACCTACACCTCGATTCATTCCCAAATAGGAGGCTTCCCTGGATGGTTTAGTTGCCCGTGAGTTAGCCTTGCCCTGAAAGACATTCTAACAGAGTCTTTTCTGTAAGAGTGTTATCTCTTCCAACAGATAAAAGGGAAGGAAACAGAAAGGAAAGGTGGGGAAGGGTCTACAGATGAAGGGGAAAAAAAAGAATAGAGGAAATAAAACAGACTTGTTTTTTCAAGGGCTTTCCCCAAGAAATATATTAATAGCCATAGGAAAAGACTAGACTCTATTAGACATCATATTTACTAATTACTATACCTCAGTTCTCTATTTTTGGAAATCATATAACACACACCCCTTTCTCTTAAGAACAAAATTCTACATAGCTTTCAAGGCTCAGCTCAAACGCTTTTAACTTGTATTAATTAATTTATGTATTTGACTAATAGCAACTGAATTCCAGCTATGTGCCAAGCACTGAAGCTTTGTGCCTTACCTGTTTCCCCCCTAAAGGTGAAATGTATGTCCTCTTTCTGCTCCCCTAACTGTTGTTGCTGCTGTTACTGACATTGCTTTTATGTCTCCCTTCCTTTAAAAAAACAAAAAAAAAAAAACTGTAAAATTGCATGACCACTGAATATATCATGTCCTAAGAAACTTCTCAGGCCTCAGCAAATTGGAGCAGTTTCTCACTCTACTATAAAATCGATGCTCTTACAACAACGAAGATTACTGGAAGAAAATCACTCAATTGTTCATTCTTCAAATATTAATTGGGCACCTAATTGTTACAATATCCTAGCTGGTTGCCTCTACTTTATGGTATATCTCTCCCACTATACTGTGAACCTCTGGGGGTTGGAGCCCAGGTCTTCCATTTCAGCCTGCAGTGGTAGGCCCCAGGACAGTGTCCAGCTCATGAAAATAACATAAATTTATGTAAACTACTATGTTTTGAAAACCAGTTTAAGTTCATGCAAAACAATTCAAAGTATGTGTATCTATAATTTTTAAACACAATTCTCTATTTAGTATCTAGTTAGGAAGGGTTAGCAAGTAATAAAATCCATTAACAACCCTCTTCCTCTCCTAGTCTCCCTCAAGCCCCTCTAGCAGATGAGCATCTGTCAGTAGCTATGGCAAATTAAGGCCTGATAATCACACATATGCAGGTTTCAGCATCATCCAATCCTAGTTATTTTCAGCCATTCCTAGTTTTAACTGTAAACTGACGTGAAATGTAAATCTCTGTAGCTTCTACCTACTGGTTGGGGTCCTTCTAGCCAGAGACACAAAACACAAACTCATACTTCTATAGCTAGTAGCCTCCTTCAAGTATTAGAAGAGCATTCTCATGCCTCTTACTTCTTATCCCACTCCCCACCCCCCATATATACACCTGAGATTTTCTTATCTATTTAATAGCTCCTTCAACTGTGCTTGTATTAGTAACATATCAGTGGTTTTACCACTCATAAGTTATATGACCCTAATAAAGTAACCTCACTCAATCTTCACTTTGATCACTAACATAGTGAAGATTGAGTGAGGTTACTAACATAGTGATCAAAGTGAGGATATATAGGGATGCAAATATATAACCCACAGAATTAGTTTGGGGAATCAAGAGTGTTAAGGAATGAGAAAGTGCTTTAAAAACTATAGAAACTTTTCAGATATCAGTTATTTCATTTTTTTCTCTTAAGTAGATTTCTTAAAGATTTGTCTATTTTATTTTCCCCTCAAAGGACCATCTTTTGAATATATTTATAAATTTTCTATTTTGTTGATTTTCTAATTCACTTATTATTCTTATACTTTTTATTGTCTTTTCTTGGTTTTGTTTTGGTACCCACTTTCTAAATTTTTAGGTTAGACCATTAGTTGCTTTCTTTTAATTTATTCTTACTTTTAAGTGAAAGCATGAAGGCTATAAATTTACCTCTGACTATGGATTTGGCTGCATTATATACATTTTCAGATCTGGTGTTCTCATTTATTTTTTTTTCTTAGTAGTTCATACTGTGTATTATCAAACTTTTCTTCTTTGAGTTTATGTTACTATCATCCTATTCTCAGTAGTATAAGTTGCCCTTACTGATAACAACAGGAAAATCTGTTGTTATGCTAAAGCTAGAGTATTACAATTTTCTGTAAACAGCTTTCTCTTTGACATCTTTTAATACAAGTATATCATGCCTATAAAAAAAATAAAAGTAGGGAGTTTTTACTTCTCATCATAAAAGCATCAGCAGCTTTTTTAATTCAGACATTTGTCAGTGAGCACATTTTTGGAATGATGTCAAATCCTCCTCCAGCTCCACCAATAACTAAAGAAATCAACAACCTGCTGAAAGAGGAAATATTAACAGCACTAGTCTATGTCTATGGCCTTGGCTTATAAATTATATTCCCAGGATTGCAGTCTAAACATTAGTCTTCCTTTAAGCTTAAGATAAGACACATTTTCTCCCTGCAACCTTCTCAACCCACCTAATTCAGGGGGGTGAGGGGGACCTCTCCCCTTTCTTAGATCATATTCTGTGCCCACAAGTCTAGGACTCAGCCCTGACTTCCAAACTAGACTATAAGCTCCTTGAGAGTAAGGCCATGTCTTATACCTTTCATTCTTCCTTATTATATAGTTTCAGTAAATACTATGATTGCTTTATTATGATTCTCAAAGAATATTTCCTGAGAGAGAGTGTAACTGTGAAATTTAGGGTGACAGATTTTTTAAAGCAGCAAGTGTCAATATCAAGAACCTTTTAAAACACTTTAAGAAGATTGAGACTAATACCTTGGATGCATGCCTTGAGGAGAAGAAATAGTAGTATCCCAGATATGAAGGAAAGTCATTTTTAGGCACTATGAAAAACAAAAATGATACTTTGATATTTGTCTAAGTAGAGCTACCTGTGGGCTTATATTCTCTCAAGTATGGTGGTCACAAAATTGGGGACCAAAATGATTCTAACAATAAAGATTCACAAGAGTAAAATACTTTATAATTCATCAAGCTCTCTCATGCATGGGATCATATGATACATGAGGCAAACCTCCAAATGAGGCAAGATAGGGGCTACTATCCCCATTTTGGAAAATAAGTATTTGGATTTCAGAAAGGTTGGCTAACTTACCGAAGGTCACAATGCGAGGAGGTAGTCAGAACAGAATTGAGCCCAGATCTTCTGATTCCCTGCCCTATATCCTTGAGGCTGCAGCTACCCTAAATTGATTTAGAAACTACTGAAACAAACCTCTGTACTCAGTCCTCTACTTCAATGGCTAGATGTTCACTCACCAAACTTTCCTTTGGATACCTGCATGTTGAAGATCCCAGAGGAAGAATACAGGCCTGTCCTCAAGGACCTCACAGACCAGAAATTCAATCATTATAATGAGCATGACAAATCATATTTGCTGCAAGTGCTCTGAGAGAATTAAGATAAATAATGAAGACAATAAGTAAATTTTTTTAGCACTGACTATGTGCCAGTTTCTGTCCTAAGCACTTTGCACATGGGATGCGTAGCATTATGTACCACACTGCCTGGCACATTGCAACAGTTTAATAGTTGCCAGCCATTATTATTATTATTATTATTATTATTATTATTATTATTGTTTTAAAAATGAAATTAGGAATTGTTATCTAGGGGAAAAAAGGGAAAAATACTTAAATTTTTAAAGTGTCCAGAACAACACAATAGAGGACCAACTAACCATTCAGGGAACTTGGAACCAAGGGAGAGGTGCTAAAGCTGAATGTTAAAGAACAATTAAGGGCTCACAGAGGGGAGGGAAGGACATGCCAGGCAGAACAGGCACTTGAAAAGACTTGGCCCCTGAGCAGCAGGGAAGGGAGAGGCTAGAAAAGGAGGCATTGCCTTTGGGCAGCCAGAGACAACATACAGAAGAGGAAAAAGGAAGGGCCTCCAGCTAGAAAGCAGTGGAGGGTGGGGCTCTCCCTGTGCCTGACCCAGGCACTGAGGGTGAGGCACAGATTTTCCAAGGCTATTTGTTTGTAGGTTACATTTTTCCTGAACAGAATCCAAATTCCTTTGTTTTCACAGAGAGCACCATAGTTTCCAAAGAAAAGAAAAAACAGACTTCTTGGTCCAAGGGCTTTCCCTGAGAAATATCCTAATGGCTATGGGCCAAGACAGGGTTCCACCAGGCTCTGTTCTCAGAGAACAATAGAGCAGCAGGCTGGAATCTTCTCCAGAGACTGCAAGAAAATAGCCATTCCAAGTTATTCCCTGGGAGATTTTCAATAAAAGTAAGATGTCCTGTTAGTTCTGCCCCAACCAAACCCTCCTGCTTGAGGTTCCCAGAATACCACACTCATGCAGTATGCAAACACTGTGCCTTTGCCTGATAGCCCTTCCTCCTCCTCCCTGTGTTGGCATGGTCCCACTCCTCTTGAAAGACCAGCCTAAACACTCCTCCTCTAGGAGCCTTCCCTAGTGGCAGCCCCAAACCCTGGCCCCAAAACCCTGGTAGGTGTGTGGCTTTGACCTCAGTGCTCCTACACGGACCCACCTCCATTTGCATTCATTGCACTACCTTGTAATTACAGCACCCCTAACCACCCCCATCTCTCTCAATGCTGTAAGCCAACTGTGAGCCAAAGGTGGGGAGGTAGAGTAAGTCCACCCTGGGTGCAGGTAAGAAAGGGGTGCATTATCTGTAGTGAAAACTTAATGAGTCAGTCTCTTTTTTTGTTGTTACCATGTGCAAGTCATTTTGAACAATGTCAGGGATAAAATACTTTTCCTCTGCACGGCAAATGGCATATGGGCAAGTGGCAAACCCACTCCTGTGAAAATTTTCCAGTTACTTCTGTCAGGAAAAGACCATTCTATCAATGATAGAATCTAACACTGGGCAGAGCCTTCAGTCAGTCAATAGTTACTTATTAAGGCTTCTATGTGCCTGGTACCATGCTAGCCATTTTTCATGTGTTTTATCCAACCTTCTAAACAACCCATAAAAATATGCATCTCTATTCAGCTATTTATCAAATGAAGAAACTGCATCTAAAATAGTTAAATGATTTATCCAGGACCATACCACAAAGAAGTGGTAGAGGACATTTTGAACCCAGACTTCTGACCCCAGTGCTCTTTCCCCAGTGCCTACAACAGCATGGCCATCCATACCAGGGGCGAGAAATGCAAGACACACTTCCTCTCCTCAAGGAGTTCAATCTAGTGGAGAAAGGAACTCATGCAACTCAACATGATTCAGCTTGGCATGTGACAAGTAGCTTTAGAAATAAGCCAGACCAACTCCCAACTAGGGCCAATTAATTGAAGATCCGGGCGGGGGAGGAGGTTGGCAAAAGAAGCATTCATCCCTGATTAAACTAATACTAGATTCAATTCAGGACAGATGCACATACTCTCCTGCCTAAATCTTACCACAAACACCTCTGAGGTGAATCTCATTCACCTGAGTCCTTAGGAGAGACTCAGAGAGGTTAAGTAATTCACCCAGGGTCACACAGCAGCTAGTAACCAGGAGAGCATGATTTCAGGAGAAGCCTCTCTGACTCTAAGAGCCTGTCCTCTGGGCACAATAGCACCCTGATGAAGAGCGGGTCAGACCTCCACACTGAAAACTCCTCAATGATCAGAAAATACAAATGACAAAAAGGATGAGGAAGAGGAAAACAGTAATTCCTTATTTTTCTATTGGCACTTTACAATTCACAAGATGCTTCTTCACCCATTGTATCATTGAATCCCTATGAATTTTACAGGAGAGGTATTACCTCCATTTTATAGATGAAAGAGTGGACACTTTAGTAAGGGCTCTAGTGTGCCTTCAATAGCCAGTGTCAGCAGCTACTCTCAGGATAACCATCAAGTGCCATATAGTATCCTACCCTTGGGAAGGCATAACCCTGAGTTGTAACCCATATTCCCAAGTACCCTAGCTGGATTAAGCTAAAGCTACCTACCCTCTGCAGGTAGCATGTTAGTGCTACTCCAAAATTAGAGTGCAAGTAATTTCTGCATTTCAGTTAAAACAAACTTGGGATGAATTTGGCAGATTCCTTTTAAAAAATTAACACCAAAATGCCACCTATTTTACACTCAGAATATCACTTGGACTTTGTTCTATTTTGATCATTTAAACTCATTTTAAGGATCATATTGTTCTTATATTTTGCTTCCAAAAAATGTTTTCATTTATTGCTGACTAAAATCTATAAAAATCTGATCAAGTTGTTCACTCCATGCTCCATTAATTCAATCATTCATTCAGCAATAGTTAGGTTGTACTCAATCTTATCATCTGACCCCAGGAGCTGCCATTGAGAACATCCCAGAACCTACTGCAACCACTGTTCATGCTGTCACTTCAGCCATTTTGTTGTTCCTCTAATGTGCCCAGTTCTTTCCACCTGGGCCTTTGCACATGCTACTCCCTCTACTTGTAATGCACTTCTCATAGATCTTTACCTGGCTCCCTCCCTTACTGCATTCACAGCTCTGTCAACCATCACTTCTTCAAAGATCCCTCCTGGACTTGCCATCTAAAATAATCTGCCTGTCCAGCTGGTCTGGCTCTGAGGCTGAGCGTCAACCTATGAACCAGGAGGTCAAGATAACAACAGGGGGTTTGCAGAAGGCAGCTAATCAGATTCTCTCTTATCATTGATGTTTTTATCCCTATCTCCCTCTCCTTTCCTCTCTCTGCAATCAATAAAAATAAAATAAAATAATCTGCCCATTCCCCACTCTGTCTGTCTTTTGTGTTCTTGATCTTACTTCATAATATTTATTATCATCTGAACTAATATATTTATTATTTACTTTATAATGGTCTTTCTATAAAGTAAATAATAAATTTCTTGTATTTACATTTCTGGGAGAATGTAAATGCCGTGAGAAGATTATTTCCTGTACCTTACTCCCTGCTATATCCATGGTGCCCAAAATAGCACCTGGGGGATAATAGACAATATTTTTTGAATAAACAAAGAATGAATGAAAAAACAGCCTCTTGTTTGTACAATAAAACATTTTCAGGGAAAGATTACAAAGGCAAAGGCCTGGAAACTGAGAGATCTATAGCTTCAATCCCATACGCAAGTCTCTCTGTTACCTGTGCACCAAGGAACTCTCTACCTCAAAAACCTGCAGTAGCTCTCAATTGCTTCAACAGAAGATGGATAGCTTTCTATGAAAGTTTATAGCCTGGGTGAAGACTTAAAACTATTAAAATAAAATAATCGGATGGTGACATTCAATGTGTATGTGTGTGTGCATATATTTATTTCATGCACATTTGCTGAGTGCTTGCTATATGCCAGGCACTTGTATATGCCAGACACTTGCTACATGCCAGGCATTCCACTGAAAGAACAGAGAGATATGGTCCAATCCAATCATTACAATTTTAGTAGTGGGACACCAGGATGGTCACAGTGAAAGAAAGAGGAACTTGTAAATAACATTTGTCTTAACACCTGCCAGGAGATACTCCTACGAATGCAAGCAGGAAAGAGGACCCACCCACTTCATTGGGATATCAGTGGGAGTCTACAAAACTTTCCTGAGGGAACTGCATTTCAGCTTACTTTGGATGAATGGGCAAAAGGGGCAGGGGGGCAGTGAGGGCATTCAATCAGAGGAAGAGTCTGAGCAAAGGCCTAGAAGGAGGACACCTTCTGCAACTAGAGATGATAAAGTCAAGCTGAAGTTTTCACAGAGAGCAACCCTAAGTCAGGTTGTGGTGAGAAACCAAGTGAAAGGTAAGCAGGGAGGGGGGGGGAAGTAGACAAAAGACTGCATTTGCAGTCACACAGACCTGAGTTCAAGTTCTGACTGTGTCACTAGCAAGTCACCCTCTCTGGACCCAACTTCTGGGATGTAAATGGCCCATGGTAGTGCCCCAGATCAGTATCTCTCTGCTGCAGCGGTAGAAGTGCAGTGCTGGAACCAGAAGCTCTGGGGAGGCTCATTTTTGAAAAAACAAAATGCTAAAAACTTTGTGTCTTTGCTTTGATTTGCTTTTGAGTCATATTTAAAAATTAGTTTGAATTTAAAACTCATTCAAAGAGAGTGTGAGGTTCTGTGTTTATCTAATGAAACCTGGATTATAGAAGAGGCAGAGAAAACCTGGCTGAGATGATTCTTAAAGTCCTCTCTCATTCCAACCTCCAATTCTAAGGTGACTGACAGTTGGACAAACAGGATAAAGCAGTACAGTGCAGTGGTTCAGACACTGAACTTGAAGTCAGACTCAAATTCCAATGCAGAATCTGCCCCTTATTCTCCAGTGAGACAAGCAAGAGAATGAACTTCTTGGAATGTCAACTTCCTCTTCTATAACATGATGTGTTCCTCACAGGCTTATTGTGAGGTTTGAAATAATAAACTTGCAACAACTGGCACATAGTTAGTGCTCAGCAAATGTCAGGTGAGTATAAAGCTTTCAACTGCATCCCAATCCCTAATCATAACAGCTTCCCCTACTATGGGCTACCTCCTTTTAAGAAAGAAACTCACAATTTAATACTATGTCATCTACTAAGTTCACTGAGTTGTCTAAAGGTGATTTTGACCCTTAGAATACAGCCATGATGAATGATGGGAACTTAGGGTATGCTGCCTGGAACCAGACCAGGCTTAAAATTTTTTAAAATTAAAGCTGTTTTTTATTACTCTGGAACCTACCTAGTGTCCATTTTCATTTCCAACTGTTATGCTTTTTTTCTCTTACTTCTTTCACATTTAACTCAAGGCTTTAAATGCAAAAGCCATAATCATAACATTTAAGCAATGAATATAATGACAACTTACATTTACATCACAGGAAGACCTATATTCTAAATTGAATAGCTTTAACCATTTACAACAAGAGTTATCACAGGGACCCCAAAGAAGGAGAGTAAGAGAGGGAGAATCCGGCACCTTTGACTAAATATGTCGTAATAATAACCTGTTTCAGAAAGGATTAAGCGATAAATACAGTAAACTTGCCCTCAGTTGTGAGAACCCCACAGCACAGACAGTAATTCTCAAAGGCAGAAGCAATTATTATTATTAAAAGGTGTAAACCTTAAGTGTGTGCTGTTTCTGTGTATTTAACTGGAAGATAACTAAGTACAGGGAAAGAAGAACTTGGGTTAATAGAGCACCTACTAGATATCACTGCTCTATCACCAGAACACCAATGTCTACACTCCATGTAGGTACTTGCAACTGGACCCCAAAAAAATACAGGGAGAGGGAAACTAATAATGTTGAATACCACCTGTGTACAAGGTACACACATTGTGCATATGAAATATAAGAAAGTACATGCATTGCTTAAGCATATGTGAAGGAGGGCCAATAAACTGAGGAAGGAGACCCTGCCCTTTGTGAAGGAGGTGTCTGTGCTGTTCCTCTGGCTGCATGCCCATGGCCTAAGCAGAGTGTCTGGTGCATTGCCCAGGGGTTAGGAACATAGAGTATGAAGCCAAGTGTCATAGATGCAAATCCTATTTAGTGGCTGTGGGGCTACAGATAAATCAGTTAACTTCTCTGTGCCTAGGTTTCCTACTTGTGACATGGGATAACAGTAATATCTTCTTCACACTATAATTGTAGAATTAAATGAGCAAATGAGTGAGTGCTAAGTACTTAAGACAGTGCTGGCAAATAAAGAGAGCTGCAATGTAACAACTTACAGACTTGCCAGATGCTGGAGATCCTGTGTCCTCTCCTCCACCCCGACACCTAAAGTGTAAGGAAGCTCCCTTTTCCAGGTGGGTGGACTGAAGAAAGTACACCTGCCCAGATCGTCCAGTTCTTAATTGGCCTGAAATTCCTACCCTGGCCTGCCTAACAATAATAGCAAAACAGCATTTAATGGTTTTTGTAAATGATCTAGGTCTTTACAGATACGCACACATTTACTTCTCACAGCAATTATATGAGGTAAATGTTGCTAACCCCCATTTTACAGATGCAGAAACCGAGAGTGAGAGAGGTTAAGTATTTTTCTCAAGACCTTATAGTCAGCAAGTATCAGGGAAGGATTTCACCTAAGGCCTGACCACCTGACTGTCCCCACAAGCAAGGTCCCAGGTGCCTGAGGCAGAGAGGTCGGGCCAGCAGTCCAATGAGGCCCCTGAAGGGCTGAGGGTTGGGACCCAGGTTACACTGGCATGGAAGGTTCTAGCGGGGTGGGCTGAGAGCTGGGGCGTGGTCCGCTGCGCTGGAAGGCTTAGGGAGGAAGATTGAGAGAGAGTTGCCAGGCGGGTTGCACTGGCGCTCGCACCAGCAACCCGGCGGCGGCCCCCGTTTGTTCCGGGCCTGGGTTCTCCACCGGTCGCCCTCCCCAGCCGACATCCGAGCATCCCTTTCGCTTTCCCTGGCCGGCCGTGCAGCTAGCCTCCGATTACTCAGAATCTCCCCCACCCGGTTGGCTGAGTGACAAAGATCTGCAGTAGATGTCCCAGGAAAGCATTTGCAAACAGTGCCCCTGCCCCCAGCAGACAGCTGTGCAGGCGGAAGTCTGGAAATCTCGGTTCTCCTGCTCTGCCTCTGGCTCAGGTTGGGACTCAGTTTGCTCAGCTGTGTAAAGGGCGTTAACAACCCACAGAAGGTGAACGGTGTAGAAAAGCCTGAAATCTCTTTAAAGTCTCCTATTTTCAGCTAAATACTCTTCTCTGTCATCATGTGTTTTACTAAGAATCTATACTTTTTCACTTACAAAGGAGTAAAATTGCAGGGAAAGTAATCTGTGGCTTATCCTGTGGCTTAATCGCCCTCTTCTCCACCCAAACCCTGTTTGAGAACCCAAGGAAGCTCTGGAAGAAGGTCCTTTTTTTACCCACTGGTCTGTTAATCTGATTTGTTGTGGGTTTGTTTATTTATTTATTTATTTATTTATTTATTTATTTATTTATTTATTATTCTTCCCCCTTAAGACTTTTACAATCTCACTGATGGCAGGTGGGGTGGGAAAAAAACTGGGTTTTCCAACCAGATAGTTTCTATTGGAATTTCTCTTTCTGCCCCCCACCCACCCTCATTTTTTTTTTTTAACCCGAAGGATCTTCTTGGTCAAGCGATTTAAACTCAGGGAGCCTCAGTCCTCCATCTACAAAATGGGGGGAATACTCCTTGCAGGGTTGCTGGGAGGATTTGGAATGATGGGCCTGCTGGTGCTGGGTGAGCAATGGATGAGGGTGCTAATGGGTGGGAACACTGCCGGTCTAAGCCTGGATTTCCTCCCTCTACTTCTACTTTTGGTCCCAAATCCCCCGCACCTGCGGGAGAGCTGGGCGTGGCTCGTTCCCAGACTCTTGAGGCCAGCACCTCAGCAGGGGCACCAGCTCCAGCTTCGCCCTAAGGCCGCCTGTGCAGGCGGGACCCGCGGCGACTTGCAGGCGGAAGGCCGTGGGCTTTATTCAAACAAAAAGCAGCCAGTGGAGCTTGCCTTGTATGGATGAAACGCTGGCGGGCCGGAAGGTGGCTGGGGGAGGCAGTAAAAGGCAGCCAGCACCTGATAGGAATCTGAATAAATAAAATACCTGAATGAAAGAATGTGTTGAACTGCTTTCCTAGGATCACAAAACTCGAACCAAAGGCGGCCTTCGGAACCCTCCCAAATGCCCTGTCCCCTCTCACTGATAGCCTGGCAAACAGAGGCTCAAATGGTGGTCTCCTGCCACCCAGATCCCACCTTCTTGGAGTCACCTGAAGGGCATGACTTCAGGGCCTGGAGTAAAATCTGGGTCCTAAATCAAGAAGAAAAAGGGAGCCCCTTTTCATGAGCACCTACTATGTGCAAGGCACTGATCTATTTCATTGACTTTCCACACCATGCTTTTAGATAGCTATTCCCATATTCATCTGGGAAAACTTTGGCTCAGATAGGCAAAGTCACTTGCCCAAGAACAGAAAAGCCTGTAAGTGATACAGCTGGGACTCAAAATGACAGTCTTTCCCAGGTTCTTCCATCCCAAGGCCCTGCCCTGGGAAGGCACGGGATAAGGCACAACACTCAGGTTGTGACGTTGGAGAGCAGGTTGATTACCCAGCTGTTTCTGGGCACTGCTCCTTACCACATGGTCCTCCACCTGGCTCACTGGAAGTCCAAAGTCTCTCTGGGTTCAACTTGTCAGCTGATTCCTGATTCGCTGCTGCCAAGCCCTCTTGCCTGCTTTAGCAGCCGGAAGTCACACACCCACTGACTGCTGACCTAGAGCCCCTAGTCCTATCATTGCCAAAGCCAGTGTAGCCCTGGAGGGCACAGGGGTGCGCCCAGGGCACCCATTTCTCCTGCCTCTGCCCCAGTCACAAGTTAGGAGGCTACATCCGGTCTGGGAGCAATGAGAACTGGTTCAGCTGCCCCCTTCCCAGCAGGACCTCACCCACGCCCACCTTACAAGGCCCTGAACAGGTTTCTTCACTTTCTCTGGCCTAGCTCCTGCCAGAGGGCAAGGAAGGGAAGCTAATTGCTCAATGTGCCTGAGGATTGTTCTGGTTCTCATGTGATTTGTTGACCAGCCATTAGCCAAGTGAAGTTACCTGGCACGTGCAGTGGGTCACATACCTAGGGTTTGAGACCCACTCAACAGACCTTTGAGTTCTTCATGTGACATATGAACCCTATGTTCAGACCACCAGTATCAGGTCCCATGGAGATTGTGCACAGAGTGGGATGGACCATCCCAGTGCCCCAGCTCCATCCAGCAATGCGGAGTATAGGGGGAGAGTGTCAGGCTTGGCCCAGGGCTTGCCCACTGACCTCTCACTGGCTTATCATCAGCATGTGCCCAACAATCTTCAGAGGCCTGTCACAGAAGTCCCAGCTCCTTTGCTTTAGATCTCTTGGCCAAGAGGAAAGTATGAGAAGAAAATACAGGTAAGCAACAGAAGGGATTTATCCACAAATATTTATTGCGTGCCAGGCACTGAAATAGGCCCTGGGGACAAACCTATAATCCAGACACAGTCCCTGCCCTCACCAATGCCAGCCTAATGAGGAGTCAGATAGGTAAGAGGTCATTTTAATATGGGGCAAGGGATCATTTCCAGCAGTGCATCTGGGAAAAGACCCTATGCTGATTGAGGGGTGGGGTCAGGCAGCATTAAGATAGGATTTCTGACTTCAGATATTATCCCTTTTTCTTCCACCTTTGCACACAAATTTCTGGAACACCTGCATCATGCTAAGAACTCAGGGGCAGGCAGCGTTGGTGGTTTTCAAGGGAAAGCAGGTCATAGTGTAGTCATGTCATAGTGCAGTGGTTAAAGGCCAGGGCTCTAGCTATAGCCAATTACTCTGTGCTCCTATTTATTCACATCATTTCTCTGAACTTCGGTTTCTTTATCTATAAAAGAGGTATAATAATAATACCTGCTTCACAGAACAAGGCCTGGCACAAGGTAGGCATTAATGAATGGAATCTATTGTATTCTTTTGTTGTGGTTCACACTCTTCTGATCTTTGTGACATCCCCTATGTGGTTGGCAGCACAGGTAACTTCATTCCCAAGTTACAGGTGAGAAAGGTGATTCATACAAATTAATAAGGATTGTCCATGTCTTTTTCAAGACCAGGACCCTGGGGAGGAGTAACCTCTTGAAATAGGGGAGATATTCTGACCTTCACCTGCCCTCCCTGAAGCCCTAGATGACTGGTTGGGACTGAACAGTCTGGGGAACTTCCTTTGACCTAAATCCTGCTGGCTATACCTGAACAGCAGCCAGAAAATACAAACAGCCACACCCTCAACTATTTTGCCCCAACTTGCACTTCATGATAGAGGATTTTTCTTTCAAGGACTACATTTAAAAGGGGAATGGATGTATGCTAACTTGACACCCACTATGTGCTAGACACTACACCAAGCATGCTCATGTGGGTTGTTCCATCTTATATGAGCCATCATATGTGGGCAGGAGAAGGAAAAGAAAGAGGAGCAGGAAGAGGAAAGAACCATCTTATCCCAACAGTTTTCTAATATAACTTGACACATGCATTTATAACCCTGAGCATTCTCCCTAAAATGCAAACGTGATGATGTTATTCCAACTTCCTTGCTTAAAATCTCTCCTTGATCTCCTGCTGCCTTTATACCAAGTTCACACTGAGGAAAGGCATTCTCAGCTAGGCATATGATCACATCTACTGTGCCCACTTACCTCCTGGCCTTTGCACATGCAATTCCTTCTTCCTGCAATGTCTTTCCCAGCTCCTTCCTTACTTCCTTTCCTACTTTCACTTGGTTAAGTAGTCTTCATCCTTCAACTCTCAGCTTTAGATGTCTCCTCCTCCAGGAAGCCTTCCTTCTCTACTCAGACAGAGGTAGGGCAGTGTACATTCCATAAGTTTCCATGTAAATATGTGCCCCCTAGAGATGGTGAGCTACTTAGGGACAGGGACTGTGTTCTGTACCTATGTCCTCAGCACCAAGAATAGTGTGGCTCATAACAGACATCAATAACTATTTAATAATTCAGTCTTGTTTCACTATTTCACTTACATTGAAGATAATACAATCTCCTTGTTAAGTTTTATCATCAGTTATTCCTAGCTCTTTCAATATTGCACAGAAACAGGATCTGGGTCCTGATAATGTAATAGTTACCAATGGCAATCATCAAGTCTATAATTAGTCCCAGGTACTTATTTTAGGTGCTTGAAACTACATAATATCTTAGAGAGGCCAATGTTGTGATGTCTATTTAACAGAAGAGAAAGCTGGTTCAGAAAGGGTAAGTGATTTGCCCCAGATTCCAACAGCCTTTGAACCCAAGTCAGTCTCTCACTCCTAAACCCACGTTCTTTCCAACTCCCAGGCACACTTCCCACCATGGTTATGGGGCAAACTCTTAAGTAGCCTTACACCCCAACTGGACCTCATGTCTCCCTCAAAGGGGTACAGATGGAGACTCCACAGTTTCTCAGGGTCCTCTGGGCTTGGCCCAAGTGTCATGCTGCTAGCATTTTTCTCTGCCCTCTCTTCTCTTCTCCCTTTGGATTCTAGCATCAGCACTGGCTCTGCCTCCAGGGAAAAGACAGGGCATGAGAAGCTGTCGTGGTTCCTAGTAAATGCCCACCTTGAGAACCGGGCAGGTAGGGGCAGATCCTCTCATTCTCAGGTGTCTCAACAAACAAACTATTTAGTAATTACACACACCCTTAGCCAGAGCTCCCACAACCTTTCCCTTCTTCTAGAAACTGCTCTCCAACCCTAGGGTCACCCAAAGAGCTTCCTTAAGGTGCTGGCACTGACTGATTTGTTCAACCAAGTTTGCCCATCTATTAAATCTACTGTATAGCTACACCCTCTTTTAGCTGGCAGCATTCCCCTTGGAGCCCTGGCATTTTTCAACTATCTAAGATGAGAGAGTTCCCCAAACCATTTAGATTAGACTGGAAGTTCTAATGGCAGGGGTATCTGTTTTGCTTGTCATTCTATACCCATCACCTAGTCCTGTGCCTGACACATAAAAGGCCCTTATTAAATATTTGTTGAGTGGCTAAATATTAAAAGATCCATTCATCTCTTAACAGTTGCTTTCAGCCTCTACTTAGAGACAGGAATTATGATATTCTAGGGTCACAATGGACCATAGAGGAAAAAGTCCTACTCTAATTCCCTCATTTTACAGAAAGAGAAACCCAGAGAAAGGAGAGAGAGAGCAGTTCAGGGAAGAGTCTAAAGTACAACCCAGGCCTCTTGACTTTTGCCTAAGCTTTAGATGTCTCCTCTTCCAGGAAGCCTTCCTTCTCTACTCAGACAGAACTAGGTCTGTGTACACTCCTTAAGTTTCTGTATAAAGATGTGCCCCTATAGATGGTGAGCTTCTTAGGAACAGGGACTGTGTTCTGAAGTTCCTATGTCCTCAGCACCATGATAGTGTGGCTCATGATGGACATTAATAAACTTCTCTGTGTTGGGACCCTGCAAAAAAAAGCATAAAGATATTCTCACTGAATTCTCACTGCAACTATCTGGGACCTGGATCAAGGAAAGGAAACCTGGAGCTAAGAGAGGTGAAGCTGAGTGCACCAAGGTCACACAGCCAGAATCTCAGGCTTTCTCCACTACACCCCATGCTAAGAACTCATTCTCTCCCAAGCTCTCACCTGACTGCTCCCTGATTTTGTGACCCTTAAAGGAAATTTGAAAAGATTGGCCCTAAGGTTGTAAAGACCTTCATTTTTATTATTCATTCCACTTCTCGAAGATTTGGTTCATCTGTCTGCCCAGTGCAAAAAATGAAGACCATTCAGGTATTCAAAATTGTTATCATCACTTAAAGGGGACTAGTGGCCCAGAAACTTGTCTCAGAGGCCAAAGGTTCTCAACTGACACGGAGGACATATACTTTCGGTTGTGGTATTGGGTGAGTGGGGACCAAGGGTCTTTAGGAGATCATTAGAGCCCATCTCCAATCTCAGAGGTGTCTCTGGACTTCATGGACACCAGGTCTCTCTGACCACAGGCTCGTCCAGGCCACAGATCCTACCTTCCTGTCATGGCTGGAGCTGTCTCAGCAGCTACACACCATGGTAATGGTGGGAAAGGTCTTATAAGGAGGCCAGGTGCTTAGGAAAAACAAAAAGAAAAAAGGCCAATGGGTAAGGGCAGCCATGTGTACTCCCTTACCTGGAGTGAAGATTTTTATCTCTGAGACCAAGCAGCTCAGCAACTTAATAACGAAAAGAAAAAGCATTTTATTCACTAAAAGAGCAGGAGTAAAGTTGGTGTACAGGTATCCTGCTTCATGCAATAGAAATAATTTACAACTTTATCAAAAAATAAAATGTTCTACCAGTAACTTTAAAATGCCAGTGTGGCCTGTGATTTGCACAGCACCAGGCAGGAGCACAGACCTGCTGCACACCCACTGAGTGACGAGCAGATGTCCACCTTCCTGAATGTATCTCCTGGGCTGAACAGTGATATGAATGCTGCCTCTCTGGGGTCAGGGATTGTCAGAATTAAATGATGTGATAGATATAAAGCACCAAGTACCATGCCTGGAACATAGTGGCTGCTAAACAAATCTTAGTTCCTTAAAAAAAAAATAATAATAATGATAATGGAGAATAAATTGTGCTTTGGAAATAGTCATGGAAAACCCCAAAGCCTTCCTTAGAGAAGTTGGGCGAAACAGAGACATTTCCCAATAATTTGTTCAAGATCAGCCCTCACACCTCCCACACAGTGGGCTTGTATGCTTCCTGTCCTGCTCTCCTTGAGTCAGGCTCTGCCAGCAAAAATGCACTCAGCCGCTCAAAACTCAATTGTTACAACTCACCCAGCAGGCATGTCAAACGTGCCTGTTGACATGCGCACACAAATACTAAAAATGCATGCAATGCGATTCAGCCTGATAAACACATGGCTTCTTTCCACGTACATTCAATAAAACGGTAGAGCAGGAGCTTTGGAGATGGATAAAGGTGGGTTCAAAGCTTTTTTTCCTTCTTTTAACAATGGTATGACCTGGAGCAAGTCACTGGAAATCTGTTTCCTCATCTGAAAAGTGGTAATTACAATTCATACTTAGCTTTCGATCTTATTGCAAGGATCACATAAGAGAATGTACATAATAGAATGGTCTGATAAGCTATAGGTGATAAAGATAATCATTGCAGAAAACCCAAGAATCTGAAATAGGAGAAGAGAGGAAAAGTCTTGCGCTGAGCTCACCGTCTTTACGGGGTTTTACTCAATTAAGGGAGTGGTCTCTTCTATTTCTTAACTCCTTTGGGGCTTTTTGCCTCTGAACAGTAGTAATACCTTGACCTTAGCTGGCTTTGCCCTGTCATGGCCCTGCTTTCATTTTGCCTCAACAAATGAGCCAGCAGATGTTAATGCCATGTTCCCTCTGTGTTTCTCCCCACCTCCCACCCACAACCTAGTGCAGAACTAAGGGACAGCAGTTCCCAAGTGAATGCTGGGAAGGAAAAAATCAGATTTATTTCTACCCTCAAACCTCTTTCCATGCCCCTAATTTTTTGCCTTCTACCCGCTGCCTCTGTGAGCCTCCATGTGTGAGATGGCTAGTGGTGAACTGGAAGGGCAGGGACAAAGAAGGGTATAGGTGTGACATTCCAGAGCTGGTATAGATATTTTGAAATAGGGAAGAAACAAAAAAAAATGTGCTGTGAAAAAAGAAATTGTCCCTTCCTCCTCTCTTCGTTTATCTGAAACACTGTCAGGTGGAGAAGGAAGAAGGTAAAGTGAAGAAATACAGATCTGAGACTGATTAGAATTTGAAAATCATATTACCAACTGTTTTTGCATAGCGCACAGAACTTCCTCCAGCTTTATCCTATTTCTCCTTCATACCATCTCGGTGAGGCAGCTACTGTTAGCCCATTCCATAGATGGTAAAACTGAGGATAAGAAATGTGTAGTTATTTGCCTGAGATCACATAGCAGGAAAATACCAGATATGGGGCTTAAAACTGAATCTTTCTACTCCAAATCCCAGGTTCTTCCTATTGTGGGAGTCATTTCTCCACAGAATAAAGAAGAGGAATTATGAATCATTGACCCATTTCAAACTCTCTTCGGCCTCCACTCCTAACAATCCATACACCAAAACAATCTAAGTGGTGTACACACAGGACTGGTCTCTTATCAAGTTGCCCTCTTATGATTTGTACATATGCTATACTTCTTTAAAAATAAACAAACAAACAGCAGAGTACATGCAGTTTAAAATCTACTGGGAAATCATTTTTCACTAAAGACTTGCTCTAATTTTTATTTTTAATAAACAGACCTGGTCATGTCATGTCATTCCTCTCCCTAAAATAGTTCTATGGCTCTCCCCTGCTCTCTGAATAACTTCTGGCAACTATACAAACCTACCCTTACCCGTCTCTCCAGCCCACTGCCCTCTACTTTGTGCAGGACCCACAGAGGCCAGGCTTTCTTTCCTCTGTTTTTTCTTTCGAGAACTCTGCTCCTTTGGGACATGACTGCCTCCTACTCCCTCATCCATCAGGCAGCAGACCACCACTCCTCCAGGGTTATAAACCAGACCTGCTAAACCCCCCCAGTATCAGGGCTCACTTCCACACAGCCTTACTCTACTGGGCTGAAGTGCCAATTTCTCTGTCCCCTTCTACCAGTCTGTCAACTCCTTACAGTCAGGGACTGTGCCATGTAATTTCTGCTTCCCAGCACTCAGCTCAGCAGAGGCTCAGGAATGTTTCTGGATCAGAGAATGAATGACTAACCCCCTACCCACTTTCTAGAGGATTTGTTTTACTCTTTACTTGAAACTTTGCTCAGTTGTGTGTGCTCTGTCCCTTTGCCTAATCTGAAATTCCTGGAGGACACAGTATTGGACTGAATTGTGTGCCCCCCAAAATATGCTCCATCTTTAGTACTCTGTGACCCTATTTAGAAATAGGATCTTCCCAAATATAATTAGGTCAAGGGTCTAAAGATGGGATCATTTTGGCTCTAGTGTTGGGCCCAAAATCCAATGACAGAAAGGAAAGGGAGATTTAGAAAAGAGATACCCAGGAAGGAAGGCCCTGTGAGGAGGGAGGCCGAGATCAGAATGGCCATGAGCCAAGAAACAGTTGGAGTCTCCGGAAGATAGAAGAGGCAAAGAATGGATTCTTCATTAGAGACTTCAGAGAGAATGAAGCCCGCCTGACACTTTAATTTCACACTTTTTGGCTGTCAGCACTGTGGGAGAATCAATTCCTGTTGCTTGAAGCCACCAAGGATGTAGCATTTGTTACACAGCCCCAGAAACTGTGATATGAGCAGGAACTGTGCCTCACACTACTGGGATAGCAAGCCTACCCACCTGCCCCAGAATCTTCCACCTCAGTGTGCAAACAGTAGGACCTCCATGAAAACCAGTGGATGTATTAATTGGAAAGGCCTTGTCTCCATTTTTAGCTGAAATGACTCTCCTAAAGATTGACCAAAGCCAAAGAAAAGTTATGAACACACCACAGCTGTGCCAGTCAATCAGCATGGAAGGCCCTAGCATCTCTTGCAGGCTCACTCTAGGGTAGGCTAGCTGCTCTACCCCTGGCATCTAGGTTAGTCATCTTTCAATCCGCATGCATTATTGAGTGCCTGTTTTAAAGGCCCATTTTAGAGGGCCTTCTCAAGGAAATGTTAACAGAGGGCTCCAGTAGAGACTCAGGGAGGGGGTAATCTGCCTGAGATGTCATAATGAGTAGTGGTGTTGGGATTGGAACCCTGGGTTCTCAGTGTGGTTCCCCTTCACTAAGCTCGCACTCTTTGTGACAGGAGGAAGGTAAGAACAGGGAGGGGGAGGGGGAGACCAGGTGCAGAAGACTGATTCAGTGCTGGAAGATTGTGTTTTTGTTTTCATTGTCTAGAAACAATTAGATATTACAACTCTAACTTTCGATTTTTTGTAGTGATGCTAAATTTAAGCCTCGAGTGGTCGTTATCTGATCCATGTGCATCTTTCCATGGGCAAAGTGAATCATATGGTAAAGCTAACATGATAATTCTAGACAACATTGCAACCATGGCTTAAATTACAAGTGTGACAGCAGGCACGTCACTGTTGCAGATGAAACAATGCTGATCCCGAAGGTGTGGGTATGAAAGGAGTGGGCCCCTAAGCAACCACAAATTCTCCTCTGGACACCCCTCTCCTTGGTTTGGATAAGACAAATGCTGGTCAGTGAGCCATTCAGGCCAGGAATCATCTGGATCGTCTATGTAGGCTCTTCCTTGCCATTTCAGAGAGAATTCACACACTCTTAAGTATTCAGCTCTCAGTGTGATGAGAAGCCACTAGAGGGACTGGCACAGAAAAGTAGCAAAGTCTGGATCAGGTTGTGGAGGAATACCTCATTTGAAGAATAACACAGGGGGCCAGACGGAGGCCAGTGAGAAGGCTGATGCAACGATCCAGGGAGCAGCTGAGCCTGCACACAGGGGCTGAGCCACAGCAGATCAAAACTGACCAAAGAAAGAAAAAGAAAGGGAAGTGAAGGGAAGGGTCAGGAAAGAAAGAATAAGGCTAGGAAGGAGAAAATAAAGGTGGAGTGTGATAGAAAAGAATGTTTTATGTAGTAAACAAGACCTCAGATAATCCATTATTGAATGTAAGACTCTGCAATGGGAATAAGGGAAACAGGTAACCCCTATGTGCTAACCACCCACTTCATTGTAAGACAGTCATTTGAGGTAGAAATAATGACCCTCTACTTTATAGATGAGGCATCTGAGGCACAGAAAAGTTAAGTAATTCCTCCAAGGTCCACAGCCAATATGGAAGTGCTGCCATCAGAGTCGAGGGATTAAGCCCTAAACGTGCTCTTTCCAAATCTTATTCTGGCCGGTGCAAAGAGGTATATAGACACACTCCCTGCTCTCTGAAACTTCCCTGACTTATAACAACCCCAAGAGGTCAGAACTGTTATTATCCCTATTTTTAGAAATGAGAAAACTGATGCCTAGAGAGGTTAAGTGACTTGCCCAAGTCACAACAGCTGGTAAGTAGCAGAGCCAAGATCAATCAATGGTCTAGCTGCAAATATCCTAACCACTATTCTGTGTCACTATGTAATGTAGTTGTTTTGAACATTAGTAAAATATACTTTTAAGCCTCATTTACAGATAGAAGGTAGGTGAAAAAGGAACGAAGTCATTTAAGTCCACCCACTCACCAAGACTTCCTGCAAATATGCAGATACATTTATTGACATATATACACACATATAGATACAGACACACCCATAAAGTGTACGCATACACAACATTCCAAAGTCAATTGCTTCCTAAATTAGCCTCTGTTATCTGGGTCTCTGGGAAGGTAAGTCATTTACCCAATTATGATGAATTGCCAAAGCCATCATCCATTCCCAAGCATCATATGGACCTAGTCTTCAAATTACTTCTCAAGAAATCCACTGGAACCTTCTGTTAACATTTTCTTGAGAAGCCTGGGGAAGCAGTGGGAGTTGGAAGGTTGAAATGTCAAATATTCAACTCTTAGCACCAGAGACCTCCTCCAAACACTGATGATTCCTGATGCCTTGCTCTCTGGAAATACAGACTGATTCTAAACATCAGAAGGAATCCGTCTCTGTGGCGTAGAGCAATGTGACAGCCACAGATCTACCCTTTCCTAGCTATATGATCCAAGCAGTGACTGGGTTCCCATATAAACAAAAGGCGGATAACTTAATATCTACTTCTGAGCTATCATGAGGATTATAAAAGAGCCCTTAAAGTGTCACGCACACAGGTAGTGTCAAGGGAGGGCAGAGTTTAGTCTTGACCTTTCCCCTATAAGGTAGTGAGTTGCTAACATGGAACCAACAGAACCTATAATTACCATCTTTGGCCACCACAGGAAGGAGATGTAAATTAATAAGAACAAAAAAAAAAAAAGGCAGAAAGGCAGTCAGATGTTTTCAGGTGGAAAGGCAGGCCCAGGCATCATTACCATGTTGCTAGGCGTTGTTGTTAAGCCACCCACCTAGCCAAAGAGTGGGCAGCAATTAATGTAATTAGCACAGTGATGAGTGTCCTCTGTAATGATAAACAGCTCAGTCCTGCAGAACTTGACAGACCTGCTGCTCCCAGGAGGCTCTTGACCATGAACATCCACTGGGAGAGTGGAAGGAGACTGACTTTGAATCAGATGGCACGGGAAGTAAATCCCATCTTTACTCATTACTAGCTGTGTGACTAAAGGCAAACTGTGCCACCTCTCTGAGCCTTAGTTTTCTTATCTATATAATAGGGTTAATAATATTTTCACAGGGTTAATATAGTTCTCTGTATCTTTATCATCAGCATCATCAATAAAAACCCAAACCAGGCTGGTGCTGAACTGGCAAAACAGTGGAGTGTCTAAGACACAAACCTTGCTGGGGCCTAAGCAGAGGAGATTTAAAGACACACAAACACTGCTGGAGTCTAGAGTAGGAGCAGCCATTTCTTTTCCTCTGACTAAATTCAGGGCGCACAGCACTGATCTGAGTAGCTGTAGGGAAACTATTAGAGTTTGGGATGCAAAAGGATATTGATACCCATGGGGGTAAAAAAGGAGAGGAAGTACTCTGACTTGATTAATTATTTAAGATAATGTTATAAATAATTACCACAGTGCTATCGGTAATACTACCTTTCACAGAAAAGCACCACAGCAATCTGGCAGGTGGTAATAAAAGCTCGAAACCTGCTATAACTTTGAACCTAGCAATGCCATTTTAAGAATTTACACCCTCACAAAAGAAGGCAAGTAATCTAAGGGTTATAGCATGTATGTGTATGAGTGTTTATGGTGAGGTTCTTGATAACAATTAAAATTCACTAATTCATCCAATAATCGCTCAGTGCCTACTGGTACCAAGAAATAAAGACATTGAATGTGAGAAGTTACACACACACACACACACACACACACACACACACACACAATCAGGATTCATTCAAATGAAGGCTCTGAAAAGGTCTGTAAAGTAGAATGTATCAAAAGGGATCAACAGGAAAACTGTTAGGCAAACTAAAACATAATTATTGAGTGACTAACAAAAGAGAACTACATGGATTCTTGGAAACATGAATATGAAGTGGTGCTAAATGAAAAAAAAAAGAAAAGAAAAAGGATCACAGGACTCAGAGAATGTCAGAGCTAAAAGGACTTGGGAGACCAGCCAGTTTAGTATTGTTCCACCCTTTCCACAGAGCCCTTGTGGCAAGTGAGGTTCACATATCCTAACAATGTAGGCAGAGAAAAATTAAGTTCTCGATAATATTAAATTCCCAGCTGCTAGCTGTCACTCCACTGTTTTTTTCTCCCACTTGAGAAAGCTTCTCAGTATACCAGGGAGTAAGGCTGATGCTGTTAAAGGAATTACCTTGAATCCATTCTAATTTAATAAAATGCGGACTGAGAGGCAACACTAGCAGTTGAACACCAGAAATCTGGCCCAAGCCTCCAAGCTATTGATAGAGAAGCTGAACCCCAAGTGACCTTTCTTCCTGTCATGCTAGCATCCACTTCTTACTCAATCAGTATTCGTTGAGTGAGTATTCGTGAATAACTAGGCAAATGAGATGAGGTGACCGAGATCACCCACACTCTATGTGGTTGATAACATATACTGATTAAAACTCAGACTGGGAGTGAATTTAGACCGTACCTAGAAATGCCTGGTCATGGTGTTACCAATCTTTAATTTGCTCAAGTATAATGTGAAAAATAAAACAGTGGCTCAGCAGACACAGCAAGGTAGAACAGCCACCGTAATAGCCTGAGAAGACATAGAGTTCTAGAATCCTCAGGTTATAGATGGTACCAGTGTTCAATCTCCAGCACTTAAAAGTCACAGCTAAGGGCTCCCCATAAAGTGACACTTTAACTGCCCATCTAGGAACAAAGGGTCTTGTAACAAAATCCAAGTGCAGAACCCATAGGGGCAAGTCCTCCCCAACTGATAGTTGGGGATCTTTCCTTCCTGCCTTCCCTCTGCCTGGAATGCCCCTCCTGCACTCACGTCCCCGTATCAGCATTTATATCCTTTATACTGTAGCCCTCTTCAGAGAGGCCTTTTCTGATCCTCTTACAAAGGTCCCCACTGTTGTTCTTCAAAATCAGAAGGGTATAGATATTCTAGGTCTGTAAGCTCAATCATTTCCCAGCTTCCTGTCAGATAACACTTCCGTATCCTACTAGCTACATCACAGAGAAAACATAGTTCCTACACAGTTCTTTTCACTCATAACATTTATTGTATTGTGATTCTGTATTAATTTGTTTACTTATTATCTATATACTATAATCAAAACACTAGCAATTACCATTAATATTTATTGGACACCTACTGTACCCAGTACTATTTCTAAGTTCCTTACATACCAATTCAATTAATATTCACAGCAACTCTCTGAAATAGGTTCTATCATGAACCCGGTTTTACAACTGAGGACATGGAGATTTAGAGAAGAATGTGGCCAAGTTCTTATGCAAGTTAAGGACAAAGCCCGAGATCAGATTCCAGTGATCTGGCTCCAGAGGTTAAACCTACAAAAGGAGCCTCAGCTGTAACACAACCATTCTGTTCCAGGGCCCCTATGGGGACCGTCAAAGCACATTGATGAATATGACAGCCCTCTCTCAAGGAGCTCACAGGCTAGTGAAGAAGAGGAACCTTGCAACCTAGGAGGGGAAGGGAAGTAGACAACTACACTGGGAAAGGAAGGCAGAGGCCCAGAAGGAGAGACTCGCATCTCTGAATGAATGCTACTCTGGGAGTCTCTGCTTGTTCTGCTCACAAATCCTGCAGACCCCCTCCATCTGCACTGGTGGACTACTTTGCTGTAATACATGATACTGTGATATGTGTTACTGTAAGACAAGTAAGACTGGTAACGGGGGGATGAGAACAACATAACATGCAAGTGTCTTATTTCATACTGATTTCCCCCAGGATGTTAAGGTTTTAGTATAGCAGCAGCTGAGTAGAAATGATACTAACACAGCTGAGTGTGGCTGACACAGAGGCATACGGTATTGGGGTACTGGTGAGATGCCCTTTCACCCTTCTCCTTCTGGGTTGTTCTCCCACCATGCCCTTTCCTGAAAGAGCGTTTTGCATGGCACCTCCCATCTTTGAGCATTTGCCCTCAGTTCCATAACTCAGCAGCCTCATCCTCACCCTGTGCCTTCATCAAGCTACCTCTGCCAGTTTTAAAGTACCATTTTGTGGAGAATCCAAGATGGCAGCATAGGTAAACACCTACACTGCTGCCTCACACAATTTCAAAACTACAACTAAAAGACAGAACAGACATCATCCAGAACCACAGGAAAGCTGGCCGAGTGTAAGTTCTATAGCTAGAAGGAAAGAGAGGGGCTCAAAGAAACCCAGAGGAGCTGCAAAAAGCCGAGGTACAGAAACGCGCACGCTGACAGAGCGGGTGCCAGAGTACCTGGCTGGCTTTCTCTGGTGGGAGGGAAACGGAGACTCCCAACGGCGGCATTGAACCCCTTATCTTACGACACTAAACCCCAGATCCAGCCAAAACTCATACGGGGGGAGTTTGGACTGTGAAAAGGAAGAGGTGCACGGAAATTTAGGGGAGTCACAGAAGATCAGGTCTGGTCTCGCAAGCGCACAGTGCTGCGCGGAGGACAGATTGCTGATTGTGCAGCTGGCTTTCGCGAGTGGGCGGGAGACAGACCCTCCGAACTGTGCCACTTCTGAGTCCACTGGGCCCCTGTTTCGGGCGAAACCCTGGGGACCTAGACTCGTGTGGTCCTAGTGCGCAGGGGAGCTGGAAAGGCAGTGGTTAGAGGCACTGCGGGTTCACGCGAGCTTGCACAAGGACTGCTCCAGCCATTACCCAGTCACGTGAGACTCAGGGGCCATGGAGGGCGGGGCCGACTGGAAGGCAAGTCAGTCCCTTAAGCCCTGAGACTCCACCCATCCCAAGCTCAATAGAGGCTTCTTCGGTTTTGCGTCTGGTATCATAAGGCTGAATTCAACACAGAAGTTTCCCCGGCATAGTGAAAATGC
>JAAGEH010000030.1:24816103-24903345 GCA_011751065.1 Lasiurus cinereus | reverse complement strand
TAAGTGAATTAAAAATTTGATCAACAGAATAAACTGGTGAATATAATAGAATCAGGAGCACAGAAAGGGAGTGGACTGATAATTCTCAGGGGGGAAGGGGTGAGGGGTGTACAGGGACTGGACAAAAATCATACACCTATGGATGAGATCAATGGGAGGGAGCTAAGGGCAGAGGGAAGGGTGGCAGCTGGGTGGAGGGGTGCTATGGAGCGGAAAAAAGAGAAACAAATGTAATAATCTGAATAATAAAGATTTAATTAAAAAAAAAGAAAAAGAAAATCCTGCCAGACAAAGAAAACCCATTTGAAGATTAAAAAAAATAAAATAAAAATAAAGTATCATTTTGCTATAGTATGTATAGGTGTGTATATTTATTTATTTAGTCAAATTTTAACAGGTCTTTTAGCTTTATTATTGTTATTAGGATAAAAAGTTTTATCTTGGCATTATGGTCACAATATTGTATAGATTTTCAGTAATCTACCTCAATCCTATTATTGCAAAATGCCCCGTTTTTACTTTACAACTCTGCAGAATCACCTGTATCGGTTCACCAAAGGCTTTGCTGGTAACTATTATGGTATTCTTTACACATATTCTTGAAGTAGGCATATATGGCGATCATCACACTCATTTTCAGATGTAAAGTGACTTATCTGGAGGACATGAAATGGGACTTGAACTAGGTCTTCAACTCATCTACCAGTCCATCTACCCAGTCTTCATTGTACCCACAGCATTTAGCACATTTCCTAACACATGGCAAGCAATTTATCAGTAAGTTATTCTGGAAAAAAAAATTAATAGTGCCTCCAGATCATTCATCTCTCTGACAACAGAGTTCATGAGTGTAATTTTGAAAAAAAAATGAGGAAAGGAAGAAGGTAACTAAGTTTTTTGAGTTCCTATTATGACATAGGAATGTCACTAGATGCATTTGAACATACACACACACACACACTCACACAGTGAGATAACCTTTGATCCATTTTATGAATGAGAAAAACTGAGCAATCTAAAGAAAACTGCCCCAAATCACACCACTGATAAGAGAATGAGAATAGATTTGATGCCAAAGCCCATACTATTCCATTATATCAGTGGGGAATGCCTGCTACTTGTAGAATAAGAAACAACCTTTAATAGTACATGGACAAATCTATTTATTTTAAAGGCTGTGTATTTACTTTTACAGTTGTCTAAATGTTTATAGCAAGTCATAGTTATTATCCATCTAGAACAATAATATAAAATGTCTTTAAGTTTTAAAAATATGAATTTAAATAAAAATATTAATAGATTTTAAGGATATAAGTAGACATTTAAAAAAAAGAAAAAAGAGTGATGGATAAATGACTGAAACTTGCAGAACATGACTCTTAATCTTAACAAATAAATTCCTTAGTAAAACATTTTCTTTTTGTAAATAGATTCCCATGAGTTATAAAGCAGGTATTTTCTAAATTACCTAGAAAGGAAATTGAAGCAGGGTTGATTCCCTGGTCAGTGTTTCAAGGAATTTAACATGCTACCCTCTATTTCTGCATCTGTGCCATCCAATGTTTCTTTGCAGAACTCAGACTTAGCTGTTCTGAGCAGTACTTGGGTTCTCTTAAAACAGGGGAAGCAGGAGAAGAAGTAAACTTCATATATTTCTGTAAAGGGTGATAGAAGTGTCAGAGCCTAGTGATAATTCCCAAATGACCCATATGCTTGATATTTGTGTTACGCAGAAAAACAAAGTCTAAGGCCCTGGGCCCACTCCAGACACCTGGTTTCCATCTCATCTTTGGCCACTAACTTACTATATCACTCAGGAAATCCACAGCAGGAGATGGAGGCATACTGTCCCCTTTGGATAAATGAAGGAATTTTGATTTCTATAATCATTCTCCAGTGACGTGAGACACGCCCAGTCAAGAATGGCTGTAATTGGCAAAAGTAGCTATCCATGTAACTTAGGAGACACCTGCCTACCCCAGGCATCCAAGTCCTTCCAGGTCTGAGAGTCTGCGATTCACGATTTAAGTTCCTTGGATTGCAGATGGCCACACAAGTAGCATGATGCATATACAGAAAGACATTAAACAGTCTCTAGATTATGCTTAAAATATCACACCATGGGCAGCATAAGCCAAGCTACTATAAACTCCCACCTGCCCTACTAGGTACTCTGGTTAATTAAATGTCCATGTGAATATCACTGTGCTCATTATAATTGTAGATGTGGAGTTTGTATTTTTAAGAAATGCATAATGTGATTTTGGAATATATTAAATATAATTTAAACTGCCCCTGGTAAATGTTTTTGTTTCCTCATTTTTATATTGTTAACAATAAATGCTTATTGTAGTAGAGTACTATAAAGAAAATAATCACTTCCTCCTTCCACAACACCCATGACTCCCAGCTCACTGATACTGGACTTGACCATGTGATGGGCTTCAGCTAATAGAATGTGGGCAAAAATGATAATGTACCAGTTTGAAGCCTCGGCCTTAAAAACCTCAAGTGTGTCCATTTGACACAACCTTTGGCACGAGTCTACCTCTCTAGGATGGGTGCTACTGTGAGACACATGGAGCAGACCTGAATTTAACCCTCAGCCCTATTCCTCCAGGAAAAGCCATCACCACTGCTTAGAAGCCCTGCAGGAGAGGAAGAGCAACGGAGAGGACAGAAGACTGAATGGGGCCTTAGGAAGGCTATGCCACCTCACCTGGCCTGCAGACTGATAAATAGGCAATGTTAGGCATTTACCTAAAAGTGTATTACACAGATCTTGTGGTGGTTTCTTTCACAACAAAAGCTGATTAATTCATCTTTTGTGATGAGCAAAAATGTGCATAAATCATATATTTTTAAGAGTGAATAAAATCTTTCTAACACATTCCCAAGTAAGGTAGCTGATAATAACCAATTGGTATATAACTTTCTACTCTTCTCTCTGGATTTCGTAAGGACTAAATGATCAAATGTATATAATTAGCACTTAGCACAGTGATTGGCATATGCTATAAGCACTCATTAAACATTAGCTTTTTTTGCCCTGGCCAGTGTGGCTCAGTTGGTTAGACATCGTCCTGTGTACCAAAAGGTTGCTGGTTCGATTACTGGTCATGGGATATGCCCGGATTGTGTGCTCAATCCCCAGTAGGGGTGTGCAGGAGGCAGCCAATCAATATTGATCAATTTTTCTCCCTCTCCCTTTCTCTCTCTCTAAAAATAAATAAAAAGTATTTTAAAATAAACATTAGCTATTTTTATGAATATTCTCATACAAACAAATATACTCTATACTTATATATAGGTTTTTATTTTCATTTATTTATTCTTTTAAATATATCTTTATTGATTTCAGAGAGGAAGGGAGAGGGGCGAGAGAGACAAAAAAATCAATGATGAGAGAGAATCATTGATTGGCTGCCTCCTGCACACCCCCTACTGGGAATTGAGCCCAAAACCCAGGCATGTGCCCTTGACCAGAATCGAACCCGATGCTCTATCCACTGAGCCAAATCAACTAAAGCAAGGTTTTTAAATTTATGCAAAAATAAAACCATGCCACAGACATTACAATTTGTTTTCTTCACATAACACTATATCATGGGCATTTCTCTAAATGAACTCATCTTTTTAAATGGCTACATGATATTCCATGGTTTGAATATACCATAATGTATTTTATCTATTTTCATTTTTTAGATAAAAAAACTGAGACTCAGAATGTTGAGGTGTTTGTCAAAAGTTTGGCTGTCCTGTGGCACACTTGGGCAATCAAAGGTAAGTGGAAATGACTTGTGGGCAAAGCTTTAAGAGCTGTCCCTGGTGTTGCCTTTCTCTTCCCTGTGATACATACCAGCAATATCTCAGATGGTAGTTGCTCCTTCAGCCTGGGTCTCAGAGTAAAGAGTTAGGCCTGAATCAGGATGAAAATGTAACACACACATGAAATAAACTCACGTTGTTTTAAACCTCTGAAATCTGAAGGGCGGTTTATTGCCATAACATAATGTAGAGAATGCTGATGCCATGTTTCAAGGCTTTCAAGTATTCGGATGTCCACCGCAAATATTCATCCTCACTAGGTCAGCCAAGCACCAACATGCTAGTCAATCAATCAAGATGTGAGTTGACATAATGATGGGAAACAATCTCCTTCCTGAATTACATTTTTCAAAATTATCAGTAGCCCTCTCCCTCGATGCAAAATCACTAGGCAAAGGGCATGACAGCATCCACAAATAGAACTCTAATGAAGTGGTTCAGTAAGTTAAGGACTATCCTTTGTACATGGGTAAGTCAGGATCATGAGAACACTGACCCAATTTTTTTCCAGGTTGCAAACTCCATCACATGAACACTCAACAAAGCACTAAAGTCACTAGTTCCAAGAAAGCCATCATTACAATGTTAACATCTTGATGGTTAATCAGCCATTTTTCTCCTAGGTAAAAGCTTATACATATTATAATACAAGGCCTTCTGTATGTATTTATTAAATATGTGCCCATATAATTTATAAGATCCTTCTCTCATGCTCATCTTCTCCATTGTTCATATCCAACTTAACTTCTGGTCCCTCCAAACATTCCCCATAGGCTGGCCCCATATTCAGACCTTTGTATATGCATTCCATCTTTCTAGAACACTCTTTCTTCACTGTCTCCTCTTCTGGATATTCCTCCTTAGAAGATAATTCTCTGACCCCTACCTTATCAGATGTTCTTTTTCTGTATACCCAGAACATTCTGTCCTTCCTTCACATAGCATTATCATACTTGACTCATTTTGCCTCTTATTATGTATTTTCCTGGCTGTATCCCAATTTTTATGTGGGTACCATACCTTTTGCTCACTAATGTTTACCAGGGGCCCTTAGTAGATGCTAAAAATTATTGAGTAAATGAATAACATATTTAACAATATTCTACCAATATTTCTTCAAAAATCTCCAAAGCACCTGGCACTCCTCAATAAATATCAAATGAAAGATTGAATATAGAAGAGAATGTAAGACATGGCAACATGTCCCATGAAGTTTGTGAATTTTAGATAGAAAACATTGCCAACAGGAAGCACGGGTGTGTGATTAAGTGCTATGTCCTTTACTCCTGTCTCCTCCACTAATTCTTTCAAACAGGAAAGGGGAGAACAAAACTCCCTAATTTTAATTCCGCACTTATTCTCTCTTTGAGGGCATCCTGCAGCACCAGCTGGAATAGGAAGACACTAGCAGCTCTAACATATATACTCCAAAATCTCAGTGGTTCAACACAGTGTAGTTGATTTCTCATTGAGTCAAAGTTCAATGAGAATATTTTGGGTCAGTGGGCAATCTTCCACATGGTCATTCAGAGATCCAGTCTCTTTCTTTTTGTGGCTCTGCCCTTCTCTATGACCCTTGCTTTTAACCAGGAGATGGAGAAAGATGGTTTTATGAGCCAGGCCTGTATACAGTACACATTACATTCATCCCTTTTGCTTTGGCTAAAACTTAGCCAAGTGGTCACACCTATTTATAAAGGAGGCCAAAAAATGTAGTTTAGCTATAGGCACAGGAGGAAAAGGGAAAAGAGTTTGGTGAACACTTCATAGTTCTTCTACAACAAATAGTAAGTAAATATCTAGTTTTAAGTGATTCCAAGTATAGGTAATTGTGATTTATGGATACTCTTTTGATAGAGAATGTCCGTTTAACTCATATTTGACTTGAGAAAATATCATCACAAGTTTTTAAATTTTGAGAGCAAAAAAAAAAGGTTCAATTCCAAATGTGAGAAACCAATGTTAATAACCACTCCCAGGCAAATTCTAAAAGAGAACATTTAAAGATGGCTTTTGTATAAACTTTGAAAATGAAGTGGTGATTATTACAAGTTACTATGGGCTCACTAGGAATCATCATAACTAACCAAACATAGTATCCAGCACATTATAGACAATAAATAGGTATTGAGTGATGAGTTTCAATTCTACTCTTAAGGCAACTATCTCATTGGTTAAAAAAAAAAAAACACCTGTAATTTCAGAAAGTTCTTCCATAAATATAGCCGTTTTTCCTTCTAATTTCTAACCATTACCCTCACTCTGACCTCAAAACCTACAGAATAGCCAGGGCCGGTGTGGCTCAGTGGATAGAGCGTCGGCCTGCAGACTGAAAGGTCCCAGGTTCGATTCTGATCAAGGGCATGTATCCTGGTTGCAGGTACATCCCCAGTAGGGGGCGTGCAGGAGGCAGCTGATCGATGTCTCTCTCTCATGGATGTTTCTAACTCTCTATCCCTCTCCCTTCCTCTCTGTAAAAAAATCAATAAAATATATTTAAAAAAAAAAAAACCTACAGAATAGCCTGGCCCTCACACCTGTGGTTGAGTATTGACCTATGAACCAAGAGAAGAGGTCACAGTTCAATTCCCACTCGGGACAAATGCCCAGATTGTGGGCTAGATCCCCAATTTGGGGTGTGCAGGAGGCAGCCAATCAATGATTCTCTCTTATCATTGATGTTTCTATTTCATTGATGTTTCTATTTCTCCCCCCCTTTCCCTTTCTCCCTGAAATCAATAAAAATATGTTTTTAAAAAACACAAACCTACAGAATAAGTCAACTCCTCCAAGTGACAGTTGCACAACTACTTGGAGATTTCTATACATTCCCACAGTCTTTTATTTTTCCCTCTAGGTAAATACTCCCAGTTCCTTCATTTCTTCTCCATGGAACATAGTTTCAGGCATCTCACCACTCAGCCTATCTTCTCTGAAATCTCCCAGATTGGTCAAAATTGCTTTCTAGTTTCATGTCCACAGCATTCCCAACACAGTAGAACCAGCAGCATTCACTGAAACTGTCCCCAGCTCTGAGTATCAACAAAAGTATTTAAGTAAAGAAACTGCCAAAATAATTCCTGCACTAGGGGAAGGGCAGGACTAGGAAGATGGCTTCTAAGGACCTGGTCCCTTTATGATCCTGCATAAGTTTTGCCGGAGTTCTTATTGCTGAAGAGACATCACCATAGGGTGATGATGTGTACAAGAATTCCACATTCCTCCTTAACAAACTCTCCAACAACTCAATGTACTTACTTGTATTTCAGTTTTCGTTTCTGCCTCTTTACTCCAACTGTGATGTGACAACCTGAAAAGGGGGGAGGGGGGGGAAGGTGTGATAAGGAAGAGAATGGGCCACTCCAAAATTGGAAACCAGTCTCAAGCAACTGAGAACTAATTTTGTTGAAAGTTAACCCAAGAGAAGGACTTCCACAGGGGTTCTGATATATAAGAAAGGTTTACTGAACACCCTCTATGTGCCAAGCATTGTGCTAAATGCAGTGGATATAGTGAAGACAAAAAGCTGTACTTACCCTACCCTCTTGATGCTTCACCTATGGTGGACAAAACTGATCTTAAACAAAAGGAAAAAACAACAAACAAATATGGAATAACAAATTAAGATAAATTCTGTTTTGATGAAGAAATCTTTATTTCCCTGGCTTTGGGTTTTCATGCAGTGACATTTGCTAATTTTCTCTATCCCTTATTTATTCTCCATGGGGAGAGAATCGGGTTACCTGATCTCTGAGTTCAGAAGACACAGCATGCCCATCTCAGTCACTTTCTCTTTTCAGGATCAATTTGTCTGCAGGATGTACACACCATCTGTCCATTTGGAAGAGGCCTGCAACTGCCCACCTTTGCCAGAGACTGGTGGGTAAGTTCAATTCAGGGTGAAGCATTAGGAAATCCATGATGGCTTCATGTCTGCCATGCCCTCCAATCCTATATCAGCTATCAAGTTGACATTGCAATCTCCATTCATCTGCTTCCTGTATCCAAAATTCAACTGGTTCTGAACTCACGAGGGGAAAAAGAGGGTATTTTATCACCTTCCTGAAATCCCAATGCTATTTAAATATACACACACATACACACACACACACAGACTTAGGACAAAATATTAAGAGGGAAATATAATTTAGATGGGGGAGGATGTGGTATGAAAAAATAAAGCCTCTTTAAGTGACATTTAAGCTAACATCCAAAAGAAACAAAAATTGACCAAGGAACAGGGAAGAAGTAGGAGGGTTCCCATAAAGATTCTTAAGCAAGAAACAGTTTGTCTTGTTTGAGGAACCAAAGAAGTCCAATGTGGGAGTCATGAGGACTGGTCACCAAATACCTCCAGCTCACTGCCTTCCAGGCAAATAGGATTGCACTTCCTGGTCTCCTTGTGCCTGGGTGAGGCCATGAGACTACTTTTAGGCAGTGAATCCTGAGAAGCTACACGTTGACATTCTCTGGCAAAGGTACTTAATTGCACCTGCCTAAGACCCTTCAAAACATTCTTTCCCTCTGCCTTGATCAATATCTGTAGTGTTCTTGATAAAGGGTGATACACTAGGTAGGCTGCGTCCCAGAGGAAGACAATGTAATCAGAGTCCCTACTAATCCCTAATAGACATGGAGTGGGAACAAGCAATAAAATGTTTCTGTCCTGAGTACTGAGATTTGGGATTATTTTTTACTGTAGCATAACCTAAGCTGTCCTGACTGACAGGACAGCAATGTAGCTGCACAAAAGTGAGGGGAGAAGCACTAGCTATTTCATTCAGGCAGGTGAGGAAGGATAGCCCAGATCATGTGAGATCTTATAGGCAAGGTAAAGAATTTGGATTTTTATCCCAAATCCAACAGGGTGTCTCAAGAAGATTTCAGTGAATTTGAAATATTCCAATTTTTATGTATTAAAACATAATGTTGTCATTTGACTATTAAAACACCCACTTAATTCCACTATAGAAATGGCTGATTGTTTTGTGTGTTTTTTTAAACCTGTCAACAAGCATTTATTGAGCACATTCTATCCTTCCATGTGCCAGGCACTGCATTAAGCATAGGTGGTACAAAAATGAATAAGACACAGTTCCTGCATCTGGAGTCAGGAATGTTAGAAAACATTTACAACACATGATAAACATTCCCTGCTTCAGGTATATATCCATTATAGTGAGAGCCAAAGAAGATAATAACCATTTGAGGGAAGGATAGCCAAGGTTAATATAAAGCATCAGAGGGAACTTATTTGAGCTGGGTCTTGAAGGGTGTATAGGAGTTTGCCAGGTGGCATTTTCATTCTGGATATAAGTAAATGGAAAGACAGGAAAATGTCAAAGGACTGGAAAATGTTTAGGATAGCTGAGACTTATAGGAACGGGGGGAATGTGCAGTACAGGGTGTGGCAGGCTATATTGCTGTTTGCAAATACTTGCTGCCCCTCCCCACTGACATAAGGCTTGGCCATGTGCACTGCTCTTACCATGCTCTTTAAACACCATGCTCTCTCCTCTCTGCCATAACAATCAGCAATGTTCCAGAAAGGGTGCAGAAACACAGCCAACCCATAAATGGGTGTGTAGTGTGAATGAGAAATAATTCTGTGGTTGTCATCCTGTAAGATTTTGGGATTGCTACCTTTGTGTAACCTCGACTATACAGAGGCAAAAGTGTCAACACTTGACTTCCAGCCACTTTCCTGAACCCTGTAAGACAAGGTCATGTGATTAGCTTTTGAGCAATAATGTACAAACATAAGTAACGTGTCTTATTTCTGGGAGGAAGCTTTTAAAGCCAACTGGAATTCACCATGCTTTCTTTCCCCCATTGAAATGGTTGGGGTGTTATGGAAACATATCTAGATCAGTGGTTCTCAACCTTTTTAATGCCACTACCCTTTAATACAGTTCCTCATGTTGTGGTGACCCCTCAACCATAAAATTATTTTCATTGCTACTTTATAACTATAATTTTGCTACTACTGTGTTATAAATCGCAATGTAAATATCTGTGTTTTCTGATGGTCTTAGGTGACCCTGCTGGCAGTTCTCAACCTGTGCGTCATGACCCACAGGTTGAGAACCTCTGATGTAGAGCCTAAGACCATTGGCTCTAGACATGGAGTAATGTGATAACAATTAATTAACAATTAATTCAGAATAATCGACCATAAAACAAAATGTTAGTAGTATGTGCTGGTTGCTGTTGGATGCATTTGGAAACTTATAAAAAAAAAAAAAGCCGAAACCGGTTTGGCTCAGTGGATAGAGCATCAGCCTGCGGACTGAAAGGTCCCAGGTTCGATTCCGGTCAGGGCATGTACCTTGGTTGCGGGCACATCTCCAGTGTGGGGCGTGCAAGAGGCAGCTGATCGATGTCTCTCTCTCATCGATGTTTCTAGCTTCTCTGTCCCTCTCCCTTCCTCTCTGTAAAAACAACAATAAAATATATTTTTTTAAAAAAGGAAAGAAATGAGCTCAGAGACGAATTAGCCAGTTTGCAAAAAGGAATGAAAGACAGTAGAGATTATCTAGAAATTTGTAGAGTTAGAACAGGCTACTGTTTCTCATTCTCAACTAATAAAATATATAATTAAGAAATTCTTACCTTGCAGCAACCTGGATGGAACTGGAGAGCATTATGCAAAGTGAAATAAGCCAATGGAAAAAAAAAATACCACATGATCTCACTCATTTATGGATAATAAAGAACATTATAAACTGATGAACAAAAAGATAGATACAGAGGCAGTCAAATAGACAGTCAAATTACAATGGAAAGGTTAGGGAGAGGTGGGGGAGATAAGAAAAAAAAAAGAAAGAAAAGAAATGTTTTCAGCAAGAAAAGGCCAAGTAAAATCAGCCTGGAAGTATGGATCAAGTCAAGAATATGCCCTTCACCCTATTGTTAAAATCTCTGGATAAATTATGTTACCCAGCATATGCTTTCAATTGAACAAAATGGCTCTGGTAAGGGGAGAAAAAGTGTGACTCTCACACCAAAGCCCAGTAAGTCCAAAGCACACACAACCAAGTTAGGGGTAGGAGGGCAGGAGAATGAATGAGAGACAGAAATCAGCAGGCATGAGAGCAAGAAAGCAAAGAAATATGGCAGGCCATAGGACTATGTCTACAAAAGAGTTGGTTGGGGCTATTTGGAAGTGGAATGGCTAGAATCAAATCAATAAGAAGCCTACATTTATGTGAGAGTTCTATTGCCAAAAGCACATCAGCCTGGATTAAAGGATACTACTGTATTGGAGACTTAATATCACTCTGTATATCATCCCAATGTTTAAAAACTTATTTTAAAGCATGTTTTCTTATGCCTGCTCTAGATATAGAAGAGTAAGTGCCTCTCCTAGGCAAAGCCAGGGGTCAGGGAAAACAACAGATGGGGCAGCTCCACTGGGGGAGCAGAATCAGGGTCTAACTGGGGTGCTAGCTGAGTGGTCCTCAATATGTCTGCTCAGTGGACTAGTGTCTTTTGTGGTCTTTTTCTCTTCCCAAATGAGTGTCCATTGCAGTTATCCTGTCTCTACCCCACTGTTCTATACTGAGGGTGTGCAGGGGTGACAAAGTCACATATGGAGCTGATACAGAGTCTAATATACATCCTCCAGAATCTGGAAAGTGAGGTTGGCATACTCAACTAAATGGGTCTTTAGTGTTGTCCCCTTGAGAAAAGAAGGCGGGAATTCTGCCTGTGGGAGGACACTAAGCCAAACACTTGGTGAGCAGAAAAGGATGCTGTTAGAATCATTAGTATTGTTCCACAAATCTTCCTGGCTCTTTCCTTTCAAGACACTTGGCAGGATTACAGAGATTCAAAGATAGGCATGGCGACGTGACTTGCTTTGGCCAATGATACATGAGCAAAGTGCAGTGTCACTTCCAGGTGGATATTCTGAGAGCCAGTGAATAATTTCCCATCTTCTCTCCACCCCCACCCCTACCCCAGCCAAGACAGTAATAAGCATGCTTTAAGATGAAACCTTCTTCTTCAACTGGAATCCTCAAGTAACCACAGCAAACAGTATTCCCCACAGGCCCACAGTGGGAACATAGCATCAGTAAGAAATAAACTTCCCTGGAGTAAGCCACTGAAATGTTGGGGTTGTTCGTTAGGGGAGCATAGCTCAGCCTTTCCTGACTGACAAATGGAGAAATGAGGCCTGAGAGCAGGAGCTAGACGGTCCTTCTCCTAGGCAAAGGTGTATGAACTCTCTCCTGGTGGTAAGGAGAAGCCAATGAAGGCTTCCAAGCAGGACATTAACATAAACAGATCTGTTATTATTTTTTTTATGAAATATGCTATTTCTCAGCATAAGGAGAAAGTCAGCCTACTAAACCACATAAGGCAGAGAGGAACACACAGAACCCTTAGGCAAAAGATATATATTTATACAAAGTCCTAAGTCTTGAATTTTCTAAACACAGGAGCTCTGAAAGGAGTTACAGAAGATGAGGCAAGGCAAATGCCTTCTGTCACTTCTGTCCCACCATCTAAGCCCTATTTCCTCTGCAGCCAATGATGTAAGAAAGTCTCCCAGAGCAGAGAAGATACAGGGAATGTAACACAAACCTGAGGTCAATTTCCAGCTGTCTGTGTGGACAGAACAAGATATTTAACCTCTCTGGGCCTAGTTCCTCATATGTTAAACCCACCCAATAATATGCATAGCTCTGTGATTGTGGGAGAAACCACATATTTAAACTGCTCAGGCAAATGCCTGGCTGGTAGATTTTTAATAATGAAATTTATTTTTATGGCTCTCATCATAAACATTATTAAGAATTCCAGCTCCCATGATTACAAAAGAAAATGACTCAGGGCAACAGTATTGAGGAGAATGTTCTCTCCTTGAGGAAAGTAACTGATCTTGTCATCACTGTATCCTTACCCCATGCTTACCCCTCACCCAGCATAGATCCTGGCTCATGGCTACTCAGTTTTCCTCTGCTGCATGAGAATGAGAGGTGAGTGTCTGGAGTGAAGAAAAGGCATCAAGATCTCCCTACCACCAGTTGCTTGTTGGGCTGTTGAGTCTGAACTCTCAAAGCCACAAAGCTTTTAAAGCTCTGGGCTCGGAACCCAGGGCTGAATTCCCCCAAGTTCTGAAGCTGAAAAGCCAGAAATAGAACCCAGGAGCATAAACTGCTGCTGGTCCAACTGCAAGCGGCAGTATTAGGCCTTCTGCCTGGGAAAGAGCTGACTTCTGACCCTTTCCTCCCTCACCCTCCTCCCCTCACGGCTCCTCACAGGCATATGTACACCTGTTCCTGCCAAGTCACACTCAGATCCTGGCATTCCATCGAGGCTCTGGGAAACTCAGGGAAGGGGGCTGTTTGGCAACCACCTCTGGGCCCTGAAGGTGAGGATGCTATACTAACTCGGGCCACTGCGGTGGTTCTCTGGGGTCCCCTCTTGCAGATAAAGGAACTGAAGCTCAGAGAAGCTCACTTCACACCGTGGCAGGACTGGCCACGAACAGAATCCATGATTCCCGACTTCGGTATGCTTTCCACCAGACACTTTGTCCCTAAGGGGTGTGGAATGGGGGGAGGGGGGAAGGGGAAGAGGATGGGGGTGATAAAATCACCACCATAGAAAAGGAACCACTTATATGTGTCTAGCGCTTCCTACAGGCCACACAAGATATGGGCCCGGCACCCGGCTGGGAGCAGAGTCCTTGTTGCTCCGTGACTTTTGGCGAGTGTCTCGGACTTATTTTCCCGGAAGCAAAACTAGGCAGGAGGAGTGTGAGTGTGTGCGTGTGCGTGCGTGCGTGTGTGTGTGTATGTGTGTGTGTGCGTGTGTGTGCGCGCGCGCCCGTTCGTTCGAGTGACGTGGGGCGTGCGTGTTATTGTTATGCGAGGGCAGGGAGTAGACTATCCCCGGGGTTCTCCAAGTTTCGGATTCCCTCTAAGCTGGAGTTCTCACTTGAACTCAGAGTTGCCCCCCAAAATCAAACAAAACAAAACAAAAAAGCCGCTTCCGAGACGGAAGTTGTGGCCCCACAGCCTTTCTCCCGCGGTCCGGAGGGCGAAGTGGGGGAACGGCGGGGACTCAGCTGAGCACTTAAAGTTTCGAGCAAAGCAAATCACCGGGCCGCCAGGCGCAGCCAGGCAGCAGGGCGGACGGCGCCCCTGAACTTGACCAGGAGACAAACTTCCTAGCGTCCTCAACGTGGGGGGCCGCCTCGCGCGAGACCGCCCCTACACTTAAGCCCACTTTCATCCCACCCCCACCTCACGGGGGGCTTCACGGGGCCACCTTAAGGGCCGCGCCCCGCCCCCCGGAAGTGCGGAGGGGGGGGGGGCTGGACTCGGGCGCTTGGCCTCCCCGCCCCGCGCGGCGGCGGCGGCGAAGTGCCCACCCAGACGACTTGGAGCCCCGCGAAGTTGGGAGATACCACACATCCCGCACCCTCGGCACCAGACATCTGGCTGGGTCCCCCAGCCTTCTAGGTCCCCGCAGCCTCCACCTTCCCGCCCCGAGCCTCGAACTAGAGCCCGCCCTCTGTCCGAGGCGGCGAGCGCCCGCGCGCGTCTGCCCCGTTCGCGGTGGAAGCCGTCACTAGACAGTCAAACCCCAAGACGTCAGCCCACAATGCACCGGGCGGGTCGGGAAAGACGCGCCGGGGAGGGGAAGGCGAGCAGTGGGACCAGCGCCGCGCGGGAGGGAGAAGGGGGGTGAGGAGAAAGAAGGGCCCAACTGTAGGAGGGCAGCAGAGCATTACCTCATCCCGTGAGCCTCCGCGGGTCCGGAGAAGAATCTTCTAGGGTGGGGTCTCCATGGCGACGGGCGGGCCCGCCCCCTTGAGAGCGACGCGAGCCAATGCGAAGGCCGTGGGGTGACATCATGGGCTATTTTTAGGGGTTGACTGGTAGCAGATAAGTGTTGAGCTCGGGCTGGATAAGGACTCAGAGTTGCACTGAGTGTGGCGATCGCTGCGAGGCGCGAGTGGAGGTGCTCGGACTCCGGGAGACGGGCAGACACTGTCAGGACCGCGCCAGTCCGAACTGCAGATCTTGTTTTCCCGTTGCTCACCAACTCCCCAGAGCTAGCGCCTGTGGCTCCTGGGCCGGCGTTTTGGAGAGCGGCCGAGGAGCCCCTTCTCCCGCCGCCGCCTGGAGGAGCGTCCCGCTGCCCGGGCGCCGCTGACAGCGCGGAGAGCGGCGACCGTCGCCCGGACAAGTCCGGCGAGCCGCCGCCGCCGCGGCACAGAACTTTCCTGGCCTGGAGGGCGGGGGACAAGCGGCCCCCGGGTCCCGGAGCGAACTTTTGCAAAGCTTTTCTCTCCACCCGAAGCTGCGGCGGCGGCGATCGAGGGAAGCAGGCGGCGGAGAGGAGAGCGCGGAGGGACGAGCGCTCGGTTGCCTTCGCACCGGTTGCTGAACTTGGGGGGAGCGCGAGCGCGGCCGCCGGGCGCCTCCTCCCTCTCGCAGCGGAGGAGGGGACAGTCTCGTCGGAGTCCGGGCGGCGGAGAGTCGCCGCCGGCCGGCCGGCCATCTGCGGGCTCTGCCCCGAGCGTCGCCTCCGGGAGACCCACTGTCGCCGGAGAGCGAGTCCGCTGGCGGGCGCCGAGAAGCCGCCGCGCGGAGGAGCGCCCCGTGAGTGACCGCGACTTTTCAAAGCCGGCGGCGCGCGTGCGAGCGGACAAGTGAGAGTGCAGGCGGCCTCTTAACCCTGCGCTCCCCGGAGCGGAGCGGAGCGGCGCGGAGTGGAGCGGTGAGGAGGGCGCCGAGGGGAGGGAGGCCCGCGGGCGCGCGCGCTGCTCTTAGAAACTAACTTTCCTCGCCAAAGGCCCCCGGGAGGCGCGGGCGCCCCCGATTGCCAGCGCGCTGTTGCGGCCCCGAAACTTCTGCGTGCAGCCCAAACGAACCCCACGTGAAGTGACGGACTGTTCTATGACTGCAAAGATGGAAACGACCTTCTACGACGATGCCCTCAACGCCTCGTTCCTCCAGTCCGAGAGCGGTGCCTATGGCTACAGTAACCCCAAGATCCTGAAACAGAGCATGACCCTGAACCTGGCCGACCCAGTGGGCAGCCTGAAGCCGCACCTGCGGGCCAAGAACTCGGACCTCCTCACCTCGCCCGATGTGGGGCTGCTCAAACTGGCGTCGCCCGAGCTGGAGCGCCTGATCATCCAGTCCAGCAATGGGCACATCACCACCACGCCGACCCCCACCCAGTTCTTGTGCCCCAAGAACGTGACGGACGAGCAGGAGGGCTTTGCCGAGGGCTTCGTGCGCGCCCTGGCCGAACTGCACAGCCAGAACACGCTGCCCAGCGTTACGTCCGCGGCGCAGCCCGTCAGCGGGGCGGGCATGGTGGCCCCGGCCGTGGCTTCGGTGGCGGGCGGCAGCGGCAGCGGCGGCTTCAGCGCCAGCCTGCACAGCGAGCCGCCCGTCTACGCCAACCTCAGCAACTTCAACCCGGGCGCGCTGAGCGGCGGCGGGGCGCCCTCCTACGGCGCTGCTGGCCTGGCGTTTGCCGCGCAGCCCCAGCAGCAGCAGCAGCCGCCGCCACAGCCGCCACACCACCTGCCCCAGCAGATCCCGGTGCAGCACCCGCGGCTGCAGGCCCTGAAGGAGGAGCCGCAGACGGTGCCCGAAATGCCCGGGGAAACACCCCCCCTCTCCCCCATCGACATGGAGTCCCAGGAGCGGATCAAGGCGGAGAGGAAGCGCATGAGGAACCGCATCGCTGCCTCCAAGTGCCGGAAAAGGAAGCTGGAGAGA
This sequence comes from Lasiurus cinereus, assembly GCA_011751065.1. Classification (NCBI taxonomy): domain Eukaryota; kingdom Metazoa; phylum Chordata; class Mammalia; order Chiroptera; family Vespertilionidae; genus Lasiurus; species Lasiurus cinereus. Next base: position 24,886,762 of record JAAGEH010000030.1, on the reverse strand, counting down.
ATCGCCCGGCTGGAGGAAAAAGTGAAAACCTTGAAAGCGCAGAACTCGGAGCTGGCGTCTACAGCCAACATGCTCAGGGAACAGGTGGCACAGCTTAAGCAGAAAGTCATGAACCACGTTAATAGTGGGTGCCAACTCATGCTAACACAGCAGTTGCAAACGTTTTGAGAAAGAGACTGTCGGGGGCTGAGGGACAACGGAGAAAAAAAAAATAACAGACACAGACTTGAGAACTTGACAAGTTGTGAGAAAGAGAGAGAGAGAAAAGAAGTGTCTGAGGACTAAAGCCAAGGGTATCCAAGTTGGACTGGGTTGCGTCCTGACGGCGCCCCCAGTGTGCACGAGTGGGAAGGACTTGGCGCGCCCTCCCTTGGCGTGGAGCCAGGGAGCGGCCGCCTGCGGGCTGCCCCGCTTTGCGGACTGGCTGTCCCAGCGCAAACAGAACGTTAGACTTTTCTTTAACATTGACCAAGAACTGCATGGACCTAACATTCGATCTTATTCAGTATTAAAAGGGGGAGGGGGAGGGTTTGCAAACTGCAATAGAGACTGTAGATTGCTTCTGTAGTACTCCTTAAGCATACAAAGCGGGGAAGGGTCGAGGGGGGGGGGGCGGGCGGGAGGGAGGTTTTGAGAATGAGGCTGAGCCTACAGATGAACTCTTTCTGGCCTGCCTTCCTTAACTGTGTATGTACATATATATATATATTTTTTAATTTGATGAAAGCTGATTACTGTCAATAAACAGCTTCATGTCTTTGTAAGTTATTTCATGTTTGTTTGTTTGGGCATCCTGCCCAGTGTTGTTTGTAAATAAGAGATTTGAAGCACTCTGAGTTTACCATTTGTAATAAAGTATATAATTTTTTTATGTTTTGTTTCTGAAAATTCCAGAAAGGATATTTAAGAAAATAAAATATTGAAAAAGTACCCCTCCCCTAACCTCTTTTCTGAATTATCTATAGATTACCTATCTAGGTGGAGTTGAAAGAGTTAAGTGTCCATTAAAATCACTCTCAGTGCTTCTTCCTAACAAGCAGTAAAAACTATTCTCTACTGGGCTTGAGAAATAACTGTGGCTTGATGCTCTCATCAAGTTATGCTCTTCCCTCCCCCACTGTCTATGTAGAGTTGCTTACAAAGGATAGGGTACTTCTAAGGGGGCTGAAGAAGGGGAGGTTGTGGTGAAGAGGGACAGCCCACTGGGAAGTCAAACACTTTAAAGTTTGGATTATCAAGTGGCATGTGCTGTGACCATTTATAATGTTAGTAGAAATTTAACAATAGATGCTTATGCTCAAAACAGGAAAGGTGGCAGATTTTTACAAAAGATGTATCCTTCCAATTTGGAATCTTCACTTTAAGAATTCCTAGATTAAAAAGATGGTCGTTGCTTATGAATATTTATAACAGCATTCTTGTCACAATAAACGTATTCAGTAACAGATCTTGAATTGCTTTCCCTTTACTACTTTTTTTTTCTTCTTAAGCCCTATATTGAAGCTTTTCTTTTCAGTTGCAGGGGTTAACATTACTACCACCTTAGAAGAATTTAGTAAGAGTCAACACAGAATTGCAATGTGTATGAAACAGTTACATTCTTCTTTCTCTCATAAACATCTATGCCTAGACAAATTATCAGTATAGCAGTTACCATTTTGGATTATCCTATAGTTTACTTCAGAGTTTATTTCTAAAATAACCTGTTTAATTATTTTAGCATCAGTCTCAAAAGGTGGTAATCTATATACTATGGAAAACATTTGCAAGAGAACAACACAAACAGCAACAAGATGATTACATGTGCAAATCAAACCTTGACTCTGGGGAAATGGTAAACTTGAATTCTGTCTACAGATATAACTTAGATCAACAAGGCAGCAAGCATTCAACAAGGGAATAATTTTTGCTTAGTTGTTTTTCATCCCAAGAGCCAGTGTGATTATCAAGCAGCAAAAGCAATTTGATATCCAGGAATATTTATTTCACAAACCACTAATTGAGGCAGGGCTGTTTGCTCATTAGCAGTGTTCTAGTACCCAACAGGTCTGGAAGTACTAATTTCCTGCCCATGGCTGTAAATCCACAGACACAAAGAGATCCTCCTTAGTATATCTAGAGATGGAAGAGACTGCACAGGCTTGTTAGCTATCAGATCCACCCCATTCTTAATAACACTTTTTAACAAAGGGTTACTGGGAGCAGAGTAGGGTTTGCCAAACAGTGAATTTGCCGATGTCAGCAACCCGGAAGGTGAGTTGATTTTGACCATATGTAGAAATAGTCAGCAGAGGGACAATAAAGCACTTTGGGGTGGGGCTCTGTGGAAGCTTAACAAGAGCCAACTAGAAAAAATAAGCAGGCTGGAGAATTAATTACCTGCAAAGGTAGACTAAGCCCAGACAACAGTGCAGTACAGAAAAGCCACACCACTCCCCCATTTACTTTAGACTCCAGGATTAAAAAAAAAAAAAAAAGCCTGAAACTCAGGCTTATCTCTATACTTGTTCATTTCAAATAACTTTCCAACTAGTATATCCCTCAAATTCTAACAAAAGGGTTAGAATAATTGTGGTGATCTATAAACTTTGGAGAAAATCTGCTAATTGTTGACAAAGTTAATTTTATTTTGGTATTCAATGTTATTGCGTGGGTAACACTAATAGTGGGAGAAAATGAAGTTAGTAGTATATAAAACCATTAATCCTTTTTTAATTTGTTTTATATATATGAATATTTCCACTAGAAAAGTTTAACCCCTTGTCTCCATTGGAACAGAGAGTTCATGAACACAATGAAAATGCCTTTAAACATGTGTGTGTGTGTATGTATATGTGTGTGTGCGCTCATGCACACATGCTTGAATGTGCACACATGCTCTCACACACTCACCTCCTGGGGAGAGAGATCGTTAGCTTTTATTTGGTTCTCACAGAGTTCCATAACTCAAAAGAAGTTAATAATTCCCAAGCTGCACATTCACTCTAAGAAGCATATCTTTGTGTGCATCTGAATCCCAGGCCTTTTCACCTCTCCATGATTCTGCCTATGCTTATTCCTCTTCCTGATATACTTTTCCTTCTAGTTCCACTGGTGAGTCCTACCCACTTTTCAAGGGTTGGCATAAGTGGCACCTTCTCTGTAAAGCCTTTTTTTTTTAACTCCATCTTCAGAGGGAATGAATATTCCCCATAGAGCACCCATAACACTTTATCAAAACTTCTATGATAGCACATTATGAACCTCTGTATCTCCTGGCTAGAACACTATCCTCTTCATCTGTGGACCCAAACTGCTTATACACTGCCTGGCATACAGAATATTCATAAAGTAAATGTGTGATGACTGAATGAATAATGGGGCTTACATCTTCCTCCGAAGTAATTCCAGGTCTTGATTTCTTCTGGAGAAATATACCTCATTTGTTTCCAAGTACCCAACTCCAGATGGATTGAAGACCCCAGAAAAACCCAATCTGGGCAATCACCAAGTTCCAAATCCTAGTTCTCAATGAGTGATCTTAACAGAATTAAGCTCTCAGCACATTCTTTCTCCCAGTCATACAAAATGCCTTCACTCCCACTAATGCAAGTGGGCATCTTCTTATATAAAATGAGTCTGCCTGAAACATTGGGCTTGGAGGTGGAGATGGAAAAGAATAATAAGTGGTCATTAGGCAGGCACAAAAAATAGTTCCAGATGTGGCTTTGTTAAAAGCAACCACTTCATTGGTATTGCCAGAGAGGACTTTCTATGTCTATAAAGTTAATGTATTTCAGGGGTCCAGACGTCAGTACCCAATATTTGCTTGTTAGAGAGAGAATGATAGTGATAATGTATCTATTGCCCAGGTTTTTTATTGTTAGAGAATATGTATAAAGTCTTTTAGTCCACCCCGTTCCTTGCCTCCACCACCTACTTCTAAGTTGGTCAAGTGAAATGCCATGGAAGAGGGGAAGAGGGTGGTAGCTGGGATGGCCCCCAGAAAGTACTGTGGAATCTGGGCCAGTTATTTGGTTGGACTTTGGCCCAACCAAAGAAGGGCATCCCCTGGGCCTGGGTCTCATTAAGGTCCTGTGCTAAGTATGGGGATTCAATGATGAACAAGACACAATTCCTAAGCCAAAGGAACTTCTGGTCTAGTGGGGAGGAGTGTGCAGATGAAGCAGAAGGAAGTGCCAGTGAGGGGAGGAGGAGCCATTTTCAGGAAAAACTTCGTGGGAGAGGTAACATTTGAGCTGGGACTCACCAGGCAGGAGAGGTAGGAGGAGGGACTTGTGTGCAAAGGCATGGAGGCATCTAAAAACACCATGTGTGTTTAGAGACTTGTAAACTGCTTGTGGAGGCTGGGAATGAAGATATGAGAGGGGAAATGAAGGGAGATAAAATGAGGAAGTTTAAGGGTTAAGACAAACTAAATGAACAGAGAAAATTGAAACAGACTCATAGACACAGATAGCAAATTGGTGATTGCCAGAAGGGAGAGGGGCTGAGGAACGTGGTGAAAGAAGTGAAGAGATTAAGAAATGCAAATTGGTACTTACAAAATAGTCATGGGATGTAAAGTACAGCATAGGGAATATAGTCAATAATATTACGCTAAGTATGGATGGTGCCAAGTGGGTAATGGAAATATCAAGTGGAACACTTTGTAAAGTATATGATTGTCTAACCTGAAACCAATACAAAATAATACTGTGGGGAAGATAAAATCAACAGGTGTATTTTTTAAAAATTAAGAGTCAGGTTGTTAAGAGTTTGGATGTTATCCCGTAAGTGATGGAGAAATGTAGAAGGAGTAGAAGCAGAGCAGGAACGTGACTTTCTCACCTTAAGAAAGAGTCATGCTTACAACCGTTTGGATGATGGACTAATGGGGAAAAGGCTAGGGAAGATATGTAATACCAAAGAGAGATGTTTAGTTTAATTTAAAGTGCCTGTGGTATTTAAAGTAGTTCTAGAATTGGGGAGAAATGGGAAGAAGATGGCTTGGTTCAAAGCTACATCATGCCACAGTTCTTCCTACACAACTTTCTGAGAAGTGAGGCCTCAAGAGCAATATCAGAAATTCATTTTTCACCTAGGCTGCTTGTCCATATTTAAGTTTTCCTCTCCACTGTGTCAATCTGGCACATGAAGGAAGGAAAGTCATCTTACCCAACAGTCCCGAACTCCCCTGCTCAGCATCAGTACCCTCAAATACACAGAGCTGAAAGGAAGAGGCTTGTGACCTCCCAGGGCCACAGTACAGAGCTGGTCCTCACCACAGCAGGACCCAAACCTAATTTCATCGAATCGCCTAGGATTGATTAAGTTCAGGGGGTTGAACTGACCCAAACTATATAAATTCTTTGATGTATAAACTAAGAGGCTGGTGGTTTTATTTCTGTTGGAATATAAATATAACACTCATTTTATTGAGCAAGCAATACTGAATTCCTATTTTGTGCCAAGAGATGCAGAGATGCAGTGAAGAAATCCACAAGATGCCTCCCCTCATGGAGTTTATAATCTGCTAAGAGGCACTGTAAATAAGGAAACACACTAATAAATGTATGATTCTACATTTTGACAGTACAGTTGGCTTCTGAACAACACAGGTGTGAATTGTGAGGATTCACTTACACACGAATTTTTTTCAATAAATACTATAAATGTATGTTCTCTTCCTTATGCTTTTCTTAATAATATTTTATCTAGCTTATTTCATTGTCAGAACAGTATATAATATACAGAACATAAAAAATGTGTGTGAATGAACTGTTCATATTATCAGGGAAGCTTCCAGTCAACAGTAGGCTATTAGGAATAAAGTTTTGGGGAGCCAAAAGTTATACATTATTTTTGACAGTGTGGGGGATCTGTATCCCTAACCCTCATATTATTCAAAGGTCAAGTGCACAATTAAAAAGACAAACTAGGCACTAAGAAAGAGGGAAAACTACCTAAACTGGTTTGATGGGGGAAAAAGAGGGGAGTGGGTTTCTAGAGAATTACTTGCACTAAGACTTATTAGATGACTAAGATTTCATCAGAGAAGAGTATGGGTAGGGAATTGCAGGTAGAGGTTCAACATGAGGGAAAGACTTTGGGGTGGCCTAGGAATTAAGAGAAGGTCTTCATTCCTAGAGTGGATTGAGCAAAGGGGAGATTGATGAGCGTGAGATTTGTACATTTGAGATATGGGGTTTGCGTGTTATTGTTATGAGTGACCAGTTCATACTCTTGTCACTTCCAAAGTGCTCTCACCTCTTCTATCCCCCACTCCTCTGAGGATGTTCTTTGTCATAATTGCATTTCACAGGAACAGAAGCTGAGGCTTCCAGTTAGTTTTCAGTACTTTTGTCACTGGTGAGGCTGCAGTTAGTTCCTCAGACATCAGCTGTATACTTCTCCTATGTTATTCCAGGAAGCAGATGCCCTGGTGATCCTGTGCTCTTTACCCAGAACACAACCCTAGTTCTACATCAAGTACCCTGAGGAACTGAATTAGTCATCAGAAGGTTCTTTGATGTGCACAGCATCTGAGCAAAGGTAATCAGATAGTCTCCTGGGATGTTTCATCCAGGCCACAGCAACACAGAATGAACTCTCCTTGTCCTGCTACAAATTCCTCTTCCCTGAAGAAGCCCTGATAGTTTCCTGTTATATAAACTTCCTTCATCTATGTCCACTTAAAAAAACAATGCCTGGCATCATTACTGCTTCAGAAAATTTTGAGATCATTGATTAAGACTATTTTCTGGCTACCTAGACAGAAGTTGGGTATTTCTCAAATCTCCTCAGGACTTTCTGTGCATCAGTGAATCTTTCATAGTGCATTGATTCATTCTAGATTCATACTCAGATAAACCATCTCTGCCTGATCTTATGCAAGGGTAGAAATAGGTCAACAGGCAGGCACCTGGCCTGTTAAATAATTGATCGCACCACAAGTTAGGATGTTTATAGAAAATAATAACAGAAGACACAATTTAAACAAGTCTTTCAGACATGAAACAGGTCCAGGGCAAATATAGTCGCTCAATGACATCATTATGGGCCCGGGAGTTTCCACCTTTTCAGTTCATCATTCTTGGGTCAAGGAAGTTCTTTATGTGGACTCAAGATAACTGTCTCAGTTCTTGGCATCACAGGTAAACAAAATAATCATTAGAAATTCAAGGATGTTTAGTCTTTCTCTTTCTATTAACAAGAGAAACCTTTCTTAGAAGCTTCCCACCTCAACCCCAATGGACTTCCCTTTGGGTCCCATTGTCCATGAGCAGCTCACATCCCCATACCCAAACTCATCCCTGGCAAAAGAAAAAAAAATGAAATCATCATGATTGGTCTACACCCATGATTCATCCCTTAGGCTCACCTTTGTCTAAACACAGAAGAAAGTGAACACCAAAAGTAAATTTTTTAAATAACTAAAGATCAAGCTTCTGATTGTAGAAAGAAGTAGGAGGGTGGATAGTTTTTAGGTTGGTGAAAAGACATTTGTACTCTACACCACATATTTCCAGTTCTCCTCTTGATCACAAAGTAGGGTTGTATTACCTATCTCCTACCTCCTTGACATTGGGTGAGAAGCCTGGTAACTTGTGTCAGCCAATGAAATGGGAACAGTAGTGACTTACATCACACCCAGGTGAAAACCTTAAGAATTGAATGTAAGCATATGTGGAATCTAATTAACAAAATAAACTGATGAACCAAGAGGATCCAGAGACATGGAAGCATAGAACAGAGTGTGGAATCTCAGTGGGAAGGTGGGGGAGAGTGGGTGGGTGGGAGGTAATCAACCAAAGACCTTGTATGTATATATGCATAATCCATGGACACAGACAATTAGGTGGTAAAAGACTAGAGCAGAGGGCAGGGGCTGGCTAGACAGAGTTAATGGAGGAAAAAGAGGGACATATGTAATACTTTCAACAATAAATATTTTTTTTAAAAAAGAATGAGTATAAGATTCAACATGTTTCCTTTTCTTAGTCTTGACAGCTGTAAAGGCAGAAATGGAGTGTCCAACAATATGGGTCCCTAAATAATGTTGGTGTACATCAGAGTCCCTCACCACCCCAGCACACCCAAGAGCAAAAAATTACACCTGTTTTAAGACCTGGAGATTCAAGGGATACTTGTCATTACAGCATTACCTAGCCTTTCCTATAACTGCTCCAGTAAGAACCTACAGTATCTGCCTGCCACAAGTATAATAAAAACGAATACCTGTATAATATTCATAATAGATACCATTTACTAAGTTTCTATGATATAGCAGGGACTATGCTAGGACTGACAAGGTAAATGTTAGGGCTGTGCTTTATATATGAGAAAATGCAGGTTCGGATCTTGTTCAAGGTCATGGAATAAGTGGTGGAAGTTGGTGCTGAGTCTAAATCTTTCTGTGCCTTTAGGACTTTGCTCCTGAGACATAGCCATGTGAATTTTTATCTCAGTTGAGCCTCACAACCTCCCTGCCATCAGCATTATCATCATCCCATGTTGCCTATGAGGAAACTGAGATTCAGAGAAGAAATGAACTTGCCGAACTTCACAGACCTGGGAAGACACCAAAGCTTCTGCCCTTTCCATTGTTCCTTGCTACCCTTCTGACCACATGAAAACCGAGGTGTTAGGAGTTACAAAAGAGAATCAAGGTGTTATGACTTAGAGCAAATGCATGGATTTTGGAGCCAAGTGCCTGGACACGTTAAATCCGGCTCTGCAGCTCCTAGCTGGAGAGCAAGTCCCTTAACATTGCTAAGCTTCAATTCTCCCCTTTGTAAAAACAAGGCTGACCATGGGCCTTAGGAAACTGTCAGGAGGATCATATATGTAAAGCCCCTGCAAAGAGCAGGCAAGCAATAATTTGCCATTTTCCACTGTAGACTTGTTAATTTAAGAAGAAATGCTCAGGAATCCTCCCACCCCAGGCCAGTGAGTCAGTGAAAACACACACACACACACACACACACACACACACACACACACACAGTAGCTGAAATGAAAGCGGTTCCCATTAAGATGCAAGGAGGTCTCCCAGGGCCTGCTTCTTGGTCACATAAGGCCTGGCAGGTCCTCTCTGAGGGTTGGAGAGAAGTTTTGTTTCCCCAGCTGCAGTCGCAGGGGAATGCTCCGCAGGCACGGCATTGAGAACCTGTTTGGCTTGGCTCAGGAGCCTGTCAGCACATTCAGGAAGTGAAGTCAGAGAGAGGCAGGATTTCAAACAGAGCCAGCTGCACACAAATGGCTGGGCAGTGGAACGCCTGATCCACACACAGGGTGCCTAGCAGCCCGGCGGCCCTGGGTGCTATGAAGAAAGCCCTGAGAATGGCTCAGAGCCAGAAAAGGAAGAAGCATTCGCTCACATCCAGACGAGGACAGTGACTTCTATGCCAAAGCCACCAGAAAAACTACACAAGGGGTCATCTCAGCCAGCTGCTGGGCCTTGGGCAGGGGAATGGCTTAGCCTGAGTTCCCAGAGCTTGCTGGGTAGAGGAGCTAACGTGTATCTTTTTGGAGCTTTGAAGTCAATGTGTGAGAGGGGAAGGGAGAAGAGGAGGAGAGTAAAATGAAGGAATGGGCTGAAACTGGTTTGGCTCAGTGGATAGAGAGTGGGCCTGTGGACTGAAAGATCCCAGGTTTGATTCCAGTCAAGGGCATGTATCTTGGTTGCGGGCACATCCCCAGTAGGGGGCATGCAGAAGGCAGCTGATCGATGTGTCTTTCTCGTGGATGTTTCTAACTCTCTATACCTCTCCCTTCCTCTCTGTAAAAAAATCAATAAAATATATATATTTTTTAAAAAAATGAAGGAATGGGTTAGGAGTGCTAGGGAGGGTAGAGAAGAAATGGATGTGCCTGAGAGGATATGGAATCCTGAGAAGGAACACACTGACTTTCTAGCCATGTTCCCATGTTCAGAAAAGAGTACAGTGGCCGAGACCTGAATTCTAAATCCCAAGTCCAAATCTCCTACCCATGAGCCTTGGTTTCATTCATTTCTCTAAGCCTCAGACTCATGAGCTAAGAAATGGAAATAGCAATACCTATGCTATAGGTTGATGTTAGCATTAAATAAGCTAATATATGTGACAAGGCTGAGCCTGGTGCTGGAAAACCATTCATGTATCAGTAAGAATTCATGGTTGCCAAAGACAGAAAATTCAGTTTAAGCAAAAAGGAATTTTATGTAAGTGAAACCCATCAGTAGAGATAGCTCTAGAAGGAAGGGAGGGGAGGATAAAAGAGAGCCGTATATGGGGCTCCAGTGACATCCTCAGGCTGTGATTTCTCTCCATCACTCAGCTTGCTATGGGGAGTGTTAGCATCATCCCCAGTCTCCATGTGATAGTGTCCAGTAGCTCCAACTCTCTGCCCATAGCAAGAAGTGGGATGGCTTCAGCAGTTCTCATATCCTCCCAAGACAGTGTTTCACTAGCCTGATTGGCTCTCATATTCATTTTTGAGCTAATCACCATGGCTTAGGGATGGTGTGGGATATGCTGATTGGCTTAGGGATATGTCCACCTCTAAAACCAGGGTTTTGGAGTCCCATTAAACCACATAGCCAGAGATGAGAGTGAGGAAGGAGGTGATCTTCAAAGTAAAATAAGGATTCGTGAAGGAGTAGATGCTGGAGGTCAAAAGAAAATAAATAGACTAGAGCCAATCTCTTTTGTGATTATTATTGTTATTTTTATCAAATTTTACAGGCCAGGATAGAGGGGCATCTACTACCCTTCAAAAACCCAGGTCTCAGAAATCAAGGTCCACTCTCTTCTAATGGGTTGAAGCTCCAGATATAAGTAATCAAGAACATACTTTTCTGGGTGGGAAATGCACAGGAGGGTTTTTGTAAACAATATTACGTACGTAAAAATAGTTATTTGTTAATGTTACTTGCTATTGTGATAGATTTTGTAAAAAAAAAAAAAGGTGGCGGTGGGGGTTAGGGAGACTTCTCTAGGCCAGTTAAATAGAGTTGAAGATTCTCCACAAGACTTTGAAATGTCAAGAAGCCCAAGTACACACACTTTGGCCTATGGTTTTCTCCATTCATCTGCTCATTGAACTGCATTGGACCAGGATCTACAGTAGTACCGCCACAATTAAATTGCTAAAGCAGTAGAAGTGGAAAAGAGAGTGAAATAGACTGTTACCATGACTGAATTCTTCTCCCTCCACATACCAAATCAAAGATTTTTATACCTAGGAGCCACAGACGTGGGCAAGATCTCTGAAAATTCCTAGAACTATTTATTAGTATAAGAAGTGAATCCAGTGTTGCAAGTTTGAAATACCAAGAAAGGTTGATGAGTATCTGCTGTGCAACTTAAAACATTTTTAGAATGTAATATGGTGACCAATTCTTGGTGTAAATAGTCTTACCATCTTTCTACCTTAGGAGATAGTAAGATGGGATTGATTGATCATCACTCTCAGAAGGCACTGTTTCTCTGTTCATTTACTCCATGTTTATTGAATATCTCCTGTGTGTCAGGCAGTCCCATAAGCACAGAAGGTGAGAAGCTATGTAAAACACTGGGTCCTACTTTCAAAAGTGGCAGCAATCAATATGTTAATTGGCATGACAGAGGCAAATACAATGCACCTTGGGAGCAAGTAGCCTACATGAGGGAGTTCAACAATGGCTTCACTAAGGAGATGATTTGGAATTGTATCTTAAAAGAGATGAGTGGCAGTCTGACAGAAAAATAGGTGATGGCGTTCCAGGGAGAAAGGACATTAGGGACTAAGACAAGTAGAACTCAGAGTCCATCAGTCAAGTGTCAACTATTCATGGACAAAATGTATGGAGATCCTGCCCACTTATGGTCAGGTAAATAAAAGAGCCATTAAACAAATTATTAAACAGATTACCACAGTTGCTTTATCTAGCCCAACACTTTGCAAATGCTACAAAGATGTAGAAGCTGAATCACTGCAGATCCTGTGAAAGAGCTAGCAGAGCATTTGGGGGTGAGGAAGGGAGCAGACTGGACATTAGGAAAAGCCTCCCCAAGTCAGTGACCTTGAAACCAAGTCCAAAGAAATTAGTTGGGCATATGGGGGTGAATAGGGAAAGCATTCCTGTCTTGGGCAAGAGATTGTTTTAGAAGTAGTGGATCAGTGGTTAAGTGTCGACCTATGAATGAGGAGGTCACAGTTCAATTCCTGTCATGGCACATGCCTAGGATGGGGGCTCAATCCCCAGTGCGGGGCATATAGGAAGCAGCCGGTTAATGATTCTCTCTCATCATTGGCGTTTCTATTTTTCTCTCCCTTCCTCTCTGAAATCAATTAAAAAAATTTTTTTTAAGTAGTGAGAATACCAGTGTGGTTAAATGATCTGGGGAAAGGAGTGGAGAAGGAGGAGACCACGGGGCAGGTGGATCCAGATGGTGTACAGTTTAATGGGCATTTCTGAATATAGTACTCAAACCCTCCAGTCTTCACCAATTTGAGAGCTTATGTGACACTAAAGAGAGAGAACCCATGCTTTTTCTGAAGGTCACACACTTTGTTCTTAGGACCCAAGCTCTGATCCCTGCTTCAAGGTCTGATCCCTGCTTCAAGAGATGATCATGACATTAGCTATTGATGAAGCTCTTGTGATTACTCAAATAGCGGTAACTGCCTTCTGCATTGCTTTATTTCAGCCTCACAATAGTCTTTTCAGGCAACTAGCACAGGCCTGTTCCCAGGTGCAGACGCTGAGACTCAGAGTGATTACAGAAAATGGCCAAGGCCCCTGAGTGCAGCAGGCAGGAGCAGAATTTAGCTCTCAAGTTGGGCTCCCAATCATTCTGTCAACCCGCCTCTGAAGGAAACCAAAAGCATTGGAAATCTTGTGAACTTCCAATGCTAAGCAATATTACCCTCCCCGCATGGTACTTTCACACATAGTAGGTTTAAAATGAATGTTGATTCCGGTTTCTTAATGTGGATCAGAAACTCCAGGGACCTCTTGATTTTTCTCTCCCATCCATATCTGGGCTTCATGCCCCTGCTGTTTTGAATTCCATTTCAAATGAAAACACACACACACACACACACACACACACACACACACTAAAAACCACGCGCAGCCAAGCCATTTGGATTTAAAACAGACCAGCACAAACCTGGAAGGAGTCAGGATTCTCCCTAAAATATCAAATATTGCAGCCAGCGCCAATCTGAGAGGCTTTGCTCCGTTTTGTAAAGAGAACAGGCCGTATTTTGAAAATGGATGAGTAAGGTTCACTGTTGCGACTTGTTTCAAAGTCTGGAGGCCAGGCCTGTTTTTGATCTGACAGGTCTGGGTCTCCAAAGGGGAGTTATTCTTTTGCAACGACTCAGAGAAGCTTCATGCTCTCCAGGTACAGACCTGGACCAGCGTTTCTTTGAAGACGTCTTCCGCGGGTCTTAAGAGAGATTTGGTGCCCGTTGTGGAATCACAGTAATGAGCTTAAAAGCAATGTTTTTCATTATGCTGGCAAATCGTTCAGCCCCTCTGTTTGCTCAGGTGTGCGACTGTGTGCCCCATGCCATGATCTCTATATAATAACAAACTAAATATTTGTAGAAGCAAGGAAAAAAACTGAAGATGAAAGAATGTCACAACTAGTGGGGTGAGTACTGGTCTCTTGAAAGCAATATATTTGGACCCACTTTATTTAATAATTGGTCACTCCGTGAAGAAGAAAACAATTTGCTAATGAAGCGGCAAGATTCATCTAGTTAATTACCGAATAAATACATCGGAGCTTCTCTGCAGGGGGGCTCATCCAGACTTGAACCATGCCGCTAGATGGCGCCGGAGGGCAGACGCGTTGCTCCCTGCTTCTCTGGGTGTAAAGGATTAGAAAAAGCCCAACCAACAAATGCAGCTGGGACAAAAGTATGGGCGTCTTCCGCCTTCAGAGGGGACCAAGGATAAACACTTAAAAACACACACACACACACACACAGAATAGAAAAGCATATGCACTGGAAATGTACTTGCTCCACTAGCCAGAGGCCAGGAAGCAAGCACCAGATGCTATGTACAGGGCAGCTCTGATATCAGAATGAAGAATAAGGCTCAGCAGGTAGGGAGGCCTTGAGAATCAGCACCGAATTTCCAAGAAGCCCACACTGGGCCGGAGCTGCAGAGGGCTTGCCTTAGGAAATTCAATGGATTAGACAATGAGGCTTACGTTGTCAGAATAAACCCATCTGCCTTACCAGAGGGACCAGCTTGGTATACTGGGAAATTTTGAAGTTCTTAGTTAAAAACCCTACATGTGTGGCCTTGGGCAAGTCTGTTTCCTTTACTGGGCAATAGTTTACTTATCCCTGGAATCGAAGTTGTAAAGGAAGGTAGAATAGTTAATTGATGCAAAATGCTTAGTACAACATTCAATATTCAGCAGTCTGTGAAAACCTCTTCCCATCATGGCACTAAAACTCATTCACTTGGGAATGGGGACAATTTTAGGTGGAAAAAAACAACCGCTTCATTTGTGTCACCACTGTGCCTGATACACACTAATTCTCCATGGGCTCATCACACTATTGTGCATTTTATTTATTTATACAGGTTATTAGATAAGGTACTCCTTCAAAGTAAGGACTGTGCTCTAAAATTCTCTTTGCATTCCCAGAATCTATTAGGGCCCCTGGAACATAATAGCTATTGAATACACACGTTTTTCTTGGGAGCAAGTTGTTCCAATCCACCAAGATGAATGATTCAGATACAGTATTATGGCCACATCTCACTTTTTTCTTCACTGAGCTTAGGAAAGAAAAGAGAAAAATACTACAAACCCGGTGATGAAAATTAATTCTGAATTTTTTGTTTTAGCCAAAGCCCAAATAGGAGTCAGATGCTGGGGAGCCATTTTTAGTACTGGCCAACTCAACCAGCCAAGTCTCAAAATAAATTCCAAGATAGAATTACAATATTAGACATAATTCTAAGATTTTAGTGTCAGATGGAAGACCTGAGCATGTGGTATTTTAGTTTCTGCAGGCCAAAGAGAAGGGTACAGAGAGAAAAGAGGAGCAACATGGATGGAGGCAAATGACAGACAGCCAACAGAGTCAGGGAGACCAATAGTGGCCAGCAATAAGGAGATGGAGACCCTAGAGCTTATCTATCATGACCCTTGGAACTTCCTCTCTGGTATCCTGAGTACAACTCACTCACCATCTTGTCGGTCTCAGTATTGAGAACAAAACCAGGACTATTAGTCACTAAAACCCAAGATAGGAGAGGAATTCTAACTCCCACCCAACAGAAGACTGAGACTCTTCATATTCCTCTTCAGTGCTGGCTCAGAAACAGGGAAGATGCTGGAGACAAAACAGTGAGAGTTAAGGTGGTAGGAGACCAACCTATAAAATTCCAAATCTTTAAGCAAAAAAAGTGAATATCTACTTAGGTCAATTCCTGTTGGTTGCCCACAATAGGAACAGACTCTAACTAAAAATATGGAACATCATGAACAAGATTTAAAGAAAAATCTAACCAGTCAGGCTCCAAAAGAGGCAGAGTCCAGAGCAACTGAGGGACTTTGTCTGAAATGCATGCCTCAATCATATTTCTATGCTTTTTCTCTCTTCAAGAGACAAATCCTGGGAAACAGGGAAGATATTGTCCTAGCTTGAGTTACATTTCTACCACTCCCCATGCATGGTCCTATTGACAATTTCTTCCACAGCCGTAATCAATAGAACCTGGTATTTCCCCATAGCTAAATTGGGGTGTGACTACCAGAATGGGAAATGGCAAAACCTCAGATATCAACCTCCTCACTCTGGATAATTCTTCCATTTCCCAAAGCTATGGCTTCAAGAACATTTCATGAGGATTTATAAGAATGTTTCCTCCTGGAAACATTTGCAACTGTGCGGAGTGAGACAGTGGCTCACATATCATAAACTTGATGCTTAAGTTGGGAATTTGGAATGGGATTTACGGAAATAATAATCACGGATGATTTGACAATCCCAAAATCAAAGATTTTATTTTTGTATTATTTAGTCTGACTTATATTTTTATAATTATAATTTTATTCATTAAAAATTAGTAATACATTCACATGGTCCAGGTACCTTCCTCCATCCTGTCCCCTGGAACACAATACCTCCACCAGGGACCTTAGATGTTGCTATTTTGGATCATAAGAACCTCGAGAATGACAGAACAATGTGCTAGACAAAACTCAGGTTCTGATAACTTTATGGAGAAGAGACATTAGTCCTGTGTATGGGCGTCTTCGGCCTTCAGAAGACACCCATACTTGTTAGTCCTGGCCTATATTGTTGTAGATTTTTAAATAATAAAGAAATAAACTCCTCTTGGGTAAGGCCACTCTTGTTTGCAGGGGGCGGGGGTAGGGGATGGGGGGGATGGGAGGGTGGCGAGTTCTTTTATAGCCAGTCTAATTCCAATGGAGCCCTGATTCTAACTCAAGTTCCTGAGCTGGGACTAGAGTGAGTCAAGAGAAACATGCTGGGGTGCAAAATTTAAGGAGGCACTCACTCTCAAGGTTGTACAAGTGTTGACTGGCACTTTTATGACTCTGAGAGTAGGTGCCTCCTTAAGTTTTGCAAGGAAGGTGTTTCTCTTACCTCACCCTGCTCAGCTCCCACAGCTTCCAGAGGCTGCTCCTTCACATCACACTGACAGGACAGGCTTCAGATTGACTCAACCAATTGATACATTCTCCCCCTGCGAAAGTAACTGGTCTTAGTCTTTGATGTTGACTATGAGATGTAAGATTGAAAAATTTTCTGAAGTCCTCATTTCAGAGCACCCCTGCCATTTGGAGAGCTAGCTTTTATCATCTGCTGGCAGGGGAGTGAGCAGCCCTTCTGAAACACCTCACCCTCCCTTCCGCTTTCCAGGCAGGCAGTCTTGTTTACATATTGTTTCTACCCGTGAATCACTTGTAGCAGGAACACAGCCTCCACTTGTCCAAGAGAACGCGTTCAACACAATCCTTTCTGCTCTGCATAAAACCTCAGGGGTAACAATAGGTATTCCAAATAAGACTGCTATTTGTCAGCCTCTCAAAGTCAGGGACCAGAAGAAAGGAACCATGTGTCATCAAAAACCATTCTGAAAGAAAGCACAAAACCCTCCCTCTGATAGCTTATTTTTGTTTTGCTTGAGCTTCCACCTTTTTCAAAATTGGCTTTTATATTATGCTTTCTGCAGAAGCCTTTCCTATTCCTTTTGCTTCTGGTTTTGGTATTATTTTTGCATGAAACTTCCTGAAATTCATTCAGAGTTGTCATGGGGTGGGGTGGGGGGGGTTGAGGGAGGTTGGGAAAAGCTAGTTTAGGAGCCAGAGTTCAATCACTATTTGCATCTTAGGGATCAGGACCCCCAAGTCAAGGTTAAGGAAAATGTAGTCATTTCTCAATATTGTGTTTATTTGATATGCTGAATGTTTGCACAAAGACCTTCCAAAAAATACATTTTTTGAAGGTCCCTGCCAAACTCTGAGGAATGGAGAAAGGTCAGGTGATGAGACAGGGGCTGCAAAAGGCCACAGAAGTGGAGAATGGAGTTTGGATCATGTCTTTTGAATAAACACTGTTCCAGGGGCTTCACGTGAATTCTCACAGCCTCCTTCCAAGCGAGTGGTTTTACCTCCATCTTAAGGGTGGAGAAAAGGAAGCTCAGAGAGATTAAGTAGCTGGCCCAAGATCACACAGCAAAGAGATGGTAAGTGGAAACCCAAATCCAGGTTGACCCAGTCCAATACCTGGGCTCTTTCAGGTATACCTCACTGTCTGTGAAAGTTCAGTCTATTTTTTTATTGGAGGGGAGGTCAGCAATTTGTGCTGAATTGGGAATCTAGGGATCTAGTCCCAGCATGAGGACCTGAAACAAAGCATTTCATGTCCCTGGGCCTAGGTGCTCTCAGCTGTATAATGAGAGAGTAGAGCCAGCTGGTTCTTAAACTGCTTCTTCTCTCTGGCAATCTGGGTTTCCATATCTACTTTCATCAAAGGCATCCAACAAAAGAATCAAAATAACAGGAAGGGTGAGCCGCAAGCAGGATCCCTCCCTGTGGATCAGGAGTCCAGGAAAGGCCAGAAACAGACACTGCAAGATAAATAAACTGGGCTTTGGTGTTCATTGCACCCTTTCATTTTCTCATCCACTCCTCCATTCCCTGCAGGTACTCTGTTCCTGGCCTGACCACCTCTGGCCCCACCAACTATAGCACCTCAGCCAGCCTTTCTGGATGCCTGGCATGCTGAGTTAAATATCTCTTTGTTTTTGTTTTTTATCTAGCCAAATGTATCAGTGTCCCAATAGTGCAACTTAGAATTATTTGTTCATGTTTAAGGAAACTTAATATTGATTCAAAGAATAATGCATTTCAGAAATACATTTTTAACATTATATATTCTCTCTCCTTTTATGTAAATTATATAAAGGTGCTCCTCCAACCTGGGTAGACATAACCCCGAACTGAAATGAGTGGCTTAAAGGACAGAGCATGGACGGACTTTCAGCTCCTGCCTCCGCTACTCAGCCAGTTGCCTGGTGCAGTATACAGCTCATATGTGTCAATCCTGGGACTAGGCCAACCATTGATTCATTTGAGTGAATTGTACTTTCTCAATCCCATTATGTTGGCCCAAAGGAACCTAAGAGATACATTCTTGACCCTTTTTTACATTTATCTTTCTTGTTCTACCCGCCATGTTATTGTTTTGGATCCTATTTATCTCTCAGTTTTTCCATTGTTCTCCATCACCACCACCACCCTAGTGGAAAGATCATAACCTCCCTTCTTTGAAATTTCAACACTGGCTTCCTAACTGGCCTCCTCCTCTCCCCTCTATAATGTCCTGCCTTGTGTGTATTCCCATTATCATCACAGCCAGAGGGTACATGAACACAACTAGCTTAACTCTGAGAGCTAGCAAATTGAAGGATCTTTTCAAAATGTAGACATCCCTTTTTCTGCTTGATATTCTCAATGGTTTTCCATGACTCATAAGATGAAGACAAAATTCCCTGACTATGTCTTCTGCCCATCAGTTCTCTCCCTGTGCCTTCAGCCCCATTTTGCATGGCCTTCCCTTTAGCTCTCTTCCCCCAGCTCCTTTGGACAACGGCCATGCATATGCTGTTCCCACTACTAGAGCACTGGCCCTGTGCCTTTGCCTATTAACTCCCATTCATACTTTAGGTGTCTGAAGGCTCAAGCACTGTGCCTCAGCAAGGCCTTCCCTGATCCCCCTTCCTGGCCAGCACCCCTTATAGTAAGTCCCTCAGTGTCAAGGGCCTTCCTCCCTGTATGGTACTCATCAGATACAATTCCTCATGTATGTATGGGATCATCTGACACTCTCTCCACCCAGGCTGTAAGGTGCATGACATGGTGTCTGGGCTTATCACTGTACTTCTGGCTGCTTAGCATACTGTCTTGTAGCTGATAAACATATATTGAGAAATGCAGATTTGGCCCAATTGAGCATCAACCTATGAACTAGGAAGTCACGGTTCAATTCCCAGCAAGGGCACCTGCCTGGGATGCAGGCTCAACCTCCAGTGTGGGGTGTGAAGGAGGCAGCCGATCAATGATTCTCTCTCATCATTGTTGTTTCTATCTCTCTTCCTCTCCTTTTGTCTCTGAAATAATAAGTAAATATATATATACAAATGCAGGTTGGACAAATCCACATCTAGCAATGACCATGTGTGACAAGCAACCATATGATCTCTGAGTTTAACTTCTCAAAACTAGTTGTGGAAAAGGAAGAGGAAGAAGAACAAATCCTAGAAAATTAGCAATTGATAAGCAGTTCCCTCCTAACCAGCCAGTTCCCAATGAATCTTCTACGAGGCATTGCGGTTCACTGGTTTCTAGAAAATATTTATTGAATCAATAGATAAAATAGAATCACTCAAGGCCCAGAGTATATGCTACCTTTGCTAGGAAGTCATTTCTAATGCGTACCAGTCTCCAGATATAATCTCTCCATCCCTTATATGTTCAGAGAATTTCACCATACCCTCTCTGATGATAGTTGTTATCTTGCATTGGAGTTATTTGGGTATATGCCTTATCTCTTAAAGCACATTGTAATTGTCTGATTTTTTCCTACTCTGATCCTCCAAAACCCAGCACAGTGTCTACCTATGGTAGACAGTTCCCTCAAATAAAATTTGGCAGCTGAGTGAATGCACAAATGAATGATAAGTAATGTTGAATTAGTTCGTTCTCTTTCTCTTTCTCTCTACCTTACACACACACACACACACACACACACACGGACTGTTAGTTTGATGTATTTCTGATCCTATATTCTCTTTCTCTTCTAAAAAGATGGGGAAGAGTTTACTTAGGATACTCTCAATTACTTTAGTTTCTTGTATCTTTTATTAAGACTTCACTGTGAAAAGCCAGATTTTTGTTTCCCTTTTCTCAATTTCCCTTTCCTCAGTCAACCATTTTCAATCCAGATGATCTCAGTAACTTTCTAATTCAAATCAGAGAACTTCCCAAACCAGATATTTGACCCAAATGCTTCAGAGGTTTGAAATGCAGCTTTGGGGATCTCAGTACCCACCATGTAATTGTCTAAAATCAAAATTCAGTTTAATAACTGCCAACACTTTTCTTAAGTCTCTTGTTTTCTTGAGTCAAATACATGCACTGAAACATAGCAAATCCATCCCTCTTTTCAGGTCCTCTAATTAAAAGGCAGTTTTGATAATTTTTCAGGATGGTAGGAGTCTCATCACTTTTCTAACCAAGAGTTACCATTAGGATTCAAATATGTGTACTGCAATATGCTTTAGAGCTACCAAGTTTGGGAGGAAAGAAAAACTTCAGAGGTTATTTGACCTACACACCCATTTTACAGATGAGAAAGTGACCGGCCCGGTGGGTTCTGAAGCTAAAATTCAAGTCTTGGGGGTCAAAATATTTCTTGTGACTCCTATGATGTGCCATGCTTCTTAACTACTTTATCAATGATTGTCTCCAGTAACACCTCAAAAAGGTTTACCATTCACATTTTTCATGCAAAGAAACTGGGCTTAGAAATTGAAATGATGTGTCTCATGTCCTCTGGGCTTATTAAGTCCTCCACATAAGCAAGCTGGGATTGAAACCCAGCTCTGTCTAAGTCTGAAGACAAAGCTTCTTCCACCATACCATGGTGTCAAGTTCAATGGGGCTTCAGTGAAGAGAATGCTGCCACCGAGTGCCAGGTTTGAGACAAAAAGAATGCAAATTCTAGGCTAGAGATGTCATATGCTTGCACTACAACCCCCTTCCACCACCACCACCACCCCCCGCCACACACACACACACACACACACAACCACCAAAAGCTCCCTGAACACTTATACCAATTATCTTCTCAAACTTTACTATACATACAAATCACCTGGAGGTTTTTTTTCCAAATACAGATGATAACCACATAGGTCTTGGGTGGGGCCTGAAATTCTGCAGATTCTGAGATTCTAAGGTGATTCAAGCACCCCTTGTCTGGGGACCATATCTTATGTAGCAAAGCTGCTGGGGTTATGTCTTGCTTTTCAGCAGCCTCAGTCCTGGATTTATCCAACAGCAAAATTCATAAGGTCAGGGGAGGGCAGCTGTGGTTGAGTAGTTGGAGGGGGCAGAGCGTGTAATATCATTTGCTGAACATCTTACTATGGGTCGGGCATAATGCTAAGGTCTTTACAAGTATAATCACATTTAATCCCCAATATAACCCTCTGGATAGCTATGGGTATCCACATTTCACAGACAAAGAAACAGAATTTAGACGACTTCTCCAAATTCACATGGTTCTGTCTGATTTCAAAACTCATGCTCTTAACCACAATGCCAACTTCCTCTACAATGAGAGTGTCTCCCTTATCCCCAGGGCAAGTATGAATGGCACTGTGGAGGGCAAAGGAGTCTTTGAGCAGATATTGAGGAGCTGGTGTGGATATCACAAACCCAACACCAAGGTGCTAAGAAGTGTTTTAAAGCACGTGTTGGTCAGCTTGCTAGAGGAATATGCAAAGAATTCATTCACATTCAGACAGAAAAAAAATATGAATAGTGTGAGTGGAAAATTACACATAACTTACACATTCAAAAATAGATGAAAGACTAAATAAAAGACAGCATATAAGTCAAAGAACATTCTAACTAGTCAATGAGTATACAGATTTCAGATCATATATTTACTAGTATAACATGATCTAAATGTTGTTAGAAAAAAGATGTGTGTGCATGTATGTGCGTGCATGTGTGTGCGTGCATGTGTGTGTGTATACATAGGAAGAAATTGAAATGAAGTACTCCAAGAAATTAATATCAGTATCTTTTGGATGGTATTATTATTATTCATGTTTTTAAATTATATACTCATCTGTGTTTCTCCTATTTCTACAAAAGCACCTATCATATGTATAATTTTTTCAAGAAAACAGTGAATTGCAAGAGAAGCCAAGAAAAAGCTGAAAAGGGGCAAAAAATGTAAGCATGTGCACCAGATATTAGAATAAATTATGAAGCTATAAATATTACAACAATTTGGAATTGAGAAATATTAGACTGATAAAGCAGTGGAAGAGAATAGAAAATAAAGTAAAAGAGTCATAAAGATTTGAATAAATGATTTATTTCTTCTCTTAAACTGAGAAGATTTTTCTAAAAATAATATAAAACTATTGTATGCCCCCTCAAAATACTGTATATGCAGTCAGCATGCCATTGACAAAATGGAGAAAAACATTTCTATAATGGAGAATAACTAGGACTAATTCCTTAATATGTAAAGTGTTCTTACAACCCAAAGGAAAATTGATAAAAACATGAACAAATCTATTTAAAAAAAAAAAAAGAGGAGGAAAAAAAGAAAGAGAATGAGTCCTAGCTATAGTAGCATTTTGAAGGGGGCACTGCTTATGCCACTGTCCACCCTGGCCATTGGAGTTTTATGTAATTATCAAAGTGGAAATTTAAATCAAGCTAGAACAGAAACAATTTCATTAGTCACATCTGACCACCAAGGGGTTCTTCAATAACTTAGTGAGTGAGAGATAAGAAGTTAATACCAGGATTCTACTGGTCACATTCCCGTTTATTGTATAGACTCAGGTTTACACTGACTGTGTAATAAACCATAGCAGGAAGAGAAGTGAAATGGAGTCATGAATGAAAAGGGTGCTTATAGGAGACTTTAATCCCAGCTCCTCCTCTAGCTGTGTGTATCCTTGAATGGCCTCACTAAACCTCCCTTTCCTCATCTATGAAATGGATCCAATAAATCCTATTTATAATGGTTTTCTATGGAAAAAAAATAAGATCACATATGGAAAGCACTTAGTACCTTTAGCACGTACTCAATAAATAGTAATTGCTATACTAGTACAGTGATCGGCAAACGGCGGCTCACGTCTCTCTGTTGACTAATGAGTTTGCCGACCACTGTCATATACTACCCTTTACCTCTTTGCACACAATATGCCACAATTGCCTAATCCTCACAGCTTCCAACTATACAGTAACATTTTGTCTAGTCCAGTGGTCAGCAAACTCATTAGTCAACAGAGCAGTGGCTCTCGAGCCACATATGCAAAGAATTCATTCACATGTGGCTTGCGAGCCGAAGTTTGCCGACCACTGTACTAGTACATCCCCAGAATTATTTGTTTCTACCATGTAAGGACAGGAACAGAGCCAATCATTTTGCCTCCCCAGCCTGGAGGGGTCCCTGTGATCAATGGGCTGGGGGTGGATGTTCAGAGCCCTACACCAGTACAGGCTCCCACTTAGAGGACCTCTCAGCATCTCTGTGTCATGTAGGGAGAACACTGGTGGTACAAACTGTAGGAATCAAACAAAAGCAGATCTCATTTGGGAAAACACCCCTGGAGCTGTAAAGCTGTCTGTCGGCTTCAGTCAGGCCTTCCCTAGTCCTGGAGGCAAGCCTACCTGGCAAAGTTCACCTCAAAGGTTCTTCCTTCATTTCCTCATCCCATTCAGCGGGGCTTAGAAGGTGTTCTCAGCTAAGCATCTGGCCGCCTGGCCAGGATCAAGCAGTGCCAGGCCTCGTGCATAACACCAACATCCAGCTGCCTGGAAAATGATGGGACACTCTAAGGCAGGGATTCTCAACCTGTGGGTCGCGGCCCCTTTGGGGGTCAAACGACCCTTTCACAGGGGTCGCCTAACACCATCAGAAAACACATATTTCCCATGGTCTTAGGAACCAACAGATCGCTCCTCGGTGTAGCAAAGTGTAGCAATGTAGTTTACTGTTGTTATATGAAGACTGTTACCCATGCTACACCATGATTCAAGACAAAAAAATTTCATTTATTTGTAATTGGAAATAAATATTTCACAATATATAATTACATATTGTTTTTTGTGATTAATCACTATTCTTTAATTATGTTCAATTTGTAACAACAAAAATATATCCTGCATATCAGATATTTACATTACAGTTCATAACAGTAGCAAAATTACAGTTATGAAGTAGCAACGGAAATAATTTTATGGTTGGGGGTCACCACCACATGAGGAGCTGTCTTAAAGAGTCATGGCATTAGGAAGGTTGAGAACCACTGCTCTAAGGTATCCCCTAAACTGCCACTGCCGACCAAGCACACACCATCTGGTCCCACTTCCTATGCCTTCACTGCCAACCAGACCAGGACCTGACCTTCCAAGACCAATTAGCAGCTACCATTTATGGTGGTGTGGGGGGGATGGATTCTGCCAAGGAACATTTGGATATTTATAAAATCATTCATGAGCCACACAAATTATCAACTAAAAACTTAGCCTACTATATGTGGTCAAACATTTAATCAATCACCCCTAATGCTTTGTCAGGGCCAGACTACATGATTATGTGTTCTGAACCTAATGCTAAATATGTTCTGTGTTGTATTTTGATTAATCTTCGCACCAGATCTCTGAGATAAGCACTCTTATCTCTTTTCAACAGGTGGGAAGACAGGTTTACAGAAGGTCAGTACAGAAGTTTAGTAACTTATGGGTCATAAGTGATGAACCAGGGCCTCAAACCCATGTCTCTCCAACTATCATCTAGGTCACAATGCCACCTCTCTAGGAACTATTTTCAGCTGTGCCCCAAGAAGTTAAGTGCCTACCCAAGATCAGCTGATAGGTTTCAACACTGAGATTAAAAGCTACAGCCTCCCATTTCACAGTCATGTGCTTCCCAGGACACCACGCTGCTTCCCCAATCTCATAGTCAAGCTTCTGCCCAAGTGTGGCTTCCCTGGGCCCATAGCCTGTCTCTGTCCCAGACATTGGTCATTGGCCTGGAACCATGTCTGATCTTCCTCCCTAGGGGCTGGGTTCTGGATTCTGTCCTTGCTGCTGGGACATGTATTATACATGAGCAAACCTTCCCCAAAGGAGACAAATCCTCTCTTAGTTCCAAAGAATGCAAATAGGAGTTCCCACACCCACCCTTGAGGATGAGAGGAAAACTCCTCATCCCCTTCGTTACTAAGCTGGATCTCCTGGGTTGTCCAGTTCCTAAACTGACTTGAGTGGGGCAGAGAGGTCTCTCTCTCATCCTGACATGTCCCGGTTTCATCCTCCTGCTCATTCAGGCATGCTATGGACCCATAACCCCTCTGTCAAGCCTGACCCATAACAACCATGAGCTATGATACTTTTATTGTGTTTATTTCCCATTGTAAAAGCAACATGCCATTGTGTTGTCCCCACAGCTATGACGAGCCTGTCCCCCACAGCAGTGCTGCAGAAGCATAAAGGGAGTTGCCCATGAAGAACTCCAACCGGCGTGGATAGATGAAAAACCTCCGAAGTATTCAGAGGATGCTACAACCGGATCAATATGCAAGTAAAGGCTCCCATTCAATCAAAGGGATTTGCCAGAGGAAAAGCAGACTAAGAAATGGAATATTTAAACACTTCCAATCATTTCCTTGGAGGAACAAGCCAGAGGAACAAGTCATCTTCCTGTGTGAAGTGTCCAAACTCACTTCCTGTGAGTAATGAAAAGGTCATTCAGGTCTGGGCGAAGCCACTGTGCACGTGGCAGAGCTCACGGCCTGCAGCTTCCTCTTCAGAAAGCAGCAGTGCTGCCCCTAGGCACCAGAGCTCCTGCTTTTCTCCCGCTGCAAAACAGCTAGAGTTTCTGCAGAGCATCTGCCGGTGGTATGTGCCAGCTCTGTATCCTGTGCATCCATGGTGCCTGTGAGTCACAGCAGCTCACGGGCAGCCTGTCTCCTGAGCCTCTGTGCAGACTCTGCAAGCCGAATTTCATGCCAGCCCTGAGAAGGGTCTGGGTGCTGGCAGGCAGCAGTCATGCTATGGAGAGCCACAAAGACCCAGCTTCAGCTCATGCTGCAGCTCGAAAAGGGCAGAAATACAAACCAGCACTAGCTGATAGGTGTGATGAATGGGCCTGTCTATTTATCAGGTGGTAAACACACCTCCCAGGTTTGGTAAGAATGCACATGCACATTGTATATGCAGAAATACATATATGACCTAGTGTGTATATTAGCTAGGCCAGTGGTCAGCACACTCATTAGTCAACAGAGCCAAATATCAACAGTACAACGATTGAAATTTCTTTTGAGGGCCGAAAACCGACTTCTGCTCATGGGCCACAAAGTTTCTATTGCACTGTACGTGTGCACCTGCACATGGTATTTTGTGGAAGAGCCACATTCAAGGGGACAAAGAGCCGCATGTAGCTCACAAGCCACAGCTTGACAACCACTGAGCTAGGCCTTTCAAAAGAGATAAGGAAGAAAAGAACTCACTGTTCTGGGTAACAAATCAAGTCAGCAGGACAGTGAGAGACTGGCTGTGTAGGAAATGCTCATCATATTGCTCACTTAGATTCATCTTACAGCCCTCCTGTGACCCCCCCCCCCCAAGAAACAGCCTGCATGAGAGGTGTTGGGAAGGCTATCACTCCCACTGTACACACACCAAGCTTCCAAGAGGGTAAGTTGCCCAGATAACACCAGTAATCACTGGTCCCATGGCATTTGAACCCACATCTGTCAGACTTCATGATCTTACCTACTTCAAAATTCCTTTTGTTCTGAGAGATTTTATGGAAAGCCACCTGTGTGCAACACCCAGCATGGAGCCACACACCCTATTAGGTGTTAAATGGAATAAAGAAAGGGAGAGAGAAAGGAAGCTCTACTTTTGTTGCTTTTTAACTGTGTGACCTTGAGCAAGTCACTAGTAACCTCCGCACATCTGTGTTTAACCCTGAGATCACTTGGAGAAGTTTGTTGGGGACCATTCTTTGGTGCCATTCCCCTCATTGACTCTGAAGAAGTATAGAATTCTCATTCATTCATTATGTATTTATTCCTTCGCTCTATAAACATGTGAGACACAGTCTCGGCCACTAAAGTCATCATGTTCTAGTGGGAAAGAAAGGCCTCCAAAGACAGTCTCACTGCAGTGAGACTGATGAGAGAAAATGTGACAGCGATAGAATACAGAAATCAGAACAGGTAACTCTGTCCAAATGACTGGGGGAAAGTGGAGAGGAGATGACAGCTGAGCCAGCTTGGGAGAATGAGTAAGAATTAAATGAGATGAATGTACTTTCTGTCTTTTCATATCTAGGCAGTCTATACCTTTGTTTTATTGGTTTTGAAACTGGTGGAGCTTTCCATGTGTTGAGAACTGTAAGAAGAGCTGAGATGGGACTGCTCTTGGGGAGGGTGGAGGCCAATCTGGAGCTGACTCCAGCCACTAGATCAGGGACATCTGGGTGGTCAATATGCCCCCTGGCTCCTAGTCATGCATCTAGAAAACAGTGAATGCATTGACTAGTAAGGACCCCTTCTATCTCTGACACAGTTTTATTTTGCAATCGAGGGGTTGGAATTATCATATTGTAATAATCAAACTGTTGTGGCTATATTCCCATCAGCTCAGGGCTTCTTCATGGAAATGGAGAAAGACTGAAGATCTTGTCATTCATCATAAAAGACTAGAGGCCTGGTGCACAAAATTCATGCATGGGGGTGGGGGTGTGTCCCTCAGCCTTCACCCTCTCCAATCTGGGACCCCTTGAGGGATGTCAGACATCCCTCTCACAATCCAGACTGCTGGCTCCCAATTGCTCACCCTGCCTGCCTTCCTGATTGTCCTTAACTGCTTCTGCTTGCCAGCCTGATCACCTCCTAACCACTCCCTTGCCAGCCTGATTGATGCCTAACTGCTCCTCTGCCAGCCTGATTGATGCCTAGTTGCTCCCCTGCTAGCCTGATTGCCCCTAACTGCCCTCCCCTAGAGGCCTGGTCACCCCAACTTCCCTCCTATGCCAGCCCGGTCATCCCTAACTGCCCTTCCCTACAGGCTTGATCACCCCCAACTGCCAACCCCTGCTGGCCATCTTGTGGTGGCTATCTTGTGTCCACATGGGGGCAGTCATCTTTGACTACATGGGGGCAGCCATCTTGTGTGTTGGAGTGACAGTCAATTTGCATATTATATTTTTATTAGATAGGATTGCCCTCTTACCACATAGCCCTTCACAGTCAACAATGGGAGCTGCAGTTCCCTCTTTTTCTGCTGACATTTCATGAGTCCTGGATGGTTTCTCTACAAATTGAGTTAATATACAACTTCCTCTCACCAAGACCACTCTGATCTCTAGTTTGTGTGTCAAGGACCATTTCTGGTCTCCAATAAATTTCAGTGATTCAGGCAGGGAATTTCTGTGAACAAAGTCTGTGTCTGCTTATCTGCCAGCTACTAGCCCAGTGTATGGCAATTACTATTACTACTACTACTACTACTAATAATAATAATAATAATAATAATAATTAAAAAAACAGCATAAGCAAAGGCAACATTTAACATTTAATAAGTACTCATTATATGCCAGGCTTTGTGCCACATGCATTATATACATTACCTCTCCTATTTTCCTTCAACAGTATTGGAGGGAAGTACCAAAATTACTCCTTTTGTACAGATGAGGAAACAGAAGTACAGAAAGGTTAAGATGCCCAGCTGGTGTGGCTCAATGGTTGAGATTCAACCTATGAACCAGGAAGTCACAGTTCAATTCCCAATTAGAGCACATGTCAGGGTTACAGGCTCAAATCCAGCAGGGGGTATGCTGGAGGCAGCCAATCAATGATTCTCATCATTGATGTCTCTCTCTCTCTCTTGCTCTCCCTCTCCTTTCCTCTCTGAAATCAATAAAAATGTGTTTTAAAAACAAAGAAAGGTTAAGATTTCTGCTCAAAGTGATACAGCTATCAAGACACAGGGCTGGGATTGGATCCCTAGCAGCCTGACTCCAGAGCTTATACATTTACCATCCGATGACACGAACACTGCCATTTTGAATAAGTGAGTGAATGAGTGCAAGCATAGTGAAGGGGTTAGCAGCATCAGCCTGGCAGTCACACAGTCCAGGGTTTTGACTTCAGCCCTGATACTTTCCAGCTGTGATCCCAGCCCAAGTCTCTAGCTCAGCAACCTTTGAAGTGCTTCTTTTATTGACATCTCTTCCCAAACTTGTCCTTCCCCAATTAAAGGCTCTTCTACAAACATGGATGGAATGCCTACCCTTGCCAGGCATGTTGCTAGGCACTGGGGAGCGACACAGAGGGGAGTGGGACCCAGTCCTTGCCACCAAGAGCACAGACATTTCAGGAGGTATAAACATAGATAGCTGTTTGCTAGGCACCATGGACATGCCTTGCAGCAACAGCCTGAAACAGGATTAAGGGGACACAAAGGAAGGGGTGATTAACACTCAAGCTTCTTCCTCAAATGATGGCCACCTTCTGGAATTACAGTTTAGTTCCTTTGGGCCTTGTTTACTGCCTCACATTTTTGGCTGATTATTATGGAAGTTAGATCTTGAGAAGAAGTGTGAGATCATTCTAATTGAATCCTTCATTTTACAAGTGGGAAAACTGAGGCCCAGGGCGATGAATGTCATGAGTAGGAAGGGACAGAAACTGGCTCATGACCCAGATATCTGGATTTCCACATCTTGCTAATATTGAGTGGTTATAAGATACCCAGTTCTTACCACCCCCATTCACACTCAGCAGTATTGTTCACCTGGGTTTAATAATGCAGGATAGGGCCTCTGAATAAATGTAAAATTTTTCAGCGGGACACTTGAAGTGACAGGCACATCTATTTTTGGACTCGTTTTCAGAAATCTCTCCAGTGAGGACCTTTATTTATCCAGTGAAAGTGCCAAAGTCTCAGCTAACATTAAAATCTGCTGTGGATGAATCTCTTTTGTAAATGTAGTGGACAGAAAAAAGTCTTGGTTTAGAATTTAGAAGGCCCAGGTTATAAAATCAGCACCGCCAATGGATTGCCTTGAGACACTAGGCAGATTACCCCCCTCCTAGGGCCTCCAGCCATCCCCTCAACAGGACTGACTCCAAAAGAAGCTCTACGAGGTCAGGAACTTTGTCTCTTGCTGTCTTTCCAGGGCCAGGAACCATGCACACACTTCTTTAACATGACACATCATCAAAGTCACTAGCACTCAGTAAATAGGAGATCATAACATCCTTTCCAAACTCTAATGTTCACCTGTTTCTGTTTCTTCCCTCCCTTTCTTGAGAGGCATGAACACCTCTCCACCTCTTCGTCTCTTAGCAACAATGTGGAAGAGTTGATGTTCTGAAGCAACTATCAAGTTGGGTGACCTGGCAGCTGTGACTTAACTCTGTGTACTCTAATATTACCATTTTGGCATTACTCCCCCTCTGCTGTCACTCAGAGCCTCCTCAAAACACCCGCTCAGCGCCTCTCCTCACTTGTTGCTGACAACACACCCTGATTCCGCCCACCTTCACTGAGCTTGCTTCTGCAATTGTTCAGCAAACTAGAAGTCTAAACAGTGTCATGTATTTCAAGAAGAACACAGGGTTCAGTGAAGTGAGGTAAATATTTTGCATCCTTGCAAATCCCAAATCTGAAACCCATAAATATTTCCTAGGGTCTTCCATG
Source organism: Lasiurus cinereus (assembly GCA_011751065.1). Taxonomy (NCBI): domain Eukaryota; kingdom Metazoa; phylum Chordata; class Mammalia; order Chiroptera; family Vespertilionidae; genus Lasiurus; species Lasiurus cinereus. Next base: position 24,855,767 of record JAAGEH010000030.1, on the reverse strand, counting down.
CATCACTCTATTTGTGCAACGGATTAAACAACTTATTTTTTTTAACAAACAATAATTAAGGGGATATATGTAATACTTTAAGCAATAAAGATTTATTTCAAAATAAATTAAATATATAAAAATATGGGAAAAGCAAAAGGTCATCTCTAGTACTTTCAACAAAAAGGTAAATTCTTTAAAAATAACCAAACAAACAATACTTATTATCATTTATTGAGTACCTACTTTATGTCAATCAGCTTCACACACTCTTCTCTGTTTAACCTTCTCAAAAATCTTCAGAGCACCCACTTTTGCAGATGAGGGAACTGAGACTCAGGAATGTTGATAAACTTCATAAGGTCACACAACTTGTAAATGTTATGGCCAATACTGAATCTGGATCTTCTTTCAGATTCCAATATCCTTACTTTTAAAATTTGGAATCATCTGAAAAGTGTTCTAAACGGCCCCCAAAAACGACCTAATGAAAAGGAAACAGAATGCCATCTACAGACCATCATGTTCTTTCTCTACCCACTTCATTTCCACTCCTAAAATGGAAATGACTTGTTTTCTGTTGTCCCGATCTAGAGAGCTGACACTAAGAGCTGAGAATTATGAGTTGATGCTTAGCAATTATTAGGCCAAACGGAGTTAAGTCTGGAATGGACTTTTCAGGCCATTCAATCTAGCCCTGATATGTTATAGACGGTAAACCTTTCAGCCCCTCCAGTCTAACCCTGATATTTTACAGAGCTCAAGAAGGTCACCCATCTAATCAATAGGGAGCCTACCTCTACCAAATCCTATGCTTTTCATCTGTAAAAGTGGCAATAATACCCGTACATAAGGCTGTGGCTGTGAGAACTGAATGAGATAAAGTCTTCCAAGTGCTCAGCTGGGTCACCTGGCCTATGGCAAGCCCTTCAAATGGTAAATGCTGTTGACACTGATCCTCACTGAACCTCAGTCTCTTTGTCTGTAAACGGGGTTGGCAAGGGCTCTTATTGACTCATATATTTGTTAAGAAAATAAAATAAGCTCTTGGATGTGGCAGAGCTTTACAGTGCTTGCTTAGCGAACACTAACTACAATCTTCTGGGCTGTCAGCTATGGTATTTCAAATGTTCCTGTGTGATTTCCCAGATGCACATCAGAGTGAGGTCGACAGCCTCTGCCCTGGCCTCATACAATTATGGATAAGTATGAAACAGCAGGAAAAAATACAGTGGTACCTCGAGATACGAGTTTAATTCGTTCTGTAACCTTGAGGCGTGGGAAACTATGAGACGCTCGAGTCTCGGTAAACTGGTGGGTCATGTGCAGTGTGCAGCCGGCCAATCTGAGCAATTACTCATATCTCAAATGTTGCTCGTATTTCAAAGCAAAAATTGCTCACTTGACGGCTCATATCTCAAAAATCTCGTATGTTAGGGCACTCGTATCTCGAGGTAGCACTGTACAGGGAAAGTTGAAAAGCATGCATCTGCATATGTATGTTAGCTTTTTCACAGTCTTCTCTTCTTGGTTGGCATTGTATGGACTGCACCAAAGTCACAGGACACCCACTCCCCTGGGGCAATGGGATTGGCACTGGTTGAACTAGGCTTGATTAGAAATCAGGTGCTTCCAGGTGAGGGGCTCATTGATTTGGGAGGAAGCTGCATGCAGGTCATGAGCCTAGAGAACTGTGAGTTCACCTAACATCCTGTGAGCCCCAATCACACATACACAGTGAAAGCCAGTGTGGGGGGCCAGGGCGGTCCCATTCCTGACTCAACTGTCTCTTCACTGGGGAACTATATCACACCCCCTTTCCTTCCCATCCTCTTGTCTCTAGCCCCACCCTTCCCCTTTCAGGCTGAAAACAACTCTTGCCCTCATGTCTTTTACCTTGCTTCTTCCAGACTCCAAGTATTCCACCTACATTTTCAAGGCTGCACCATCAGGTGGAGTGAGTGGGCGGTGAGGAAGTAAAGATATGTTAAATAGACAATACTGCAAGAGAGTTTGGCTGTAAAAGGTAGTAAAGAGAAAGAAGGGCACTAGGGGGAGAGTTGGGATTAAAGTTGATTTTGTGTGTGGTATCTAGAGGTCTTTATTTTAAAGTGGAAGAGACTGGAGTCCATTTAAATGCTTTTGGGAATGAGTAAGTGGAGAGGGAAAGGCTGAAGGGACATGGGCAGAATCTATAGCACAAGGTCTCTTGTACCTAAGTACAAGAGACAGTGCTGTACTTAAGTCTTCAGTTGTTCATTCATTCATTCATTCATTCATTCATTCATTCACCAAACCATTTATTGACCATCAATGTCGCCCAGCACTGTGCCAATACTAAATATACAGAAGTGAAAGTTCTTGCTCTTTTAGGAGCTTACAGACTCCTAAGCAGACAAGTCCATTGGCATGTGTGGCAATATCCTACAGTCCCCACTGCACAAATGATGTTGGAAACAGAAAGATGCTGTGTCTGTCTGGGGGTGGGGAAGGGTGGAAGGAGGAAGACTTCACAGAGCAGGTGCCACCTTTAACAAAATAAGTTTGCCAGATGAACAAGGGAAGTGAGCATGTGTGACTCAGGCAGAGGGGACACGTATGCAAAGGCAAAGAGTGAACAGGTGTGTGGGGAACTGGTCATCGGTCATCATGGCCATGGCAGAGGTGCAGACTCTGGGGTGGGAGATGAAGCTGGAGAATTAGCCGAATCATGTCATGTCATCTATACATGTAGGGATTTAATCTGGAATGCTTGCTGCTACCCTGGGAAGCACTTCTATTACTATTTCCAATCTTACCTAATAATAGACAAACATGTAAATTTTCTGTACCTCTGCTACATCCACCAGCCAATCAGGAGTTATATGCAAATTAACCCAACAAAGATGGTTAATTTGCATACACAGGCACCAAGCAACCGGGAGCATCCGCCCCACCCCAGGTTTCTCAAGGCCTCTGAGCAGCATGGGAAGGCAGGGCTGGAGCAGAAAGAGGCGGCTCCAGGGCTGAGCTGGAGTAGAAAAGCAGTGCCAGCAGCCAGGGAAAGGAAGACCCATTCTAGCACAAATCTTCCTGCATCAGGCTTCTAGTTTACAGATAAGAAAATGGAGGCTTAGAGGAATTAACATGCTCTCTACCCTGAGCTGATAAGAGGAGCCAAGGTTTTGACTCAGAGTGGTCTGAAGCCAAAGCCCACTCTCTTTCTACTGCACCATAATGACTGCTGTGGCTAGGCCTCTAATGCTATAGCACCCCATTATGTAACCCAAAATAAATAAAAAGCCTTTTTTTCTATGGTGGCAGTGGCGATGTCATTCCAGAAACTAAAATTTGTTCCCTGTACAAATGAAGGGTCAGTGTGCTTTTCCCCCTGTTCATTGGAAAGGCCTGCTTCCTACCAAAATGAATAATGAGGTTGTAGCTGTCTGCATTCAGCCATAGGAAGATGGATAATTGTATTTCCTCCGTGATGGAAGAACCAGCTGTGGCACTAATAAAAATGACTGCTTCTCAATTTTTTCTACAGAGTAAATAAAACTCCCTTGTGATTAACAGCAAATTGGTTTCCTACCGAGTTGTCAAATCTGAACGGGTGTGATGAGGGGTTAGGGGAGAAGGTGGGCCGAGAATTAGCGCAGTGGTTCTGCTCCAGCAGGGTGCTTTCTCTGAGTATGGGTTCCCAAGATGCTTTGGGCAGGAAAGATATTCTTAACTCTTTTCAGGAAATTCCCGAATCTGGAAAATAACACGCCAGTATCCTGGCATGGGAACAAAAGAGAAAAGGGGGCTCGCTTAGCAACTGCAGTCTTTAAGGCTTTGAAATTAGGGCACCAATTCTGTCCCCTCATTCATTCTACGACTATTGATGAAGTGCCTACTAGTGGTTTTTTTCATTGATTGAGTATTTACTGGGTTTGCACCTATTCTGGACACTGTGCTGTGCTTTGGGGAAGAATGGGGAAGAAGACTTAATTCTGCCCTCAGAGTACTCACAGTCTAACAGAGAGACTTCCATAAATCATTTGTTAAAATTCTTGTGATGAGCTCTATACTGGAAATAAAAAGAGTGAATTTTCATAAGATTTTTTTTCTTTCTCTTGACAAATAGGACAGATGTTATTCTGCCCTCAGCCTTAAGAGTTACAAACCAGCCCTGACCAGTGTGCTCCGTGGTAGAGTATTGGTCCAAGAACCCAAGGGTTATGTGTTCGATTCCAGGTCAAGGGCACATACCTGGGTTTCAGGTTAGTCCTGGCCAGTTGGGGCACTTGCGGGATGCAACCAAAGGATGTATATTTCTCACATCAATGTTTATCTCTCTCCCTTTCTCTCTCCTGCCCCCCTTCCTCCCTTTTACTCTCAATTTCTAAAAATCAATGGTAAAAATATCCTAAGGTGAGGGTTAACCAAAAAAAAGAGTTACAAACCAAAGCTAATGAAAAGTCAATCAGGAATGAAGATAATCTTGCTTTGAAATGGTAACAGAGGGCTATGATTCTATTTGCTAAATATTGGTGGATCAGAGAGTCTCCTTAGGAAACAGATAAAATACCCAAATTTGAATAATTCAAGGATAGTTTATTTACAAAGGGATCCTTTGTTTACATGATGTGGGTGAGATGCAGGGGACTCACAGGGGCTGTTTAGGAACCCAGCACTAGCAGTAATGGACCTTTTTACCACTCTAAGTCTAAAAGAGTAAGAGTAAGAAACTGGCTACAAAAAGCTGGAAGGAGCTGTGTTGAGAAATCACCTTGAAAGGAGTAGTGACTGACAATTGAGGGTCAAAGCCACACCAGGAGCACCATCAGGGGAGGTGTGTGTGTTTGCAGGGCTGGGGACGCACGGAGGGAGAGGAGATACCTAATCTCATTCTCCTTCATCCCAAGATTTTTTCCAAGTTAGAGGTAAAAAAAGGATTCCTTTAGTGAGAAGGCAGCTGAGCTGGATCTTGACATATGAATGGGAATGTATTAGATAATAAAGGGAATGAAAAAAATCTCCAGGTATAAAAACCACAGAGTAAAAACAAAAAATGTGGGCACTGGACTGAAAACAGATTCTGAAGGACTTTTATGTTATGGGTAGAAGTTTGTTGTTGTTTTTGTACCCATGGCATTGGGGATCCATTGAATAATTTTAAACCAAAGTAATAACACGATCATATTTGTGCTTACATCCTGTTGGTCATGGCATGGAAAATGGATTGGAGAGGGGTGGATATTAGAAAAGAGACAGGCTAATGCAGTTGGCAGCAAATAAAGGGTGACTCAGGATCAGGACCACGGTCATAGAGATGGAAAGAAGAGACTTGTTTTGAAACAAATGTAGAAAGTAGATGTGATAGCTGACTGATGGGAGAAAGGTGTGCAGGAGGGGCCTATTCTCAGGATTCTGGCTAGAATATCATTGGGTGACACATTTGCTGGGGTTGTAAACAAAAGAGTTGAGCCAGGCTTGAGGGAGGAAAAGCTTTGGTCTAGAATCTACATGCCTCCAGGAGGTGCCAGGTATGAGTTGGCTATAATTCTCAAGCTCAGGGGAAAGAGAGAAAGAGACAGAGCACAAGACCACTGTGGTGATTAGGCCACGGTCATGCCCAAGGAGAACCAGAGGGACCATGGAGACAGAGAACAGAGAAGGCTCACAGGCGGGGTTACCATCACACCCTCATCCATGGATAACAATGAGAGTGCCCCCCTTCGCTAGGCTGTCCTGTGCATTACGAGAGGAGATGTATGCAAAAGTTCCTGTGCACAGAGAACACTAAAAATATCTGCAGAAGCAGAGACAAGAAGTAGATACTAAGAAATTTGATTTTCTACCATGCTCAGAGAACAAATGAGCAGCTGCTTTACACTCGATGAACATCGAAATTACCTCTCTATGCTTATTTTCTTAGGTATCTGTCTCTCCTTGCTGCTTGGATGGTAAGAAGATGGGACCTAGATCCCATGGCTGTGGTCTCATTCCCCTAAGTACTCATAAAACAACTAGCACTTTATAGGAATCCACTAAATATATAAATATGGCTGATGGATTGTCTAGTGGGGATATTCGGGGGGGAGTGGGAGTGTGGGATGAGAAAGACTTCAAGCTGGATGGAGTCCCAATGACCCCAGCACTTCCCTGTCACTGACAAACCACTCACTCTCTCCAGGTCTGCCCCTCCCCCACTGGACAGACATGACTGATGGCCTGTCTCTGTTTGAGAGTGGTGGTCCAAAGATTAATGAAGTCGAAATCCCTTGGAGATACTTGAGTAAGAAATGGGCCATATTGTTGTCTTGTTTTAATTAATTTGAAAACTCTCCTATATTGTTCAAATGGCAACTGACTCATCAAAAGTGGGCGTTTGGAAGTGATAAATGGAAAGTCTGAGGGTTTTCTCATTAATTAATTTTGCTGTAAAAATAAGCACTGGCCCACATTCACAGTGAAATAAAAACAGACCAAAAGGTAACCAAGAAGCCAAGCTAGCATGGAATGGTAATAAATTCGGCCCTAGGGCACAGACACACTTTTGGCAGTCAAGCAATCATTTTATGTATGTAAAATACGATTTTCTGGTTTTCTAAATGTTCTAGAATGTGCACGTGCTATTTTATAATAAAATCTTAATTAAAATAAAAATATTCTACATAACAAAATAAATATTGCATATAAATATAATATAGAGTAAACTAAATTCTATATTTATTTTTCTCATTTATATTTTGCAATTTTTTTGTTATTAATACCCCATAGTCTTATTTGTCCCTTTATTCTGTTAGCAAGTAAACAAGGGGTCTTTACCTGTAAGCAACAGAAACCGTGTTTAATTAATGTATACTAGAAAGAAATTCTGGAGAAGAATATGAGGAATGCAAAATTCGAAAGTAAAGCTGGGAACCTGGCTTGGGTGGTTCAGTGGATGAGCGTTGACCTATGAATCAGGTCATGGTTCGATTCCTAGTCAGGGCACATGCCTGGATTGTGGGCTCTGCCCCAAATAGGGAGCATGCAGGAGGGAGCCAATCAATGATTCTCTCTCATCATTGATGTTTCTATGTCTCCCTCTCCCTTCCTCTCTGAAATCAATAATATATATATATTTATAAACAAAACAAAACAAACAAAACAAAACAAAGGAGAGCTGGGAACCAGGCTTAGAAAGACGGGAAGAGGAAGCAAGCTGCTCCAGGGGTTTTGCGGGAATCCCCATGACAACTGGTGAGAGCAAACCACTCACATGACCAATTAAGAAGCGAAAAGTGTGGTCAACCAGTGAAGGCAGTGATTCTGTCCAATCTAGAGGAGAGTGTGGCATCTACGAACCTCCCTGGCCTGACTGCTTCCAAAGGATCTGGATCATCACCCAGGTGAACTTTAATCCTAATCCCAAAGGAGAGAGAATGATGTTGGACAACAAAAATAATAGAAGGCCATTACACTCTCTGGTAATTTTCCTCCCCCCAATTTTTTTAGGTATAATTTACAAGCCATAATGTTTCATATTGATCCTTTGCAGAAGAGCTCTGATTGTTAGAAAATCCTCCCACAAGTGTTGATTCCACTGCTGGTTCCCTATATCAAAAAGGAGCCCAGCATTTCTTTCTAGTATATATTAACTAAATTCAGGGAAAGACCCCTTGTTTACTTGGTAACAAAATAAAGGGACAATAACACTGTGGAGTATCCTATATAATAATCCTATCTAATAAAAGAGTGATATGCAAATTAACCATAACTTCATTACACCAACAAGCTACACCCACCAGCCACTCCCACCAGCCAATCAGGAGTAAGTATGAAAATTAACCCAACCAAAATGGTTGCAGCACAGAGAGAGCAGGAGGGAAGCTTGTTTTTCCCCGGTGATGGAGGAAGCCAAGCTTTCTGCACACCCTGGCCCACCCAGGCCTTCACTCCAGGCTACAAAGTTTCAATTGTAGAAGATAAATAAATCCCAGGTACCAGATACCAGGGCCTCTGCTTGGGTTGCCAAGGGAGGGGGGAGCAGAGAGGGGTGGAGGACCTTGGCTGTCCTGCAAACCACCACAGGCCCCTTGCCCATGCTTCCCCATGCCCCAGGAACCCCCACCCTGATCTGGGACACCCTTCAGGGCAAACCAGCTGGCCCTCACCCATGTACCAGGCCTCTATCCTATTTAATAAAAGAGTGATATGTAGATTGACCATCACTCCAACACATAAGATGTGCTATGTGGTCAAAAATCCTGCCCCCATGTGGACACAAGATAGCCACCACAAGATGGCCAGCAGGGGAGGGCAGTTGGGAGGGACCAGGCCTTCAAGGGAGGGCAGTTGTGGGTGACCAGGCCTGCAAGGGAGGGCAGTTGTGGGAGATCAGGCCTGCAGGGGAGGGCATTTAGGGGTGACCAGGTCTGCAGAAGAGGGAAGTTGGGGGTGACCAGGCCTGCAGGGGAGGGCATTTGGGGGGGAACCCAGGCCTGCAGAGGAGGGCAGTTAGGGGCAAACAGGCTGGCAGGGGAGCAGTTAGGCATCAATCAGGCTGGCAGGGGAGTGGTTAGGGGGTGATAAGCCTGGCAGGCAGAAGCAGTTAGGGGCAATCAGAAAGTCAGGCAGGCGAGCAATTGGGAGCCAGCAGTCCTGGATTGTGAGAGGGATGTCTGACTGCCCAATTGTGAGAGGGGTCTCAAATTGGAGAGGGTACAGGCTGGCTGAGGGATACCTCCTATGCACAAATGTTGTGCACCAGGCCTCTAGTCCTATATAATGGCTAATATGCAAATAGACCGAACAAACAATCAGTCGCTGTGACATGTGCTGACCACCAGGGGGCATGTGTGTAACATGGTGGGCATTGGCCACAGTGAGATGCTAGAGCAGATGAGCAGGGTCTTTAGACCAAGGCATCATTGGGGAGAGCCTCTGGTGGTTACTGAAAATTCTTTCTCCCATGCGCCATGGTCTAGCCCAGTGTCTGTGCCCACTGCCAGTACCAGAGCCATCCCTCACACCCACTGCTGGTGCCCAGAGTCGGCCCCAATCACTCAGTATCATCAGTGGGTATGAACAGCAGCTGCTGGCCACCATCACCTGAGGGGTGCTGATCCCCAGCACCAGTTCTGATTGCTCCATGCCATTAGCAGGTGCAAGGCAGTGGCAGCTGACCCTGATTGTCCCCAAGGGCTCCCCCACATCCCCCTGCTCCTGAGGGGTAAACAGGGCAGGAGCTGCCACTCACTTCTGCTGAAGCGCTGGCCCTGCTCACACCTGCTACTGGTGCCAGCCCCAATCACTCGGTACCTTCAGGACCAGCACTGTCAGCACCTGGGAGCAGCAGTTGTGGGAGTGAGCCTGCTGGCAGGCCAGAAATGGGGCTACAGTGGGAGGGGCTGGGACCATCCCTGTGCCTACTGCAGCCTCACAGCCCACAGTTCCTTTCAAGGTGCACAAATTTAGTGCACTGGGCCCCTAGTTAATAATAAAATGGTGGTGGAACTGTAAATTCTATTGTTTGGGGATCAGTTGAGAAAGTTGGGAGAGACAGTAGCTTGGAAGTGAAAACTCAGGATTGAAATGAGGTGTCCTTACCATACTTCTAAAGGGCTGTAATTACCATACTTCCAAGTAGCAGAAAAAATGAGAGTTCTCTCTTTCTCTGGACGCTACATTTATAGAACCAATGGGTGCAAGTTCAAGGGAAGCAAATGTCCTCTAAACAGTTGGTGGGACTTTTTAAGAATCAGAACTGCCCCACACCAGAAAGTAGGAAGCTCCTTATCTTAAGGGGTAGGCAAGTAGGAATTCCAGCATGGAGTGGAATTGAGGAATATGATCTCCAAAGGATTTTTTAAACCCAGAGAGTTTATGATCCTATGATCCTTTGTTATTTGCAAACCTAATAAATGTCCTGCCGAAAGGGGTTCCTCACCTTTCACAGCTACTCAGTCATATCATACCTGAAGCTCAGCTTCTCCTTTTCACTCAGTTTGCTTGCACACCTGTGTCTAGAATTCCCCATGCACTACTCACTGCAAGGGAATGTTGGGATTTCCCCAGTGGAGCATCGCAAGTGGGAGAAGAGAGAAAAGGCACAAGCAGTCGATCGGGAGTAAAACTTGGGGGGGTTAAACCCCCACAGTGCTACTTTTACACTGTGGGATCTTAGGTGAGTCTATAGATTTTGTGATTCTCATTTTATTCATATATAAGAACTGGATGATGGTAACAATAATAATAACCTGCTGGGCAGAGTTTATTTAAAAATATATAACCCCTAGTTTGTGTAGAGTCCTAATGTTGTGCTTGATTATTTGCATACACCATTTAATTTAATCTTCCCAACAAGCTCATGGTATAGATTCCATTATTCCCATTTCACAGATCAAAAGCTGAGGTTAGAGAGTTTTAAACATTTGCCTAAATGTTGGAGCTAAAATTAAAACCAACAGATCTAACTCCATGGACTGAGCACTCTGTTACCAGACCACAGCTGTTAGAATGACATGAGTTAGCACATATCATGCTGGACTTCAAAGAGGGTCTGGAACATGACAGGGACTCAGTAAATGTCAGTTTTCTACTCATCACCCTGTAACTTAACCTTCTAAAAGCTCTAGGAAACCAGCATTTATCTGTAAATGTTGTGCTCTGTGCTGCCTTCATCCTCAGGCTTGGTCACGAGATGATGGCAGCAATTCCAAGTGTCAAATCAAGGTACTACACAGTGTCCATCTTTTTTTTTTTTTACTTTGATATATTTTAATATAACTTCCTTATTTTAAAAGTAAAATGTTAGTGAAAACACCTAAGAACTTCTTTCATCCAGAGATAACTAAATGTTTGAAGCAAACACTTTAGCTCTCCCAAATGCATTGGTCCATCTTTTGATGTCTCCAAGTCACCCTCCTCCTGCTGAACATATTATTGTTTTTTTTTTTAGTGTTTTATTGAGGTTTGTTCCAATTACAGTTAATGTGCAATATTATATTAGTTTCAGGTGTACAATAAAGTGATTAGACATTTATATAGCTTACTAGAGGCCTGGTAAATGAATTTGTGCACCGGTGGGTCCAGCCAGCCCACCCTGATCTGGTCAATTGACCCAGACTGGCTGGGAGGGGGAGGAGACACCAGAGATTGGCCAGCCACCACCCCCCCAACCCCCCATTGAACTCCTGGTCGAGGGGACAATTTGCATACTAGCCTTTTATTATATTATATAGAGAAAGTGATCACCCCAATAAGTCTAGTACCCACCTGGCACTACACAGAGTTATTACAATGTCATCAACTATATTCTCCAAGCTATACTTAATATCCCATGACACACAGTGCCCTTCTTGTTTTTTCTCATGAACAACACCTTTCTCTAGAAGCCTCCTCTCACATCTTATTTACCAGAGTTGGGGACACAATCTCATTCCTAAATCAACCAAAAGGAGGTAGATTGAATAATTCTTGGGCCCACCGGGGCTGCCCCTGAAGCTGGTCAGCTTCCAAACTCAGTTTCCTGTTTGAAAAAAAAAAAGAAGCAAATGAATGCAGGTGGGCTACCAATTGTCTCTCTTACACCCTGCTATCCTGATTGATTTTTTATTGATAAGAACACCAAGGCTCAGAGGAGTTTGAGTAATTGGTCCAGAATCCAAGCACAGGGTGGGGCTGTAGGAAGAGAGTGTATAAATAGGTTGATTCTCAGGAAAGGAAGAAGCTCACAGCTGTGGCAAGTTAGGGAGAGAATTCAGGACAGTGGTGATCATGGGGGCTGCACACTGGAGTGACAGGGGTCACCTTAACAGCACTGATGATGGGATTCCACCCCTAAAGGTTCTGAGTCACTTATTCTGGGAAGCAGCCTGGGCATCAAGATTTATAAAACATCCCAGGATGCTTTCATGTGCAACTAAGGTGAGAACTATTGGCTTAGGAAGAGAGCTAAGGGAATGTGAAGGAGTTGAAGCCAACAGCATAGAGTCTGGACTGGCTAACAAATATCCCATCTCTCCTGCTTCTCCTCAATACTGACTGGCATTTACTGGGGACTTCCCATGTCATACTTTGACATGTAGTTGGCCATCAATCATTGAATCAGTCCCAGAGATTTTACTCATAATGTTCATGAATGATTTTCATACAACCTCCACAAAGTAATAATGATCCCATGTTACAAATAAGGAAACAAAGGCACCAGAAATGTTAAGGAACGGTCTCTGAGACTCCATGCTTTCCCAGTCCTGTCCATCTGCAGAAGAAACCAAGAGTCTGAGAACCAACACCAGTCCTCTCATCTCTCTGCCCTCCTGGCATCTTACTCTGTTTGGGATCTCTTTCTGGCCCCTCCCACATGCTGGGGAACATTGGCCTCCTGAACATGAGGAGGAAAGGACTGAAACTACTTGACTAACTCACAGGGCAGGAGTTAGGACCAATTTTCATTTTTGAGAAACACTATAATCCTGTGAGTCAGGAGGCTTGGAGTCTAGCCTGATCTCAGAGGCTCACTTGTGATGTGACCTTGAGCAAGCCCTTTCCTATCCCTGTGCTCTGCTTTCCTCATCTGTAACAGTAGGAAGTAGAACCGGAATCTGTAGGTCACTAACCCAAGTACTTTGGGGTCTAGATAGACCATGTATTGGGGCAGGCAGGATGGGGACTGTGAGAAATCCCCAAGCCTATGCCCTCTCTGAGAGGGTCAGAATTTAGGGAACTGCAGCCAGTCATCACTATGAAGGCTTGGGGGTTCAACCTTGTGAGATTTTCTGATTTGTTCTTAAAGAAATGCTAAGAAATATTTATTTTATGTGCAATCTCCTGCCTAATCTGTTAGTCTAATAGTAATAATAATAACAACAGTTGTGCAAGGAAAACAAAACATGAATATGGACTAAATTTGGCCTAAAGGCTGAATCTTTGTGCCTATAGGCTAACTGTCCTATAGAGCTCTGATGGTCCCATTCTGTGATTTCTAAATGAGAGACCCAATACCGCAGCACACAGAAATGGGCATATCTGCTGCACTAACTGAAAATTCTCTTTGAGAAGGAAATCCAAATGGCATCTTCCCTATTATTAATTCCTAGTGCCTTGGTATGCTTTCACTGCTGGGATCCCTGGGAAATTGTAACCTCCTCCAAAATCTGATGATTTTATTGGAAAGAGAAGGGCCGCTTTCCTTTATAGAGAAATAGTGCCCTCTGCTGGAAGAGTAACCCAGAACAACGCATTGGGCGCTGGAGTCATTTAATACTTAGAGTGGATTTGTTTGTTTTCACTAGAAATAGATTTAATGGGGAATAATAAATAAAATCTAAATGAATATCTATGGATTATTTGATGTATTTTGGGCATAAATTGCGCTTACGAGTATCCATTTGGGAGTAATTACTCTTAATCTACAAGAAAAGGCTGGGGTTAAAGAAAGGAAGAAAACATTTGTTACATCAACTGACAGCCATCTGGAATGCACAGACAAGGAGAGGACATTGAAGTCTAGGTCTCCAGACTGTGTAGTCGAAAATTAGAGCCTTTATAATAATGTACTGCAAATTTATAGGTTTCAATAGTTGCTTTCACTGCATCCTTTTGGTAAATCCTCCCCATAACCAACAACTCTGCGAGGCAGGAATTATTATTGTGTCCACTCAACAGAGGAATAAATGAAGTGCAGAGAGACTGAGTGACCAGCTTGAGCTTCCTTGGCAATTAAATGATAGAGAAAAGATTAGACAAGTTGCTTAGCCTCTCTAAGCCTCAATTTCTCTATTTGTAAAACATGGATAAAAATAGCACTATGATTGCAACAAAGATTAAATACAAATAAATACATGTCTGAGGCACTTAACGCAATACTTGGTCCAGAGCAAGGCTGGTACTCAGCATTCGCTACTACCACTGCAATGGTCAGTGCCCAAGTATTGTTACTCCTACTCCTGTACTTTTTCCACTACATTGTACAATATCTTGAATGGTCAAAATAGGGACAATACTGCTGCTGGAATATATAACAGTAGTCCCAACCCCTAAAAGTAAGTGGGGTTTGTCAACAGCTATTAAGATCATGAGTTACATCATAAAGAATGATTATTCTCAATGAAAGAAGTTACAGTTCCTGTGAATTTTGCACCACCATCCTAGGACTATTGTATAAATTCCTGAGCTCTATATTTGAATAGGAACACTTCCATATTGGATGATACCCTAAAGAAAGGGGTTAGGAGCTCAGGAACCAGATTAGAGAAGACTTGTTGAAGGAACTTGGGGATATTTGGCCTGGAGAAGACAAGATTCAAGGAGCACATTCATTCATTCACTTATTCACTTGTTCATTCATCCTATGACATTTACTGACGGCTTGCTCTGTGTCATGTGTTGAGGATACAGCCAAGAGCAAAACAAATAATCTCTGGTCTCATGAACCTGAATTTACAGAGATTTTATATGGTCAATGAATAGTGGAGAGTATCATGTGAAGAATTAGCCTTGTTTTGGGTCAGTGTTTGGCAAACTCATTAGTCAACAAAGCAGCAAACCCCGGCTCCTGAGCCTCAGTTTGCTGACCACTGTTCTGGGTGAATCCATACAACAAGATCAAAGCCAGCAGATTAGATTTGGGCTGAACTCTCCAACTGGCTGGGGCAGGAATAGGGGGTGCTGGCTCAGATGTGTCACTTCTTACTGCTAAGTATATACAAGAAGAATCTAGGAGGCTACTGAGAGGTTTTAGAAGGGATTCAAGATGGAGTTGGGTTGGAGCAGGGTTTGGTTGCCTAGTTCCCTTCGAACTTCAGGCACTGTAGATTTATTGACATTGCCCAGTCTGCTCTGGGAGGGCTCTCAGAAACTGCCCCTATCCTATCCTTTGGAGTTGGTTGAAAAACAAGGATCTAAAGTGCTTTCATCTTCGTTTCCTTTCCTGAGCCTCTGTTTTCTTGATGCTTCAGTGATACTATGGCTCTCCTGGTCAGATCATTCTTCTCAACAGTGGGGATTGGCAGCAAAAATCTTTCATACAGGACATTTTCAAAAACTCATATAAAAACAAATTTATTTTTATGGTAGCTAATTCTGAAACTAAATGTAAGTGGTAAGAGTGAGGAAAAAATAATCATCCAAACATAACCACAGCTAAGTGTATTTCTTTCCATTTTTCCTTCTGTTTTGGATTTTTTTAAATATTATTATTGATTTCAAAGAGAAAGGGAGACGGATGAAGATACAAACATCAATAATGAAAGAGAATCATTGATCGGCTGCCTCCTGCACACCCCCTACTGGGAATTGAGCCAGCAATTCAGGCATGTGCCTTGACTGGGAATCGAACCATGACCTCCTAGTTCATAGGTCGATGCTCAACCACTGAGCTACACCGGCCTGGCTGGATTTTATTTTTTTAGTATATATGATCACACCAGTTCCTGCTTTTCACTTAGTGTTACTAAAAAAAAAATCTTTATCTAAAATTATTATAAATTCTTCATTATGATCATATTGAATTATGTAAATTGGGAAAGCAATTTCTCCAAGCTCCTTTTTCCTACTTATATCATAATGTGCCCATGAGGGTTACATTGAATCAGTAGATATGAGGCTTAAATTAAATAACACAAGCAAAGTGCTTAGTGCCATGCCTCTGTTCAGCATGCACCCAACAGAGGCCAGGTGTGTCCAATTGTCTCTTGGTCACTCAGCTCCATTTCACCCTCTGACTTCTCACTTATAACCTAGGGGTTAGAAGCTTAGCAACATGTCACATAAAATTCTTATTCCCAGAATGTGTTTGTTTGCTAGGACTGCCATAGACTGGGTGTGTTAAATAACATAAATTTATTTTCTCATAGTCCTGATGGCTGGAAGTCCACGATCAAGGCATCAACAGAGTTCATTTCTTCAGAGGCTTCTCTCCTGGGCTTGTGAAGGGCCAACTGTGTCCTCAGGTGGTTTTCCCTCTATGTATCTGCATCCCAATCTCTTCTCATAAAAGGACACCAGTCTTATTGGGTTAAGTCCCACCAATATAATCAAATTTTACCTTAATTACCTCTTTAAAGGTCCTGTCTTCAAACACAATCACATGCTAAGGTCCTGGGGGTTAGGACTTCAACATATAAATTGAGCGGGGGTTAGGCACAGTTCAACACATTACACTGAGTCAGGATTGGGGCATCCATGCAATATTTGAAAGGCAGAAGAGAACCAAAAGCCATGTCTTGGTCTTTGGCAGGTGGTAGGCACAAGGTTTGTTTTTGTGTCTGCAGCTCCCAGGCATCCTCTTAAATCACTTGCTTTGCTGCTGCAGACAGCCTAGGTCCGTGGTTGGCAAACGGAGGCTCCCGAGCCACATGCACCTCTTTGGCCCCTTGAGTATGGCTCTTCCACAACATACTAGGGCCTGGGCGACTCTATTTTGAAGAAGTTTAAGTTTAAAAAATTTGACTCTCAAAAGAAATTTCATTCATTATACTGTTGATATTTGGCTCTGTTGACTAATGAGTTTGCTGACCACTGACCTAGACTCTCAATTCCAATAATTGCAGGCTGTTGTTGTTCCTTGTGATTAAGCCCCTATCCTAGTGGTCAGCAAACTCATTAGCCAACAGAGTGGCAAACAGAGGCTCGAGAGCCGCATGTGGCTTTTAAGCCAGTTTGCCAACCACTAGCCTAGGTTATTAGCAGTAGTTTCCTGCAATTCCTCCACTTCCTGCTTTTCTGAACACTGCCAGTGGTTTCTATAACCTTTGTTCTCCCACATCTTCTAACAGCTTTGTAAGCACCTAATTTCCTGGATAAAATTGATTCCTACACTAGTTTTTGTTTTTCATGAATTCTAAAGGCTGCAGTAGCTATTATCTTAAACGGTGTGGGATGGTTGGTGAGTAGAGTTTCAAGGGAACCATAAAAGAAGAGAGGGAGGCAAGCCAGGTATGAATAGATCCTGCAGAAATTGAGGCTGGGATGCTTGGAATTTATCTTATGGTCTAGGACATGACAGGCTTTCCCTACGGAAACATCTCCAACAACAGAAAAGAATTAATGTGCCCTCCTACAGGTTCTGACTCACTGCTATAGGTAAGAAACTTCTTTAAACTCTTTTAAATTCACTCCAATTTTTTCATCTTGATCTACAATACATCAATTTGTTTTCATATAAAACTAGAGGCCTGGTGCATGAAAATTCATGCACTGGAGAGGGGCATCCCTCAGTCCGGCCTTTCCCCTCTCACTGTCTGGGAGCCCTCTGGGTGGGAGGCAATGTGGCAATCAGAGGAAGTTGATGCCCCATCACACGTCTGCTGCTGCCACTGCCAGAGTGCAAGCCTCTGCTGGCCCTGGTTACTTGAGCCTCAGGCAGCCCTGGGCAACTGGGCAGCTGCCATCTGAGGCTTTCCTGCACCTTGGGCATCAGCTGGGCAACCACCATCTGTGCTTACCTGCATCTCAGGCCAGCCCTGGGTGGCTGGGCAGCTGCCATCTGAGGCTTGCCTGTGCTTCGGTCCAGCTCTGGGCAGCTGGGGGGCTAAGGGGACTAGGATACTCTGGAGGAAGGCACATGGCAGGGCTGAGGGGACTGGGCACCCCCATCTGTGGCTATGGGCACTGTCATCTTTGAGAGGAGGCAGTCAATTAGTATATTCCCTCCTATTGGCTGTGGGTGTCACCATCTTTGTGATGATGTGAGGGTCAATTAGCATATTCTCTCTCTTTATTAGATCAGATAACATTTTTTATTACTAGCCATTAAGCAAAATGTTAGTTTGCCAGTGATTCAGAATTTTGTATGCTTGTTTGCTTTCAAGGAGAAAATAAAGTTCTAGGTCTAAAAAGCAGTAATATTTTGACAAATGTTTTTAGTGATTTCTGATTCTAATTTGACAACATGTTACTGGCATATAGGAGGCACTCAATAAACATCAGTTCAATTACCAAATGAATGAATGAACAACATGTTACATGTTGCAATGCACTCAAACACTTTATATAGCGTCTTTCTTACATTATTCATGTAACCTTACATTATCTCAGCACTTGAGCCCACAATTCAGGGCTTTGTTCACATATGTGCTGTTACCTTTGTTTAAAATATCACATTGTCAGAGAAGAGCATAGCTATGTAAGATGAACATAAACATGAGGAGTCAGTCACACAGACCTTGTTTCAAAGCCAGTCTCTCACACATGCAGTGGGAGGTTGTCCCAAGAGTCTTTTCTCATAAACATTTAGTTTATTAGATGATGAGTAAAACAAGGAAGAAGTATTTCACTAAACCCAGCTGTCATCTTCCATGGTTATGAACCCTATTTCTACATGCAGAACAAATGGTAACTGCACTAAACCTCACATTGGTCTTTGCTCACATGGAAACCTGGTCATAGATTGGATAGCATGCATATCTGATGGCAGGAAATCTCAGATACCAGATCATGAGCACTTTAATGCCATCTAATTTCTGAGCTTTCTCTGAGTCAAACATGTTCACTAGGCTTGTACATTACTGTGCTCAGGGGCCCAAAAGTTGGTTTGAACAAAACTGGGCAGTGAGACTCAGAAAAGTAGAAGACTCATAATTCACACTCTGTTATTCAGGGATTAATGAGGAATTCATGGCAAGGCTATGGGGAACTAATTGAAAGGGTGGAGCCCCTCATTCTCCTACCAGCACCACACCATCAGCTTTGTCCTTGAGTCAATCTGGTAGACTCACCAAATGTGGCTCATGATGCATTTCAGCTAGTGCCAACATCTTGGCCTGTGAGTTCACAGATGTGTTCAACCACCACCTTCACTCTCAAGCCTGTTTTCTAGAAGAAACCCAGAAATACCTGAATTGTACTTTTGTCATTACACATCTAGAGGCCTACATAAAATAAAATGTGCATAAGGGGCAGAAAAGTATGGGAATGCTGAAACAAGCTTCAAGGTGATAGCAAGTCTATTTATATACAAATTAGAGGCCTAGTGCATGAATTCGTGTACCAGTGGGGTCCTTCAGCCTAGCCTGCAGGATCAGGCTGAAACTAGCTCTCTGACATCCCCCAAGGGGTCCCAGAATGTGAGAGGATGCAGGCCGGGCCCAGGAACCCCACTGGTGCACAATCAGGGGCAGGGAGGGAAGTGGGAGGTTGGCTAGCTTGGGAGGAACCATGATAGGGCTCCAAGATGTGTCCAGCCCATCTTGCTCAGTCCTGGTCAACTGGACCTGAGAAGAAAGCTAACCTACCAGTTGGAGCATCTGCCCCTTGGTGGTCAGTGCATGTCATAGCAAGCAGTTGAAGGGCCTTAGCATACCATTAGCATATTATGATTTGATTGGTTGAACAACCAACTGGATGACTGGACTTAGTATATTAGATTTTTATTATATAGGATTGACTTACACATTGCAAACTCAGTGTCAATAAGATCATCCTTCACTACAAAATAATTTTTGAGACATATTAGATGTCAGTCTTTAGGCAAGTTTTCTAAACTCTAGTTTCAGTTTATCCATTGTAAATAATGAATAAGAATTCCTATTGTGAGACCTCAATGGATTATGTATATATACTAGAGGCGTGGTGCACGAAATGTGTGCGTGGCAGAGAGGGGCTCCCTCAGCCTGGCCTGCACCCTCTCACAATCTGGGACCCCTCAGGAAATATCTGACTGCCAGTCTGCAGGATCAGACCTAAACTGGCAGTTGAACATCTCTCTCACAATCGGAGACCATTGGCTCCTAACCACTCTCCTGCCTGCCTGCCTGATTGCCCCTAACTGCTTGCCTGTCTGTCTCATTGCCCCTAACTGCCTCTGCCTCAACCCTTGCCACCGTGGCTTCATCTGGTAGGACGCCTGGAATGATGTCCAGAAGGTTATTCGACCATCTGATCTAATTAGCATATTATGCTTTTATTATTATAGATACCTGGCACGTAGTAGATGCTCAATAAACAGTGTCTATAATTATGCCTCCCAAAACTCTATTTTTCACAGAGTGGGTTTCTTTTCTCAGTATCATGCATAAATAATGTCCTTACCTATTAAATGGATAAAATGGCACCTAATTCATAGGATTATTATGGCTAACTTAAATAACACATATAAAATTTACAACCTCATCATAATTTTATTTGCATTGTCCTAATATCTAATATATTTCCATTGAAGTTCTAACCACCTTGTGTGTGTTATGTATCTCTCTTGTTTATACAACTCTACATTCTTTGAGTTCTTCTCGTGTGTCTTGGGGGAGGATGGGTGAATAACATGTGTTGGGTATCTAACCACAGGCCAGGTTTTTGATACATTATCTCCTTAAATCTTTCCTAAACTCTGTAAGAAGATACCACATACCCATCACAAGATCAGAATACTAATGATGCTAAGAAAGGCTGAGGACCTTAAGCCAGGTGTGATACCCTGCTTTTTGCATCACTCTGTAGCACAACTAAGACCAAAGCAGGTGTTCAAATAATGTCAAAGAATGCTCCCAGGGATGATGGGCTACTGCCCAAGATGGTGTGTTCGCTAAGGCTCCGCATTTGAGCACAAGCACTCCGGAGCCCAAATGTCTTGGTTCTTCCACATTTCAACTCTCTGACTTTTAACAGATTCTTAACCACTTTGTGCCTCGGTTTAAATCAATTGTAAAATGGATATCAAATGTCATCTACTTCACATTATTATATTGAGAATAGAATAATATATGTAGATTATTTTGTACAGTGCCTGGCATATAGTAAGTGATCAATAAATGTCTTTTCTAAATAATTAGTTCTGGGCATGTGGATTGCACTTCTGGGAAGACTCGGAAAGCTGTAAGTCTGAGCCTCAGAAGCCACAGAATATTGGATGCTGCTGCTGATGGGTAGTGAGGCCCATTTCCAGCTGCAACAGCCTTTCAGTTGACAGAGGGATGGTGTTCATTTCCTTCAAAAGTTGTTTTGTTCTCTTTCCAAAGCTTTAGGGCAACTGCTGTTTTAATAGGAAGCTCTCCGAAGCAATGAGTCAACAGCAGTCACTCATTCTAGGAGGTGACTCACACACCAGAGTATGCCTTCCACAAATGGTGTGGGGGTGGTACCTCTTGGGGAGAAATTGACATGCCCCTAAATGAGTTGTTTGTGATCACAGGCTGCTCACGGGCAGACAGGAGAACAGATGCACCAATTAATTTCTGATCACGTTCCCTCCACACTCCTTCAGGAGGGGCACAAATGTTGCTTACAAAGATGTTAAGTGCCATGAGAAGTGCCATTCCTGCCCTCCCCCGGGCTTTTCCAAAATGAGAGCTAGTTAAGAGTCAGCATGAAGGACTGACAATTTGGGTGGTTCCAAGATGTGTACTAGTCACTTAAGAAAAAAAAAGAATTCCTGAAAAGCTGTTCAGAGGGGGATTGTGGAGCCGAAGACTATTTCACTGGGGTGATAGTCTTGCCCCTAAATTTTTACATGATGGGTGGTAAAAGTTTTATCAAGATAAAAACACAATAAACCTATTTTATATCTGTTTCTTAGAATAGACTGTGCATGCCCCAAGGGTAGTAAATCTTATTCTGCATCTGTGACAGCTAGGACTGCGGAGTCCCCTGTTGGCAGTGAACCAAAACACCTGGGTTTGACTGAATCTGAGTTCTAGGCAAGTTACTTAGCCTCTCAGTGCCTCTATTTCTTCATTTGTAAAACGGGGACCCTGAATAATATCTACCTGAACGGGCTGTGAAAAATAGCTGGTCTAACACAGTGCTACTTAAAGTGGGAACCACAGACAAGTGCTCATCCACAAACTGTTACCAGACCTTTGTCCATTATGTGCAAAAAGCGAGTCACCTTTATAGAATTGCACATTAGAGCAAAAGCTTTATTATATTTTACAAAAATATCAGTCTGTTATAGATAAATTAAACACACACACACCTGTCCTTCATCACAGTTTGAGAACCACTAACAGTATACATCATAAAATGTGGATGTGTTCAAGCATCTACTTATTACAATATGCACCTTGTATTATAGAACTCTTCCTTTTATTTCTCCTTTATTGTAGTTTTTGAGCTTTATGGGTCAATACTATGATTGCCATTTCAGGGTTTTTAGAGGTAATTAAATTGTTTGTTATTAAAAGTGGGTGTTGTAGAGTTAAGAACCACTGATGTAGAAGTTTATTCAAAACAAGGCTTCGGGATTTGATTTGAAGTTGGAGTGAGAGAAACTTAGGGTTCGCAGTGGGAACCCTGGAAGCATGAGGAGGGAGGAACCTTGGTGGAATCCATTGTGCAGCAGTGGGGTGCATGGTGACCTCTCGTCCTTGGTTCTGCTGTTAGGAAAGTCCTCTTGCCTGCTTTTAAATGGATGGAGTCTTTCCCACCTTGTAGCGCATTCCATGAGGTAGAGCATGATTTTTGTTCAATATTAATTCCTTAAATATTGGACAAAAGCAAATTTGGGTCCATTGACACTATCATAAAGTAATCATTTTAAAATCACAGGCATTTAAGGTCCCCTCAGTTTTCCTCTCCATAAGACAAAATATTCATAATAGATAATAATAGTGTAAGGAAGCAGAAAGGATAAAAGCTTTAGATTAAGGCATGATTGGGCTTTATTTTTAACTCTGCCACCTATTGACCAACAAGTCACTTCATCTCTGGGCCTCAACTTCCTCACCAGTAAAACAGAATGATAACACTTACCTTGTAAGGTCTTTGTGACAATCAGCAGTGATGTTTGCAGCATAATCACCCCTTTGGCAGGTGATTAGGTTTAATTCTGCCATATGAGGGGAACTTTTAAGATTGAATTAGTTCCTTTATAAGAAGAAGAAGAGAAAGAAATGGATCTCT
Source organism: Lasiurus cinereus (assembly GCA_011751065.1). NCBI lineage: Eukaryota > Metazoa > Chordata > Mammalia > Chiroptera > Vespertilionidae > Lasiurus > Lasiurus cinereus. Next base: position 24,833,000 of record JAAGEH010000030.1, on the reverse strand, counting down.
CTCTCTGGAAATGTGCACTGAGGAGCAAATGGCCATGTGAGTGAGCAAGTAGCGTCTGCAAGGCAGGAAGTGCCTCTCACCAGGCACCAAATCTGCCAGCATCTTGATCTTAAACTTCCCAGACTCTAGAACTGTGAGAAATAAATACATGTTGTTTAAACCAGCCCGAGCAGACTAATATAGCAGACAGAATTCAATACAATCCTAACTATCTAGTGCAAATATACAGAACAAGAAAATACATAAAAATGGGGTTTGAAATGTCAACTCTGGTCTCTATAAGTTATGAAAATGCTTTTTTCAAGCTTAGCTATATATTTTTTAAATGTTTATAAAGGAACTCATGTGAGCTACAAATACTCATAGGCTACATTTACTGAGCACTTACTCTATGCAAGGACCCATGATTTCAGTTGGTCCTATTTTACATAGGGGAAAAGTGAGGCCCAGAGAGGTTAAGTCATTTGTTAAAGATCACACAGCTGGTATATGCCTACAAACTAAAAGTATTCAGATTTCAGTTTGGCTCTACAACTCCCACTTTTAAGTTCCAAACGTCATGTTCTTCTTTGTCTTCAAAATTTAGACTCCAAATGTGTTATACTATTGCAAAACTCTAACCTTCATTTGTGAATTCATATTTGATACTGGGGAGACAATAAGCCTACAGAGGTGTCTAAAATTTAGGCTGCCCAAAAGAAATAAATCCCTACTTTGAGGACATGAGTGAATTCTTAGAGACCATTCACTAGCTTTTTTTCATTCCAGGGGCCTTTTTAATCCTTTCCAGCTTGAGTTTTCTCTTTTCCTTCTCATTGGCTAACCCCCTGAATCACAGAACCCCAAGTTTGGAAGGACCACAAAGACCATCTAGTCCAATTACCTCGTTTAGCCTTCCCAGCAAAGAGTACTTCATTCCTTACATACACCTGCAGGAGCAATCACTATCCTCAACTCCATGATCCTACCTGGCACAGCTCATTCTTGGCTGGGACCCTCTTCTCACTTTGTGGGAATTTACTACAACCACCTTGTCTGCAGAGAAAAATTGAGCAAACACAAGTGCTGTTCTTACTTCTCCCTCATGGAATTAAAGTTTGGTGTGCTTTGATATGTTGCTTGTCCAACATATTCAAGATATATCAGTGCCTAACTATGGTAGAAAATATCGCTAATACTCTGCCAAGAAGCATCGTTGGCCAAGCTGGCCCTGACCATGGCCTCTTCCCTGGTCCCACCTGCACCAGCCTTCCACATCTCTGCAAACAGCAACTGCATCCCTTGCATTGCTTAATTCCAAAACTTAGGAGTTATTCTTATTGCCTCCCTCTGTCTCACCCCCACAGCCAATCTGTCATCAAATCTTGTTGCTTCTACCTCCAAAATAGATCTCAAACTCATCTGCTTCTCTCTGTGGCCACTACTCGTGTCTAAACAACTATCACTTTCCATCTGGATCCCTAATCTCCCCCACTTTCACAATACTCCTCCCAACTTTCTCTCTCTCTCTCTCTCTCTCTCTCTCTCTCTCTCTCTCTCTCACACACACACACACACACACACACATACACACACACACACACACACACAAAGTGATCTTCCATTCCCATCAGAATATCATTAAAATCTTCCCTGATCCTTCCAAGGCCCCCTGTGATCTGACCTCAGCATACACCTTGGCTTCATCTCACACCCTTGTTCATCACATTCATCATATGTCAGTCTCACAGACAGCTTTCAGTTCCTTCCTGCCTCAGAGCTTCCGTCACCTGACATCCTAAAACACTCTCCCTGCACTGACCACCTGTGCCCCACAGCCAAGGGTTCAGCGAGTCTAAGGTAGGGCCAGCAAAGGATGAAGAAAAGACAAAGAGAATAAGCTGGGTCTAAGTGGATCTTCTGTGCCTGGCTGAGACCACAGGACAGATCCAGACTGCTAGCTGATGCTTTATTTTATAGTTAGAGGTAAACAAGGTAGTGGTTACCATAGTTACAATGTTCTTGTGAGTTTCACTTGTTTTGGCAGCACTTACTGCACCTCCCACAACCCAGTAGCTACCCAGGAAAGATTTAGGGAGCAGTCACAAGATCAAGCTTAAGTTTGCTTAACCCTATAACCACTCCCTACACCCACTGCCCACTGCTTTCCCTGATGCAGCGGTTCTCAACCTGTGGGTCGCGACCCCTTTGGGGGTCGAACGACCCTTTCACAGGGGTTGCCTAAGACCATCGGAAAAATGCAGATATTTACATCACGATGCATAACAGTAGCAAAATTTCATGGTTGGGGGTCACCACCACATGAGGAACTGTATGCAAGGGTCGCGGCCTTAGGAAGGTTGAGAACCACTGCCCTGATGAGTTCCAACAAGACTATATCTTGCAATCCGAAAGTCTAGATCAACCCAAGGGAGCTATTTTGATGGCAAAAAGTAAGCCTTTTAGAAGTTACTAAAAGCAAGTCATAGTTCATGAAATACTTTAATTGACATTATTTCATTTAATTCTTGAAACAACCTGTGAGTTGAATGTTGTCTCTCCACTATGGGTGATCCCTCAGCAGGTAGGAACCATCTTTTGCTCATCCCTGGATCCACATTTCCTGTCTCTTCAGCCCAGGGTCTACCATCCAAAGGTGGTTAGTAGATACCTGATTAGTAAATACATTTACAAATGCTTTGATAGGGGAAAAATGTTTCCCTCATTTTCTAGATATTTAAAAAAAAAAGATTCAAACTTGTTAAGGGACTTGCTCCAGGTTGCACAGGTCAGAAAAGGTGAAGACAGAAAGCTATGGCCTCTGAATGGACACTGCTTCCAATTTTACCCAAAGAGGGGAAATGAGGGATGGAATGGGGTCGGAGAATTGGAGAAAGAAAACACTGAAGGAAACTATATTAATTTATTTATTTTTTAAAATATGTTTTTATTTATTTTAGAGAGAAAAGAAGGTAGAGGGAGAGAAATATTGATGGGTTGCACTCCAGCAGGGGATTGAACCCACAACTGTTGCATTGTCAATCATCAAATGAGATACAAGACATCTTAATGAGCCAATTAATTAGGAGTCAGTTATTCTGTGCAGCCCAGAGGGAAGTGTCTCTTTCCAAATCTCCGAGCCTGATATAAAGGAAGTGTCTCGTATTTATACTTTTCGAGCCTCTTGGTTTGCAGATATTACAAATGGCTCTGTGTGAATTATTGTTACAGACAGTTGTAACCTTGAATACATAATGAGTTTGTACTTGGCATAAGTATATGGAAATTATCTATTACATTGAATGGCTAGCTTGCAAGGTTAGACAGTTAAGTTTTTCTTTTTCTATTATTTGAACTAAAAACAAAGTCATTTTACAGAACAATAGACTGTCTTAAAGTGACAGACTTTCTAATGACAGAGATTACAGGACTAGGGACTATCTAACAATAACAGAGAATTCAAACAGCAGTTTTATACAAGATGGAGGTTACTCTGTTTCACAACCTGGATATGTGCTCTGACAGGGAATCAGACTCGAGACCTTTAGATGCATGGGATGATGCTCAACCACCTAAGCCACACTGGCCAGGGCAAAGCTGGGGGAACATTTCAAAAGAGAGAAGACAAGGGGTGATCAGCAGAGGCCCTGCCCTTTTGCTGGTCTGAAGGGGAGGGAAGGAACAAGGTGCCGATTTCATCACCTCCCAGGCCTCAGGTGGAGGCTGCTGGAAAGCCTGGGCCTCTCTCTAGAGGCCAGCACCCTCTGGGGCAGGCATTTGAGCTCTCAGCTGTCTGAGCCCCATTACTGGAGTCCCTTTCCCACTGTGGATTCCTGACACGGATATTCTCTCTGGGAAATGGATCCTTCTGTAAGGACAGAGCCTTTAAGAAAACCAGACCCGCAAAGCTGCTTGTGTTTGCCAGAACAGAAAAGAGTGTGTGTTTTCTCTTAAGTCATTCTTGTGTGATTTTAAACCTTCCTGCTTACACAACCTGAATGGGGATTGTTAGACCTCACGTTTTTTTTTTTTATTTATATTTTTAATCATTCTGCAGCTTTAGAGTCTGTCTGCTCTGCTCATTTAGTGGGAAGATGTGGGCAGGGTCACATGGTCTCAGATATAAAGTGAGGGGCAAGAGGCAAGACCTTGGCATTCAACTCAGACAACAATGGGCAACGAGGACCATAGTCACAGAGCTCTCTCCTTTCTAGGTGACTGGTTCCCTGGGGTCTCCTTCATCTCACCTCACAGGGCTGTGCCCATTTGAAGGAAGGCTGTTTTGAACAAAAACCTAGAACAGATGGTCAAAACCAGATGTGGTGTGCATGATGTGCAGCCGTAGAGAAGAACTATTGCCTAAGGGAGTAATATTTGTTAGGTATTTATCCTACACCAGAGGCTAGCCTAGGCCTTTCCACTTACATTATCTTTATTTCATCTGTGTTTCAGATTATTTCATCCTTCTTCCCTATCATTTCATCCTTTTTTCAGAGGTAGGGATCTCTACCCACTATTGTAGGTGGTGCAACTGAGACTCAGTGAGGACAAGGCTTGTGCACAGATCCTACTACTTAATGCAAAGCCAGGATTCCCTCCTGTTTGGCTTCCACTCCACTCTTTGTTGTTCACTCCAGCAAACACCATCTCCTCCATTCATAGACTCCACCTAACCTCTTACGTTCGGATATGACCTGAGCAGACAAAATAAAAAGAAAGATGATATTCCTGCAGCAGGAGTCCAGGGAGGGTGTGTGTTTGTCTCTACTCTCCTGGGAAGCAAACACTGTGTTGCCATCCCAAAGCCTAGGCAATCTAGGCCCTTGGCCAGGATAGGAGAATGTAGACCACAGGGGCAAGTGGGGAGGGGAGCTAATGAGGTGTAACTGCACTCCAGGCATTGGAGCCTTCCAAGATCTCCAGCTCCTTTCATGCAAGCTCCAAACTAAGACTGAAAACTCTAGTGGTCATACTATATTTTCAAAGGCTTAGTAGGATCAGTAGGAAGAATGCCCCGGAATCTTCACTAATGCAGTGGGTTCTGTTTCTAAGACATGGGGCTTAGAGGCCAGGAATCTTACTGAATATCATCTGAGCTGCTTAATGGAGGGAAATCCCAGCAAGTTCAAGGTGTCTGTGACTGTGATGGAAATGGGCCTCAGTGAGCGTGAAATTAAATCAAATAAAAGCATGGAACGCCTTGAAAAATCTCTTCCTGTCTTAAAGGAAAACCACAGAAAATGTATATGAATAATTCCTTGATGCCCAATTTCTTTTTTCTTTCAAAGTAAATCCTTTCAAAAGGTTAGAAGAGTTAGGGACAGCATGTGGCCTCACAAGCACACCCTCACATGTAAATAATTAACACAATAGCTGTGCTTTCAAAAGTATTTCTACTATCCTAAACTATGATTGATTTAAAAAAGGTCCTAGGTTGTCTTACAAATGTGATAGAATGTGATCCGTGGCCTGGAGACAAACATATATAAAACACGTTGTAGAAAACCTTCACACACACAAAGTTGTTGAGTTGGTATAAACAGAAAGATGGTAACATGATATTTTTGTTTATACTGAATAGTAATAGGTCCATTTCATTATACTACACAGGGTTCTGAAATGGATGGTGAAATTCTCATCTTATGAAATGTTCTATGTCTGAGAGAGACTTTTATTTCATTTAAATATAATTTGTATACAATACTATATTAGTGATATTACTTTCAGGTATATAATAGAGTGGTTCATCATTTTTCTGTTTTACAATGTGATCACCCTACTAACTTTATTAATTGTCCATCACAAGGCAAACTTACCACAGTGTTACTATGTTCCCCTTCACCTTTTTCACTTATCCTCCCCATCCCTCTCCCCTCTGGCAACCATCTATTGGTTTCTGAAATAGGCTTTAAAAGGCTATGTCCAAGTGGGTAAAGATAGATAGAGATCTGCTCTATGGAATTCAACAAACATTTGTTGAACACATATCAACCATAGATGTACCAAAAATTATACCAGTATTAGAAAGAGTCAAAGTTGGACAAATCAGATTCCTCCCCAACCTCCCAGCTCACAATCAGATGGGGAAAATGAAATTGCGGCATCATTTTTAAGTTGCATATTTTTGCAAATCTCAGAAATTAGGATGTGTATTACAATTGACACTATATCAAAATGTAATGAATAGCACTTTCACTTTCTTAATGCCACATAAAAATGATGGGATAACTTTCTATCTATTACGATGAATTCAGATTTGATAAAATATGGCAAGTAATACATAAGATGGAACATAGATAGGGCTAACATAAAGGGATCCAAAATTCCCTTTCAAACCTAATGTACCGACTCTCTCTGGAAGAGTATTTGTAGCTAAAGAACTTAAGTCATAATTGGTGAATAAGGATAACTAAGGTAGGAGTGATTATACAAAAGCATTTATAATATTATTTGTTCATAATAGTAAAATAACAAAAATGCACTGCTCTTTTATGTGACTTTAATTAATCATAATGAATATTACACATTTCATTTCCATTTACTTTTCTTTACTTCCTTGAAATTTTTCAGGATGCTCTAGCTCCTGTCACAATAAGATGGTTGTAAATTTGCTGTATATACCTGCAAGGAATATGCACACTAAAAGCAGTTTTATTTTCCAAAATTTGGTCTTTCACCCAAATAGTCAATTTTGACTTGACTGCATAGTTCAAAGTTATGCTCTAGTCTATGGGCCATTGACTTTCCAGAGATGAAGAATAATGTGGATGTTTATCATGAAAAACAAATAACACTTGAGGGGACATTTATTCAATATTGTCAGCATAGTATATCTGATAGATATTTCTCAATCAACTTCCTCATAGTGATTTTCTTCTCCCAAATGCCATATACCCTGTTAGGTTACATATCTGTGAAGTTGGTTGCCATAGCAATAGCTGGAATAAAATGTGGGTTGAGAGAATGAGAGGCAGTGCACAAGACGTGGCTTTCCTAGTGTGCACAGAATTGGCCTTGCCCCATCAGACCTCCTGATGACAGGCTTAGACTGCTGCCTAATGGCATTTGTCCTACTGGTTTGCAAAGATCCATTTCTATATTAAGTACAAACTTCTTATTGATGGTGACAAGATCTTGTTCACCTCAGTGACTTTTGAAGCCAGCACAGTAACCAGCATATAGACTAAGGACCTCCTCAATGGAGTAAAAACACACATTTTTAATTAATGGGAAATGTTATGGCAACCAGTCTATTTCTCGAACAGTGATATAACTGTTCAAATGAGACTTTATGATGCAAAAAAAGGGAAGAATTAAGACAAATGAACTGAAAATAAGTCAGCATAGACAAAGATGTGATCACTCATGATCCTGTGGAAAAGGAATTATTTTAACAAAACATCGGTTATATTTGGCAGGAATTTTTTCTTAAGAACCTGACCAAAAAAAGAAACATCATTCAGTATATAATCCTAAGTAAATTTCAGTGAACTCAGAAGATCTATCTTTACTCTCACTAGATCCTTGCAATGTCTTCTTGATTCATTCTGAATAAAAACAAATGTCTTTACAATGACAAAATGTGGCCCTGTTACCTGTTTGGCCTCCTTTCCCACTGTTCTCTTCTTTGCTAACTTCTCTTCACCATGCTGGCCTTCACCAGGTACCCTCCTGCCTGGAGCCCTTGCATGGCTATTTCTTCCACATGAACACTTTCTCTTGACATCAGCTTGGCAATTCCCTCAGCTTTTCGAGACTTTACTAAAAGCTACCCTTCCAATAACCTTTCCTAAGCTTTTCTGGAGATTCCTTCTTTTCTCTCATTTGGGAGTTTTTTCTTTGTCTCCCCATTTTAGCTGTCTTTGTATTTGCTTCTATGTGTTAGATAGAACTGCTATGATTCCCAGTCTTTGTGGAATGGACTTATGAAGAAAATGCCTTGAGGGGTCCAGTGGTCTAGCATCTTTGTTCACCTGAGCTGAATGCTCTAGGAATGCCCCTTGTGTGCATTGTTTGGGTTCTCTTATTGTAATTGTGACTTGATTGTTGATATCCTCCGATTTGCTGCCAGTGAGGTTCAACCTCAATGTCGTCATGACAGCCGTCCAATGTTGGGGACTCCTTAGCCCAGAGGAATAATACTAAGAGTACAAAGGCAAAACAGAGTAGGCTAAGTGAACACAATTTTAAAAAGTACTTATTCCTTTAGGGCACATAAAGATTATGCTTCTGAATTAGTAAATATTAAAAGATAAAATTAAACTAATTTTTATATTTCAATAATTTAAAACACTGCAGAATTGAAGTTAATTAATAAAAATATCCTGAAATCCAGGAATATGATTAAAATTAAAATAAAACGTGTAACCTTTCACCACCCTGAACTATTGGGTGCTCTGCTTTTTTCCCCATAACACTCAATCACCTCTAACAAATATAAGATTAATGTATTATGTCTATTGTTTGATTTTCTCTCTCTCCTTCTGCTAGGATGTGAATTTCACCAGAGTAGGAAACTATATTTTTTATCCATTGGCATATCACCCAAACAGTGTCTGGCACATAGTAGGTTTCAATGAACACTTATGAATTGAACTGACTATCTTAAAGGACTGGAGACAACAATATCTTCCTAATGTAGAGGACATGTCATTCATTCATTTTCCAACATTGATTGTGCAGCACCTAAATGCTGGGCATGGGTTATTTAGACACAATCCCTGTCCTCAGGAGGTCCAGGCTGGTGTGGGCACAGGCAGGCCTCAGCAGGCCAAAGTGATGGATACTCTGACACAAGCATGCACAGTGACAGAGGGTCACGACAGAGGAAGTACATGTGGATTGTCAGGGAGATGTTAAGAAAGGAGACAACACTAAAACTGACTTTTCATGTAGGAAGGGATACTCTAGAGTTTAGGATCTAAACAATGAAGGGAAGGACATCGGATAGGACTTTGTGCACAGGTATTCTGTCACGTGAGCTACACAATTAGAGTAGATGCTGTTCTTTAGAATTAGTGCAAAATAAAATTTTCCCTGTGAGTTAGTTATTTGCCTTCTGCCTTCTCTTATTTCACCCTCAAAGCATAGACTTCAAATAAGTAGGCAGGCAGTAGAACTTCACATGTCGTCCCTTGGTAATGGAAAGGGACTTTGGGAATCTATTTAGGTTTATAATTTTTCCCTTCTATGGAGTTGTATACTTTTTTTGTCAGAATCATAATTCAATTGCTTTTTAAATCTCTCTCTTGTATATATACATATACACACATATATTCACTTAAATACCTATTGATTGTATTTATAAAGTATATTTTCTGTTTTTTTAAATATTTTGGACTTACATTTCCCAGTTGATTTGCTCATTCATTCAACAATTATTAAGTGCTTACTATGTAGCAGGCATTGTGTTAGATGCTATGAATATAAAGAGCAGAAACATATTCCCTGCCCTTTTGAAGCTTTTTAATAGGATAGAAAAAATGTGAAAACATAAGTACACAGAAGCATTCTATGTGGTCTGGGAGAAAGTTTTAGGGCAACAATCACAAACTGTAGGTCAGATGGAGCTCACATAAGTGTTTGTTTGGGTTCAATAGTGTGTTTTAAAAATTTGAATTGGTTTTCACAAATTAAATCTTGATTTCTCGCTTCTCTTAAAAGAAAAATTATAAGATCTGGCAACTGGGAGCCAGAATTCCAAAATGGTAACAGTAAGTTAGAGCTAAATTAGAGACAGCCCTTTTAGAGGTAGGGAAGGATGGAGGAAGGAAGTCCCTGAGAATGTGGACAGGCTGAGAATGGGAGATGAGGTACAGATTCCAGGCAGAGGGAATATTTTTCTGTGGTTTTTACTTAACTAACCAGCCAAACATTTACAAGCACATGCAAATTCCAACACTCTTATCTTTCTCTTTTGCTGGTAACAATGTTCGATAAATGCCTATGAGATGAATAAGAACATGATCAAAGAATTTTACCCCTGGAAAAGATTATTTCATAAGTCATTATACAAATGAAGAAGCAGGAGTATAGAGAGGTTGAGTTAATTTGCCCAATGCAATGCCAGCATGAGCCTGTAGTGGTTAACAGATTGTACTAAAGGCTTGAGGGAACAGAGGGGAATTACAACATAGAATAGTATAGTGGGCATCTGTTGTTTTGCCTACCCAGCATCCATTTCTCCTCTCCCTGGCAACATTTATTTTGTTTGGGGAGCCACCACTCCTCCTTATTCAATGTAATCCAGTGGATCTCAGTCCACAGGCCTCTGGAATGGCATGTGACCCAACCTCTTCCCAACCACACCCATCCTCCCTTAGCTATTGAGAAAGAATCATAATCTTTCCATTGGAGGTTGCTGAGAAGAAAAACTGCAGTTCTGAACGACGCTGTTAGTACCCAACCTAAGATAGCATGATGTAATGAAAAGACAATAAGCTACATTTCCTTGTAAATTGTTTAAGTATTTTGGACCTTGGCTATTACATCTGTAAATGGAAATACCAATTCCTTACCTCAAAGGGCTGTAAATAAATAATGTATGTAAAATGCCCTGGCACACAGTAGGAGCTCATTAATATTGGCATCTTTCCTTCCACTTCTGAATACCATCAGATGAATGTAGCATTACTGTAATTAAAATGTAAAAAGTGTATTGGCGGACTTTCCTTACAACATATTGAGAACAGCTTTTTCAGTAGCTACCTTATGTGATTTCAGGGAATTGGGGAGGGAAAATAAAATAAAATGCAGCTTGCTTTCCTGTAATAATTCAAGCCATATCCAATGCCTGCCAAGTGTAGCCTGTAAGTCTGTGTCTGCATCCATCTATTATCTCACCTCTATGGAGATAAAGTAGTCTTCCTCCTTGCTCACTGGCCATTTTATTTTTTAAATTGGAGCTCTTTGGGATCCCTAGCCATCATTTAGCTGACAGTTTGGATCTTAACGGAGTAATAACATTAGTGAGCAATTGAATGACACTTCCTACTTTTAAAGCACTTTGCAAATCTGAGCTAATTAGCATGAATGCTAACATGCCAGCTTTTTATGGATTAATGTTGCAATTATACTTTGCCTTTTCAATAAAAATGCAGTGATTTTTTTTCACCAGAAATGGGGACAAACAAAATGAATAAGCGGCCTCTCCAATGAATTCAAAAACAATGTAGTTGAAATATGAGACTGATGCTTTATTGACTGAATAGTCCTCTAACAACCTTCATGAAGATTTACAGGTATGGCATCCCCTGCTAGTTCTGTTTCAGGATCAGTAAAGAAGGTGTGTTCATGGGGAAAATGGAATTTTTAAATGTAAGACAAACATTTAAAACTGTCTAACCATACTTTCTACTCATTTCTAGACTTACACACCTCAAAGAAATGAAGAAATTATTTTTTTTCTGTGATTTATTGTGGTCATGATTTAGTCTTCAACCAAAATGAGAAAACACCAGTTCATAGGGTATTGGGAAATACCCTATTCTATCTGCTGGAATATGAAAATGTAACAAAGTATGGAGCAAGAAAGACTTGGGTTTAGAACCCCAGGTCTGGTACTCAGTTCTGTGACTTTCTGAATCTTGGTTTTTCTCATCTCTAAAATGGGGGATGACAATACTTTGTCTGCAGGATTCCTGGGAGGTATTCCCTGTGCTCTTCCCTCTTTTATGCAAATACAGATTTCAATCTGATATCATTTTCTTCTTCCTGAACAATATTCTTCAACATTTCTTATAGTAAATATAGGTTGACCCAAAAGAGATTCTGCCTCACACAAATCTGGGGTGTGACAGGTCCACCCTCTCTGGCTGTAACACATCTTCCTCCCCTTCCCTTCTAAAATTACTCTGACATTCATTCAGTCTATAGGAAATAGGAGCACCATAATAAATTAAAATGTTTTCCCCCATATCTGTCTTCTATATTTTTAAATACATAATTAAATTTTAAAGAAAGAGATTAGGATTAAATATAAAAATTCATTTTGTTGTGGAAAATATGATCACCTGAAATAAAATTGTAGCAATATGTTAGTTAAATGTAGTCATTTTGTACAAAATTAGCAAAAAGTGATGTGAGAATGAATACCAGTGGGAAAACTGATTGGGACGGGTTAGCAGGCTGCCTAGAGCACACTTAAGTGTCTGTAATCTGGCTTGTCCTCTCCATGTGCAGAATGGTCAGACCCCCAAAAAGCTGACAAGCACTACCTGAAAGGCTTGAAAGACTGATGTGACCACCGGTCTGTCATATTGTTCCTTGCAATGAAAATTGTGACTGCCACGAGTCCATAAAACCCACACTTGTTTCTGTGAGAATATAATTCACAAAATCTGAAGGTTGCTTTCTGAGTGTGGAATCAGAACAAGAGAGTTAACTATGTATCCAGTGTAATGGCTTAATGCTATTAATCATGGTCTTATGCCAATATTAATTCAACAAATGTTTGTTGAGTGCCTGCTGTGCAGCTGGCACTGTTATGGGCCATAGAAATAAAGCAATAAAAAAAAATAACAAACTCCCTCCTCTTGTGGCACTTACCTTATTAAGGTCCGTTTGATGGGATGGAAATTATTAGAATCTTTCTCTACTTACACTAGAATGGAAAACCTATAATACTCCAGCTTCCTTCTTCTTGACTGGTTGGAAAGGTATCAACAGCATTTTCTACTGTGAATTTAGGTGTATGAATTCATTCAGGCCTAAATGTCGCTACATTTTTTTTAAAAGTTTTCTTGGATATCTCTGCCCTGATGAGATGAGTTCCCTATTTCACTCTGAAGAATTCAATGTTCTTTATTTACAACTAGTGGCCTGGTACATGAAATTCATGCACATTAAAAGGGGATAAATTAGAGGAAATAACTTAATATTGCTATTTGCCTTTTTTCTATAATAGAAGTGTCAGAGATGAAAGAAAATCAGTAAAATGTATATGAAAACCTTCCTCCTGTCAGAGTCTGGGGCACACCATGGGACCCAGAGTCAAGTCCCTGCCCACCCACATGGGCCTCAAAATTGTGTGAGACCCAGAACCGGCTACCCCTCCTCTTCTCCATCCCCCTCCCCCCCCACATTGGGCTATATCCAGACCTGGCCAGTCCCACCCTTGTCAAGCCCTGCTGGGCAGGGGGCATACCCTCAGGTCCCCTGGCCCAGGGCCAGGATGGGAGATGTTTCTGAGGTCCCTCAGCCCAGACCTGGGTGGGGGTATGCCTTGAGGTCCCCTGTCAAGCCTTGCCAGGTGGAGGACACAGTCTGAGATCCCCTATCAAGCCTCGCTGGGTGGAGGGCATGGCCTGAGGTCCCCCATCAAGCCCTGCCAGGTGAGGGAGGCGCAGCCTCAGGTCCCCCAGCCCAGCACCGGGAGGAGTGCTTAGCCTCAGGTCCCCCATCAATCCCTAATGGCAGCGGGTGCAGTCTCAGGTCCCCCATCAAGCCCCGCTGGGCAGGGGCATGGCCTAAGTTCCCACAACTCAGCACTGGGGGTGCACTTTGAGGTCCCCTGTCAAATCCCACCAGGCAGGAGGGCGCAGCTTCAGATCCTCTGGCCCGGTGCTGGGTGGGGGGCATGGCCTGAGGTCCCCTGTCAAGCCCTGTTAGGCTAGGGGTGCAGTCTGAGGTCCCCCAGCCCGGTGCCAGGGTTGGGAGTGCAGCCTGAAGTCCTCTGTTAAGCCCCACCTGGTGGGGGGCGCAGCCTGAGGTTCTCCTGCCCTGGCGCTGGGTTGGATGACACAACCTGAGGTCCCCTGTCAAGCCCCATGGGGCAGGGAAGGGTGTAGCCTCAAGTCCCTGCTGATTGCTCATTGTGGCTCCTTATGGAAACTTGGCCGCAGCTGTGGGTGCAGCCATCTTTGTGATGGAGTGATGGTCAATTTGCATATTCCCTCTTTATTATATAGGATCATTGAGGGTCAATTATCTGTAGTCCCAAGAACTGGAAAAAAATCATATTGTATACATATATAAAGTAGAGGGACAATCTGGTGTGGGAAAAACAACACAAGCTTTGAAGCTGGCTTTGGTTTGAATTCCTGCTCCATCAATTTCTAGTTCTATATCTTTTAGCAAGTTAGCAACCCTTCTTTTATTGCTTCTTAAAAAATAGTACAAATAATATATGAATATATTTTAATTGTTAACATTCAAACTTTTTTTGTTATTGTAGTGATTATTTCAGGGTTAATATTATACATCTTTAATAGATCATAGTGATAAAATATTCAAGTACTACTTCATGTATGTATAATAATCTGACAATAATATAGTTGCACTAGAGGCCTGGTGCACAAAATTCATGCACTTGGGGATCTCTCAGCCTGGCCTGTACCCTCTCAGTCTGGGAGCCTGTGGGGAACTGACCTAAGCTGTCAGTCAGACATCGTTAGTGCAGCTACGGTACCAGGAGAGGCTCCTGCCACCTCTTTTGTGCTTACCAGCCATAAGCCCAGCTTCTGGCTGAGCAGCGCTCTCCCTGTGGGAGCACACTGACCACCAGGGGGCAGCTCCTACATTGAGCTTTATTCTGTGAATTGTTGTTCCATTGTTGGTTTGAAACTGGCTCTTCAACATCCCCCAAGGAGTTCCAGATTGTGAGAAGGAGCAGGCTAGGCCGAGGGACCCCACTGGTGCATGATTAGGGCTAGGGAGGGAAGAGAGGGGTTGGCCATCTGGGGAGACACCGTAGGAGGGCTCCAGGGCATGTCCTGCCCATCTTGCTCAGTCCCAATTGGACATCAGCAGCAAGCTAACCTACAGGTTGGAGTGTCTGTCCCTGGTGGTCAGTGCATGTCAAAGTGAGTGGTTGAGCATCCTTAGCACATCATTAGTATATTACACTTTGATTGGTTGAATGGACGGCCAGACAACCAGACATTTAGCATATTAAGCTGTTATTATATAGGATTTCTCCATTTCTGGACTTCATATTGTTGTTGTCGTACATTTAACTTATAGTACATATGTTATAAAGCTCACACACTTCCTTTCTTTTTAAAAAAAATTGTATTGTTGAAAGTATTACACAGGTCCTTCTTTTCTCCTCATTAAACTCTTCCAGCCTGCTCCCAATCTCCCTGCACCCCTCTCCCCAGGCCTTCACCTCATGTTTGTGTCCATGGGTATGTATATATGCATACAGGTTCATTGGTTGATCTTTTCCCACCCATGCTCCCTTGCCTTTCCTCTGAAAGTTCAACAGTCTATTCATGCTTCTATGACTGTGTCTGTTGTTTTGCAAATATATTTTTATTAATTTTAGGGGGGAAGGAGAAGAGAGAGAGAGAGATAGAAACATTAATGATGAGAGAGAGTCATTGACTGGCTGCTTCCTGCATGCTCCCCGCTGGGGATTAATCCCACAACCGGGGCATGTGCCCTTGACCAGAATCAAACCTGGGACCCTTGAGTCCGCAGGTTGACACTCTATCTACTGATTTATATAGATGGCACCAAAGCAGTGCTCTACCTAGAGCTAATTATTCTTTCTACTCAATACTCTTCTTAGTTATCTACCCAATGCCGCATGAATCATCAGGTTTTTCCAGTCTGGCCAGTGGGGAATAGGCACTATTCCTGGCTGTTTGTGAGTACTAGTCACTGCACTATTCCTTCCAATGTTTCCACTGGTTCTTTCTCCAATTTAGAAAACAGTATTTTCTATTCTGTATTCCCCAGAGTCCAGAGCATTGCTCTCAAGTTTTAACTGATCAATCTCAATCTCAAAAATGTGGCACAGAAGAGGGTTCATTTTGGGGTAAGTGCTTCTCCTTTGTGATCTCACAATAGACTGTAATTCCTCTCTCACAGAAATTATCATATCATCTTGAAATTGCATATTTAATAGACTTGATAAGGGCAGAGACTGAGTTTGTCTTGCTCAATGCCATTTCCTTAGTACTGAGCACAGTAGAAGTACAAATAATTGTGGAATATGAATTCTGAATTTTGCTTCCAAAATGCTTGGTGAGAAAATGGATCTTTAAATAAGTTACAGAGTTGCAGAACTCTAAAACAGGAGATTTTAAGTAGATAAGGCCTTAGTAGTCTACCTGACTGTGAGGTTATAGTTCCATCCTAGCAGGTGGGATTGAGTCTTGACACTTATAAGCCTACTAGAGGCCTGGTGCATGAATTTGTGCACAGGTGGGGTCTGGCTGGCTCACCCACCCCGATTAGGGCTGACTGGGGCTGATCAGGGCCTATCACGGCTGATTGGACTGGGCCATCCAGGGGCAGGGGCCATGGGCATTTGGCAGGCTATGCTTGCCCCCCTGGTCAAACTCCTAGTTGAACTCCAAGTCGAATGGACAATTTGCATATTAGCCTCTTATTATATAGGATTTCACATAAAGCCAACTAATCAGGGGCATCTTGTGGGTGGGGCAGGTATAAGAGGCTTCAGACTACTCCAACAGCCTTGGGCCATATTTGAATTCTGTGCAGATGTCTCCTTTCTTCCACATATATGTTAGTGCTACTGATGCCTGGCCCTGGGCCAGAAAGCCTTCCATGCAGTGTGGCAAGAGCAATTGTTCACATTAGTATTTTGTGTTATGGGTAGGAGGCATTTGCTATCACATGTATCCAGATGGTATTACCAGAGTTTCCATCCCAAGACTGTTACATAAAGATCAAGGAAAGGCATCTCTATTCTGTATTTTCTTTTGACTATCTGGACTTGTACATCTTTCTAACCTTGCTTTAAACTCCACAATATTTTAGGATACTTATTCCATGCCCCAGACATTCCAGTTACCACTGTGACTGGCCATTGGATAAGCCCTTTAACAAGAGAAATTGTACTCCCAAGGTGACATAAGGAGTGGAACAATATTCAGTTTCTAAGCTATGGATCTCCTTTGTTACAAATCTTTCTCTCCATCTTCTGCCATCATATTCACAGTACAACTAA
>JAAGEH010000030.1:24748073-24816093 GCA_011751065.1 Lasiurus cinereus | reverse complement strand
GGCTGCCACTCTTCCCCGTGACGCACAGGGACCGCCCCCTGGCTGCCCACCTCTCGCGGGATCTCCCGGGAGGACGGATGGGGTCAGGCCCCATCATGGCGGCGGAGGAGGCGGATGTGGATATCGAAGGGGACGTGGTGGCAGCAGCGGCGCAGCCAGGGTGAGGTGTAGAGACCGGGTCCCGCAGGGACACAGAGGGACGCGGATGCGCGGAGAGTGCCTTGGAAGGCCACGGCTGTGTCAAGGGCCAGGGGAGCGGGTGTCCCGGAACAGGAGAAGGGCCGCGCCCATCCCGCCGGCCGGCTGCTCCTGCGCCCCACGGCCCGCTTCCGGGGGCTCGGGCTCGTGTCGGACGCGCTTTCCCATTTTACAGGGAGACTGTGAGCATGCCGAGTTCGCCTAGCACGTTGCAACTAGCTTCCTTCTTCCATTACTTCCGCCTCAGATTCTCGCCATAAATCGCCCTTTGCCCCCGCTTGACAGTAACTAGAACCCGGGCGGGCCGGGCCGGGACCTGCGCTCTGGGACCCTCGTTCCAGTATTTGCTAGCCTGTGACCTTGGTCGTGTCGTTTCATTCCTCCTGGCCACAGGTTTCCTCTTCCACATAGGGTTAGTTGTGGAGAAGTTCCTGAGAGGCAGCTTGGCTTTAACGCACGGGGTGGAACTCGAGTTGGACAGCTCCGGGTTCTTCCGCATTGCTGCCCCTTCCCCTTACTAGCAGTATGTATGGCCTTGGGCCAGACATTTAACTGGTCACACCCTCTGACAGCCCACGTGTAACACTGACAGTCATGATGTGTACCGCGTGCGATTATTGTGAGGAGCCAGTAACATAATTACGGGATGCATTTTTGCATGTGATAGGTGTTCTTTACCATCCCATTACTTTTACGGATAGTATTGTGAGGACCCATCGAGGAGCCAACACTTAATACCAATTCTTGATTCCTGCATAACAGGCCAATGTGGCTTTTAAACAGCAATGTGTCCAGACTGAGAGATCTAGCCCTTTCATTCCTTGCTTTCTGAGAAGAAATTGATACATGCCATTAAAAGAAAGAAGAAAAAAAAAAGTGCTTCCAGAGTCTCCTTTTAGTAATGGGAGAGGCCTAGACTGATGAGGAATCAAAAGAATTCCGTTCCAAACTCAGCCAGCTATGTTGCTTGTAACTCTATAAACAACTTTATTAGAACTCTGTTAGGTTGAACCATGTGAAATTTTCAATCTTAGACCATTTTTTACCTATAAAGTGGCGATTTCATATGGTCCAATCTAATAATAGGGCCTCTGTAAATGGTGGAGAAGAATAGTAACTCTTGACAATGAAGGTCCAAGATAGAGGGTTAAAGTGCTTGTGAAGGCTAAAGCTCTGTAAAAATGTGTAGAGTAATTAAATTAATATAGTCATTTTTTCCAAAGTCTTTAGGTAGAGCAGTCCAAAGTTATACAAAATGAGTAGAGAGCTTATTTTATTAACAATTATTATTCACATTTGTGTAGGTCAAGTTAATCTTGACCAAGCGCTTTTGCTTGCATGATTTAATTTACTTTTCACACGAAGTCTATGAGATCAGTGTGCAAGGATACTTATTTGCAATCAAGAGAGAAATAAGTTGAACTTGGAAACACTAAAGATCATCTGAGAATATTGGCTCTACCCCTTTTCTATAGGCTCTTGTTTATCTTTATTTTTCTTATTGTATTTCCTTTTTCTCCTCTGTCCCCACCCCATTTTCTCTTTCTTCTTACTCTGTTTGAACCTTAGGTCTATTGGTGGCATCTATGATCATCTTAGTCTTATGCAGGGAGGATTACAAAGGTTATTGGTTCTTGGTGAATCAGAGCCATTGCTTTACCATTTCCAAGAGGATCAGTGACATTATAGTCTGGGGATTCATGCTCCCTGATGTGATTTTTCAACTTTATGGTGGTGCAAAAGTGATAAGCATTCAGTAGAAATCGTACTTCCAGTTTTGAGTTTTGATCTTTTCCCAGGCTAGTGATATGCAGGTATGATACTCTCGTATGATGCTGGGCATTGGCAGCAAGTTGTAACTCCTACTAAACAGGCACGGGATCACAAGAGTAAACAACAGATACTTCTACAGTGAACTGTGTTGCCAGCATTTTTTGGATATGGAGTTCTGAGCACATTTAAGATAGGTTAGGGTAAGTTATGATGTTTGTTAGGTTAGGTGTATTAAATGCATTTTTTACTTAGGATGGGTTTATCAAGACAAAACTCGCATCATAAGTCAAGGAGCATTTGTACTTGCTAAGTGCTAGGTACCAGAGTTAGAAGATGGCATTGAAACTTTTTTCTCTTCTATTTCTCCTACCATTCCTTATCATCCTCCTGTTTTTCTGCTTGTACTTTAAGTCATAGTGTTCTAAGTGGTTTTGTCATAACACATCTACTCAGTAACTACATAGTAGTAGTCCCTGGTGATACCATATCTCAAGACTTAAATTTCTGTTTGTTGGGTTGGACAATATGAAAGTTTGCCAATGTTTGATCTACAAAAATGACTGTTTCATAAGTTCACTTAATACATGTTGATCTTTCCCAAATCTGCCAATCCAAATCCCAGTCTTCAGATCCATTTATCCAACTTTCTCAGTCTGTTTGCATTTGGATGTTCCACAAGCCCCTCAATCTCAGCTTATAAACCTTCCCCACCACATGTGCCTCAATGGGTTCCCTACTTCAGTAAATGGCACCATCCACCCAGTCACCCAAGAAACAGACCTACATGTATCCTTTTTCTTATCTCTCTCCTTCCACTTCTATCAGTTATAATCGGTTGATTGATTCTTGGTATCCTCTCAAATGTATTCACTTCTTCCTATTCACACTGCTTGTTCTCTAGGTCTAAGATATTGTCACCTTTTTTTAGTGTTTTTACTGTAATCACTCCCTCTTAACTGTTCCTTGTCTCTTTGGCTCCTTCCACTCTTTCCTGAAGTTAGAGCATTCTTTCTTACATCCAGGTCTGATCATGTTATTTTCTTCAGTCCCCAGTTGGCTTTATGATAAAGTCTTCTTCATTACTTAACTCCTAGAGAGACCTATGTGATCCATGCCTCATCTACTTCATTCATCCAATCATTCAAGAAATATTAATTGAACACCTTTGTATGCCAGGCCCTGGGTATATAGCAGTTACCAAAACTAAGTCCTTGCTTTCATAGAACTAACATTTTTATTAGATGAGACAGACAATAACATTTCTGTATATGTCAGATGGGGAGAAAGAGGAAAGGTGGACTACTGACTTATCAAGCGAATTCCTTGCAGTTAACGAGGGATAACTATCAGGACTGAAAACTATGGGGCCTTAAAGGTCAGTGTGGATATAGTGTAAGAACTGGATTTGGAAAAGGAAGAAGCAACAGAATTGGCAACAGAAGTTGTTTATTCTTGGGAAACAAAAAAATTGAATGGACTTAATGTTTAGCAGTTGAGATAGGGTAATTTAAAGCACTATGTAATTCACAAACCAAAGAGGTACCACAGGCATTTCTACAACATTAAATCTGTTAAGGAGAGAAGAGAACTAAATATTTGCTTAACATCTCAATCTGCCAGTCACTGCTGTGTAAAATGTATACATTAACTTATATAATATCTTATTACAGAAACGATGAAAATTCAGCATCTATTTTACAAGATCATTACCTTGATTCATCATGGAGAACTGAGAATGGTCTTATTGTAAGTATTTTATGAAAATATTAGGGACATTAAGCTATTACTCATTACCCAAAGTACCTCTTTTTTTTTTTTTTTTTAATTTGGTGCTAGTTCTCAGCAATCACAAAGGTAATGAATTTAAACTTTTTTAAAAAATATATTTTTATTTATTTCAGAGAGAAAGGGAGAGCGAGAGAGAGATAGAAACATTAGTGATGAGAGAGAATCATTGATTGGCTGCCTCCTGCATACTCCCTACTGGGGATCAAGCCCACAACCAAGGCATGTGCCCTTGACTAGAATTGAATCTGGGACTGCAGGCCATCACTCTCCACTGAACCAAACCAGTTAGGGCAGTGGTCAGCAAACTGAGGCTCTTTGGTCCCTTGAGTGTGGCTTTTCCACAAAATACCATGGCCTGGGTGAGTCTATTTTGAAGAAGTGGCATTAGAAGAAGTTTAAGTTTAAAAAACTTGGCTCTCAAAAGAAATTTCAATCGTTGCATGGTTGATATTTGGCTCTGTTGATTAATGAGTTTGCTGACCACTGAGTTAGGGCGAAACATTTTTCTTACTGTAAAAATAACAAACTTATTCTTATTTCTTTTGACTTTGAAAAATGGCTACACATGGGAAACAACTGTTGGATCCAGCTGGATTTGAATACAAGTCCTTGTTATACCACTTACCAGATTTGTGAACCTCAGTTTTATCTGAAAAATGGGGATCATTGCAGGGTTCATTTCCTCATTTAACAGTTATTTACTGAGTATGTACTATGTGCCAGACACTAGACCAGGTTTAGGGATTCAATTATAATTAATACAGACATGTTCTGCTCTCAAGGAACTTACAGTCTAAAGAGTCAGGTATTAAACAAATAGACTAATTATAAATCATGAAGGACATTAGATACAGACTAAAGGTGACAGAATGGGGAACCTACTTTAGATAAAGTCAGTATGAGAAACTGAGGAGGTGATTTTTTTAAAATACATTTTTATTGATTCAGAGAAGCATGGAGAGGGGGAGAGAGCGATAGAAACATCAGTGAGGAGGGAGAATCATTGATTGACTGCCTCTTGCATGCCTCTTACTGGAGATGGAGCCCACAACCCAGGCATGTCCCATTGACCAGAATTGAACCCGGGACCCTTTAGTCCGCAGGCTGGCTCTCTATCCATTGAGCCAAACTAGCTAGGGCTCAGAAGGTGACTTTTAAGTTGAAATGTAATAAAAAGAGGGGAGTAGATTTGTGACGAGTTGAGGAAAAACATTAGGCAGAAAGAATAGTATCACAAAGGCTGATTGAAAGCCAGTTCTAGAATATGATAAGGGAAGGGGGATGATAGCTGTGACAAGGTTGGGAAGGCAGATGAGAACTCTGTCATATTTGTAAGAATCAAAAGACCAGTTAAGAAACATTGGAGTAATCTAAACAGTATTTGGTGGTAGCTTGGCTTTCAATAGAAGTAGAGAGATTTAATTATATTTTGAAGGTTGAGCTCCTTGGTAAATTGTACATAGGATTGAAGGAAAAGGAAAGAATCCAGGGTGATTCTTGGGTTTCTAGCTGGAATAACTTGGTGACTAGTAGTGCCATCTATAAAGTTGAGAAGGCCGGGGAAGAAGCAGGTGAAAGAAGGTATGTGATGGTGAATTATGATTTAAATGTTAAATTTAAGAAGCCCACTAGATACACAAGTGGAAGTTTTGAGGGAGCAGTTTGAAATAACAGTCTAGATCTTGGAGAGGGAGGAGACCTGAACTGAAATTTTTTAAGTTTTGAGAGTTGAAAATGAATGTGATCATTCAAGGAGATATTGCGGCTTAAGGGAAAAAAGAATTGTGAGTTTTGGAAATAGGTTTAGTATCTAGCAAAATGCTGATAAGTAATAGTCCTTTATACATGACTAGAGGCCCGATGCACGAAAGTTGTGCAAGGGTAACCTTCCTTCCCCTGACTGCTGGCATGAGCTTCCCTATGGCACCCGGGACCTGGGCTTCCCTCTGGCTACGCACAGGCACCTGGGACTCAGGCTTCCCTCATAGCCCCAGCTTCGTCCAGAAACTTGTCCAGAAGAACATTGGTCTAATTAGCATATGGTACTTTTATTATTATAGAGAGCCATTATTACTTTATCATGGATAGGAGCTTGAGCCTCGGAATCTAACAGACTGTGTGTCAATTCTCTGTTCTCCCACTTGAAATGTTAGCAATGCTAAGGATGCCTCTGTGAAGTAGTAATGCCCATTTCATAGAATTATCATGGGAATCAGAGCTATGTCCATGTACTCAGTAAATAACAGCTGAAATTGTTAATCATATTGTGTATTTTCATTTAACAAAATATGGAAGATAACTTCAAAAAGTAGTAAATAAAAAGACAATATTTTCTTCTCTTTTATAATATAGCCTTGGACTCTGGATAGCACCATCAGTGAAGAGAACAGAGCTGTCATTGAGAAAATGTTGTTGGAAGAAGAGTATCCTTTAACGACTGTGAGGAAAGAAAATTTCAGAGTTAAATGCCTCTAAATGCAAAAGTAACCAAAGAGACCACTGTTAATTTGGCCCCAGATTGCTACAATATAATATGTTACCTACCTATGCAAAAAGCTGCATTTTATTCCTTTGGTTTCTGTTTTATTGCTAAGTCTGAGGTATGATTCAACATTTTTGAGTTTCTATTGTCAACCAACTCTTTATACTGTCTGAATATTGATTGAAATTGTAAAATGTTTTAAGTTAGCTAGAACCTGTAGTCCAAGACCATTTAGTCCAAATCCTCCATCTTCAGTTATATAAGCTGAAATCCAGAGATGTTGATTTGTCCAAGGATTCATAATTAGAATACGTAAAAGTTCTCACTTCTTACTCTACCAATTTACAGATGTTATGTGAGAGGAATCTAAGTAAAAAGCACAAAACAAAAACAAAAGGATAAAGATCCCGCCCCCCTCTACTCTCATCTGAGAAGTTGTGGATCCTTACCCATGGTCAGGCACTGGCTTCTTGTCCTTGTTTTGTGATGTTGGCAACTTAATTCTTTTGGACTAAATTTTCTTATATGTAAAATGTGAGGATTGAACAAAATAATTTCTGATCTTATGATTTATAAATGGTATTAATAGTTGAATAAGTAGTGGTTTATTTAGCATTTTCTAGTAGCCTCCTTTAAAACAGGTGAAATTAATTTTAATAATATATTTAATCCAGGATATTTAAAATGTTATTTCAACACTTAATATAAAACCTTTATTGAGATCTTTCACATTTGTTTCATACTCTTCTTATACTTACAATGCACCTCAGTTTGTGCTAGCCACATTTCAAGTATATAGTAGTTACACATGTGGCTATTGGCCAATGTATTGAACAGTGCAATTCTGAATTAATGAATACTTAAGTAGTTACTGGTTCACTTCCAGACATGGAAACAGAAATAATGAGAGTAAAAGCTATGTCAGCTCTTGGGGGATAGGGATAATATTTTCTTTTATCTTTGTCTTCAGTATCTAGTACCTAGCATAGTGCCTGACATTCACAATATACAGGCAATAATTGTTAGTGAAGAATATTTCTGATTAAGTTATTATAAAGGCCAGTTTTAAGACATTTGAGAGGGAGGCTTTCTGGTAGATTTGACCTAAGTGTTAGTTTATTAAGGTAGAGAACAATCCTGAGCTTTTCTCCGTTACCTTGAGAAGTATGAAAACAATTGGTTGTCCTAAATAACCCTGGACAACCAAATTCATCCATTACATTCTCCATATAGTTTAGGAAAAAACGAATTAAACATTGAGGATGTTTCTTCTCTTAGCCACTTCTAAAAGGGAAGATAAGAGAAACTAGCATTTATGTAACACATTTTATGCAGGTACCATTTTGTGAGATTTTACATGTAATATTTAATCCATATAACAACCCTGTGAGGTATAAATAATTTTATCAAAAATTGTACAGACCTGAAAAGGGCTTTGAAAGTAATTGGTTTATTTAGGATTTGAGTGTGACTTTCATGAGTATCTATATATATAAAAAGCTACCAACTAGAATGCAGTAATGATGGAACACCTGGTAGCTATGACACCCACTGTGGCCAGTGAACCGGCTGGATCGGGGAAGAGGGGGCATGGTGAGGTCGGCTGGCCATCTTGCAGCCCCACCTCTATCAGGGGCAAGGCTGGCTGGCCGGCCAACCACCCATGACCCCTTCCCCAGGCCGCTGGCTCCCAATTAGCCCCCTGGACCCCATTTGGGGGTGGGGCTGGCCGGCCCACTGCCCACAGCCCCTCCCCACGGCTGGCCCCAACCCTGATTAGCCTCTACCATCCTGATTGGCCTATGGCCCCTCTCCCTAGCCAGCTCCGCCCCTGATGGCACCCACCACCTATAACCCCTCCCCATAGCCAGCTTCATGGTGCGCCCCAGACTCTGACAGTAGGAAGATTTCATATACATTTTATTAATTTTCTTTCATCTCTGACACTTCTGTTAATAGAGAAAGGGCAAATAGCAGTATTAAAATACTAGAGGCCTGGTGCGTGAAAATTCATGCACTGGAGTGGGGGTTCCTCAGCCCAGCCTGTCCCCTCTCACAGTCTGGGAGCCTTAAGGGTGGGAGGTGGCCTGGTGACACCCCATCACACCTCTGTTACTGCCACTGCCGCTAGCACAAGCTTCAGCTCAGCCCTGGTTACCTGTGCTTCGGGCAGCCCTGGGCGGCCATCCAAGGCTTGCCTGTGCCCCTGGGTGGCTGGGGGTGCTGAGGGGACTGGGAGACTCCAGAGGCAGGTGTGTGGAGTGGTTGAACCCGCATTGGGATGGGCCCAGCCGTGTTGCACGCTTGCTGCCCCAATGGGGCTGAGAGGACTGGGTGCCGCCATCTTGTGGCTGTGGCCGCCACCATCTAACTAGCCATTTATTAAATTGTCTCTTACTGAGGGCATATTCCCTCCTTATTGGCTGTGGATGCTGCCATCTTTGTGAGGACATGATGGTCAGTTAGCATATTCCCTCTTTAGTAGATAGGATTTCCTCTTCATTCTCTTTTAATGTGCACAAATTTCATGCACTGGGTTACTAGTATAATATAAATGCCTACTTTGTATGAGTCATGTAAAAGTTATGACTTTATTGTTTTTAAAGTTTCCTTAATAACCACACAGGTATTATTTATCTAAAAAATCACTTCCAGGAAAATTCTGGCTTGATCAAAAGGAAGATGATAAAAAATACATGAAGAGGTAAGAATTAATTTATCATACTTTTAAAAATATGGACAGTACTTTTACAAACCACACACTTATTTTCTTTTTTCATGTGGTAGTGCAGCCTGCAGAAAACAACAAAAATCATGTATGTACCTATGTTTAAGACTTTAAAACCTTTTTTATTAGTTAAAAGTTATGGAGAAATTAAATAAAAATTATAGTTGATTTGTGGAAAAAATTTCTTGATCTTGAGTTATACAAAAACATAAAATCAAAATTTCTTGTATACATTGGAATGCCCCAAAGGTCATTTTATGCTGGTATTTTTCAAAAATTCTCTTGGTTTCATCAAAAGATGGTTTCTTAGGGAATTGTGGAGAAACTTTTAAAATCTGATATTTAATATTAGGAATTGACATGATTTCTATTGCCCTGTCAGTTAACTTCCAATCACTTCAAACAAAAATTTAATTTGAATTTGTAACTTTCAAAAATTAAAGAACTATTAACTATTTTATTTAGTGTTTATAAACTTGCATGTTTATGGTCCCTTAAAGAATAAGGCTTACAGATTTACAGTTGCCAAGAATTTGAGCACCGAACAGACTTTGGCTTTTGCATTTTGCTGAATAAACAACAATAAAAAAGGAAGTTAATTAAAAGATTAATGATGTGCTTGAATTAAATTAGTGAGCCTCATCACTTTTAATTTCTTAAGAGATTGCAATTTTAAAAGCAATAAACATAATGCATAGCTTATTTTTTATTTTCTGGCTTGCTATTTACATGGGAGAATCAGAGATATTTCTAGTCATTTTAAACTTTTACATGCCTTTCAGAATTTGGAAATGTTTTAATGTCTGCTGTTTTATGTCCAGCATAAAGAACCCTATTTGTTTGTTTCCATACTGACTTCCTTTGATGTCTTTTAGTTTTATCTTCACTCAGATCCAAGGATTATGTCTTTTAGGATTCCTATCATCCTAAGCTAGAGAATTACATGAGACAGGGTAAATCTGCCCCCTCACATAGAGGCTGCAGCCTTCTTCTTTTTCTTTTCCTTTTTTTAAGTTCTTAGACTCAGAATATTGAATTTATTTTATGGCTATCTATAATCTTTAGCTGCATAAATATGGAATGTTCCATTTCAGATTTTTTTTTTTTTTTTGCAATTCCTTTCCCCCCCCCTCAGGGTACAATCTACAAAACCAGCCAGTTTCTCAGTAAAGTGGACGATAGAAGAAAAAGAGCTGTTTGAACAAGGGCTGGTAAATAGAGCAATTTTTGACTTATAGTAAAATAATTCTAGAAGCAAATATTGATAGAATTATAAGGTTAAATTAATTTATAGAGACCAGAAATTTATTTTTAATTACAGTGGTTATATCTGTAATTTTCCTATAAATAGAGTGATGATGTATGTAATATAGTACAAGAGAATTTAACTCACTTAAGTTAATAAAATATTAAAATAGATTTGGATTAATTTTTGGATAGTTTTTACCCTTTTTTTATACTAATAAAACCCCCAAATTGTGCTATCTCTTTAAACTACCTGGTTTAAAAGGGAAAATTACTTAGTTATCTATGTATATGAACTATGTTGGATTGAGTTATTTTTTATTCAGATATTTGGCATTGTGCATATAATCTAAATATTTTAGCAGGTGTAATTGAAGACAAAATGTTTCTTTTTTTGCGTGAAAGTTTCACTGAAACCTATATAAATGTTTATAAGTTATATAATGGAAAAATATGCATGCCAATTTCTAATTCCGAAAATACTTCTTAATATGAAGACACTTTTAATAAAATATTCAGAAAAGTTTTTTAACTATGGGGAATAGATTATATCATTTCCTTTAAGGTACATATTACCCAATGTTATACTAAATTAATTTTGAAGTTATATATTTACATTAAATTTATGGGATATTTATATAATTATGTAGGATTCAGGAATGCTAATTGAAATATTATTGATGTTTCTACAGATGGTGGGAAATAAAATGTGCTTGTATTTTTATAGTCATTGCTATGATGGTCATATATTCTGTGATGTTTTTATATAAATACTTAAACTATCCTTGAGTATTTTATCTCTTCTTGAGGTTTTTATCCTGTGCTGTTATATTTTAATATTTTAATCTGTTGCATGATTATAATTTACATAATCTAACTCTAACTAGCCATTTATTTAAATTTTCTCTTACTGAAGACTACACACACACACACCAATGCAAGTGGGTTGTGAATTTATTGTTGACATTGGTAGGAGTTATAGGAGTTACATCTACATGGTGCAAAATTCAAATGGTGCCTGAAGTTTATAAGGGTAGTCTTAACTCTTGTATCAGCCTTCAGTTCTCTATGCCTGAGATAATCATTTTAATTTGTTTTTTGTGGCTCTTTCTAGAGATATTTATCCCCGTATAAACAAATATGTATTTATTTATATACTTACAAGAGGCCCAGTGCCCGAAATTTATGCGTTTGGAGGGGTTCCTCAGCCCACTTGCACCCTCTCAGGATCCCTCAGGGGATATTCAACTGATGGCTTAGGCCTGCTCCCCAGCCATCAATCAGACATCCTTAGCACTGCCACAGAGGTGGGGGAGGCTCCCACCACCACTGCTGTGCTCACCAGCCGTGAGTCCAGCTTCTGGCTGAATGGTAATCCCCCTGTAGGAGTGCACTGATCACTAGGAGGCAGCTTCTGTGTTGAGCAGCTGCCCCCTGATGGTGTCATAGCAACCAGTCGTTCCACTGAAACCAGCTCTCTGACATCCCCAGAGGGGTCCCAGATTGCGAGAGGACGCAGGCCAGGCCAAGGGACCCCACCAGTGGACAATCAGGGCTGGAGAGGGAAGTGGCAGGGGAGCCAGCCAGAGAGGGACTGTGGGAGGGCTCCAGGGCATGTCTGGCCCATCTCACTCAGTACCTGATCCTCTGGACCACAGCAGCAAGCTAACCTACTGGTCAGAGCATCTGCCCCCTAGTGGCCAGTGCATGTCATAGCGAACAATTAGTAGCCTTAGCATATCATTAGCGTATTATGCTTTGATAGGTTGAATGGCCAATTGGACGACTGGACAATTGTATACTTAGCACATTAAGTTTTTATTATATAGGATATAGATATTTACTTATATACATAAACATATTTTAAACTTAGAATGATTTCCCACAAACATAAATGGAACTATTGGTTGTATTTTAACCTTTGGATGTAGTTTGTTTATGGACTGAATTTTCAGGTTTGAGAGAATCGAATTCAGAATGTGGTACTGAATGATAAAGGAAGATTTTTTTCCTTCCTTTTCTTGGGCATAGAGCTCTCCCTTTGCTCTATCTTAAAATTAATGAATGTTTTCTTTGCTCCTGTTGTTAGTGTCCCCTCTGTAAGCTTCCTAGTGCCCAAGCCCTTAAAGTCTCTATTGGTCACACTTAACCAGATCTTTCCTATCTCCAAAGTGCTCTATGCTGCCAGGTTACCTCCTTGGCTTTATTCCACAATACAATAATGAATTCTGCAGTAAGTTGATCTTTGCTAGGTTAGTTAAGAGCAATATAGATAATTAATTTATACTCACTAGTAATTTACCCTGAAATACTTGAATTTTTTAAAAATATATTTTATTGATTTTTTACAGAGAGGAAGGGAGAGAGATAGTCAGAAACATTGATGAGAGAGAAACATCGATCAGCTGCCTCCTTCATGCCCCCCACTGGGCATGTGCCCACAGCCAAGGTACATGCCCTTGATTGGAATCGAACCTGAGACCCTTCAGTCCCCAGACCGACACTCTATCCACTGAGCCAAACCAGTTTCAGCAATACTTTCAGTTTTAAGAAATTATCCACATATCAGATTTTCTCATGAATACCGCAAATAATTGTTTAAATTAAGGTTTATTATTTGGGTCGTCGGATCTTTGAAGACAACTTGCTACCATAAGTCATGACTGCCTGGCCTGAAGCCTGCTCTGAGGTCAACTTCCCTGAGTTGTGGCTGGCCCATCTCACTCAGTACCTACTCTCATCGATGTTTCTGACTCTCTATCTCTCTCCCTTCCTCTCTGTTGTGGCTGGGTGTTTTTTTGTTGTTGGTTTGTTTTTCATAGCTTTAAGAATTCTAAAATATTACAATTGTTGAGCTACTTTGGGAAGTAGAGAATATCTTGTGTTAGAGATATTATAAAGGAGGTTTATGTGTGTATCAAATGATAGACTTGATATCTAAAAATCCCATTTAGCTTTAAAATTATATTTATTCCTTTCTGTACTTCAGAACACACAAGAACTCCCTTGAGTTCTTAGTTTTTCTCACCTCAGCTTAGGGTTTGCAAGTGGACCACCTTTGACCGTAGATGGGTGTAGGGAGGCTTTGGTTGCAGCTCTCTTCATTTGTGATTCTTGTAAGTCAGTTCATCGTGACATCTGTGTAGAGTATAATGGATATTGTAACAGATGGAATCTGGGCAAGAGGGTAATTTTAAATTAGTGTCAGAACATCTTCAGTTGATTGTATAAATGATGGGTGCATCCTGCCTCCATTTCAGATACTTTTTTTTAAGTTATCTTAAGATTTGGAACATCATAATGTGCAATATGAATACATACGGTTAGGAATACATAAAAGTGATGTACCTTTATTTAAATAGCTATTAAAAGAAAACTAATTTCTAAACTATTTTGGTCAGTTGTCATTAAGTCCAGATTCTAAAAGAAGAATGTGGGTCTTGATTTTAAGTCTTAGCTATATATGAAGCTTCATTGTATGCTTTAGAAAATAAATAAAAGATGGGTTTTTTTTTAGTTTGCTTTTTTTAGTGTGGTATATGCTTGGGATATTAACAAGTCAGTTCAACGGAAGCAATTTCTTTTTCATTTTAATAATATAGGCTAAATTTGGCCGAAGATGGACCAAAATTGCAAAGCTAATTGGGAGTCGAACTATTTTACAAGTCAAGACCTATGCCAGACAGTACTTTAAAAATAAGGTAAGCAGAATATAACTATACTAATTGATAATAATATTTTAAATAAAATTAGTAAGAAAAAGTAGTTTTTAATTCAGGTATTAAAGTCTTAATGGTCAAAGTTTATATAGTGGAAATATTTTATACCCATAAAATTTTATATAGATATTTACCTTCAAAATCTCAAAACATATCATCAGTGTTAATGATTGTTCCTATTGAATAGGTATTATATTATTCCACTTAATTTCATACAGTTAAGTAGAAGAATAAGATATTAATTGCTCATTTAAAATTTAATAAACACTTTAAAGAAAAAACCATAAAGGTACAATACACCAGTGATGTACTCAGTTTAATAACATTGTAATTATCCTGCTTTTTGTGCCAGTTACTAAGTTTTCAAATTTTAATATTATTGGGGTTTTATCTTGATTTTTAATAAGGTAAAATTAAATGGTCCAGAGAAGGAAACACCAAATCAGAAGAACAGCAGTGATTTTCAGATTAAAAGTGAAGATGAAAGCACAAAGTCATGGACCCCATCAAGTTTAAGGGGACGTGCTGATCCCAACTTGAATGCTGTAAAAATTGAAAAGTTATCTGACGATGAAGAAGTAGACATCACAGATGAGGCAGATGAGTTGACTTCTCAGGCACCTCAGGAGAATCCTAGCAGTGATATTTTATTAACTATCCCTAATAGTAAAAGTAATGAAACCTACCAAGTAGAATGTATTACCTCTGACATTCAGGAAGATCTCATTTCTAAATCTTCTAAGGAATATCTTCAGAATCCAAAACATGTTGAGATGGAAACACTTTCAAGGTCAGGAATTACATTTTGGACTGAAAAACAGAGCACCAGTGATAAAAAATCAGTTGAATTAAATTATCAGAAATGTAATAAACTGATGAAAAACTCTGATAAGCATAATGGAAATGGAATAGTAGATGATACCAGGCTGTTGCCTTCTCCGGAGTCTAATGAAGTTCAGAAAGATGTGAGTGATCATGAAATGCTTTTTCATTCTTGCCAAATGGAGGAGGAGCACCATGAGGAAGAAGAGCTTAAACCACCAGAGCAAGAAGTAGAAATAGATAGAAATATTATTCAAGAAGAAGAAAAACAAGCAATTCCTGAGTTTTTTGAGGGGCGCCAAGCTAAGACACCAGAACGCTATTTGAAAATTAGGAATTACATTTTGGATCAGTGGTAAGGAAGCATTATAGATACTGTTTTAAAACTTATGATATTCTATAGTATTTTAATTAGGCTTATGGAGAAGTTAGTAGTTTATAATGCTAATGATCCAGAGAACTTTAACACAATATATTTCAATAGGCAAGACTTAAAATTTCTTGTAGTGAACTTTTTGGGGAAAACTTTGGTAAACATTATTATCTATAGCTGTCTTAATCCATCTCTGTTCATTAGAGTGTTTGGATCTGGAAAAAGAGGTAGATGATTGTCTTAAGAAGTACTTTCTTAGGGCATTGTTAGGAAGATATAAAAAGCACTACTGTTCTGGAAATGGGGATATCATAACACCTTTCCCAGATTAACCTGTACTTTGAAATACAAAGAAAGAAAACTTCTATGACAGGATCATATCATTCTAAATAGCTGTCTTAAGTGCTTTCAACTTTGAACCTGTGGCAGATTGTTCATTTCTTCATCAAGCTTCATCAGGAAACAGGAATTTTTGATAATATGCAGTTTACCCTCTAAAGCAGCGGTTCTCAACCTGTAGGTTGCGACCCCTTTGGGGGTCGAACGATCCTTTCACAGGGGTCACCTAAGACCATCGGAAAATGCAGATATTTACATCACGATGCATAATAGTAGCAAAATTTCATGGTTGAGGGTCACCACCACATGAGGAACTGTATGCAAGGGTCGAGGCCTTAGGAAGGTTGAGAACCACTGCTCTAAAGTATCAGTACCTTTTTACTTAAATTATTTAGTGGAGATTGGGGAACAACCAAAAAACTTCCCACCTTATTAGCCTAAATGCTCTAAAAGTAATTTGAATTTTTCATAGTAGCTTAAGACATCATTAAACATTCATAATTGTTATTGCTTCAGGATTGTATAGGGCCATCTTTTTAGAGGGCTTCTGCTACGATCTAGGAAGATTACAAAGGAAAACAAGGTTATTAAATCAGTAACCATTTTGCTCTACAGTATTTAGTGATTTGGCTTTTAAGGATAACTATATTAAGAAAGATTTTTGTTCTTGTTCTTGCAGGCAGTTGAGATTGTTAAAAATACAAGTTTGAGTAAGGGTGGATTCAAAGTAAAGAATACGTATAAAGAACAACTGACATTGGCATAGTGCATTACAGTTTATAGAAAGCTTTTCTGTGTCATCTGATTCCTTACAACAATCCTGTAAAATAGGCAGCTGGTATTTTCTCTACTAGTATTTGATAAAACAATTCTGAGGTCAGAAGTTTACAACCAGTCACGGACAGGCTTCAGTGCAAGTCCTGACACTATAAATCACTCCATTATTCCGTATTGCCTAATTCACACTATTAAAAAAGATAAGTTAAATTGATATCTAATTTTGATTTTGGAAATAAGAGGATGAATGGCCAAAATTGAATGACTTTAAAATAACTCAAAAATGTCTATATGAATCATCAGTAAGTATTTACTGTTACTTTAATCAAATTTTATTTGTTACTTTGAATTTTGGATTTTATGAGACAGAATAATTTATAGAGACAGTATAAATTATATACCAGTAGTTTCCTAATGTCATTTGCCTTAGTTCATGAAGCTTGTTAAAGTGTTGCTGTTTCAGTAGGAGAAAGCAAAAAGAAATGTTTTGAATAGGAATTTAGATGTTCTCTTCAGAAATAG
This sequence comes from Lasiurus cinereus, assembly GCA_011751065.1. NCBI lineage: Eukaryota > Metazoa > Chordata > Mammalia > Chiroptera > Vespertilionidae > Lasiurus > Lasiurus cinereus. The sequence goes on along the minus strand of JAAGEH010000030.1, from coordinate 24,799,327 downwards.
AAGAGAGAAAGTTGTTGGGGACTGGATGTGGTATTTTTTTAAAAAGTGGAAAAAGTAGTGTTTTAAAAAGAGGCCTGTTTGATTTGTTTGTAGCTAAAAGATCCTTTTCATAAAAGCACATGCAGTCAACTTCCTGCTTAGGAGAATTTAATAAAAATAGTAACCAATGCCATTATTGAATGCCTACCAATGCCATGCATTGTATTTAAATCATCTCCAATCCTCTTGACAACCTGGCCTCATTTTACAGATGAGAACAATGAGTTTCAGAGAGTAAAAGGGACTTGTTGCAGGTTACTATAAGTGAAGATGCTATTCAGGATCTGTAGTCTTGACTCATTATTTTCACACTTCCATCTCAGGGCCTTGACCTAGACTTTTCATTCTGCCTTGAATGCTTTCCTCTCTAGATCTTGCTGAATTTTGCTTCCTTATCTCATTTAGGTCTGCCCAAGGGAAATTAAAGGCCTTCGCTAACTACCCTATCTAAAATAGCTCACATACATATCTCCTTCATCTCATTCTCTTAACCTGTTTTTATTTTTTCTTCATAGAATTTATTACCACTGAAAATATTTTTTTATTTATTGTCTCTCCCCTCCTCTCTTACTCCCACTCTCAGTGACAATGTAGGCTCCACACTAGGACAGATTTTTTTTTTAATCTATTTGTTCATTGTTAAATCCCTAATGTTTAGAACAATGCTTGAAAAACAGAAGTCTCTTTACTTGTTAGGAAGAAAAGATTGAATGAATGATTCAGCATTATATCATGATCAGATATTTTGAGAGGCTTTATCATTTGTTCAACACTGTATTAGATTATTAAGTTCTGCTTAAAGCCTGTGATTTGCATAATCGTTAATGACATCAATTCAGTTTTTAGACTCCAGTTTTTAGTAGCCAATTATACCATGCTCATTTCTGCTTTTTTGCCTTCTTTTGTGCAGTTTGTTTTTTTCTAAAACATTTGAAATCTTAACTTTTCAATGAAACTTTGAAATCCTCCCACATCACAAATTACATTTTACCGACCCCGAAGTTTTATAGAATTTATGATTTCAAATATGATTTTTGCTTAGAGAGGCCTTCCCTATCTAAAATAGTCTATGCCTATTTGTCTCACTGTATCCTTTTTTCTTCCTAGCACTCATTACTGCCTGACAGTACAATAGATAATATTAGAGTATTTTAGATAGGGTACAAATACTCTATCTAAAATAGTCTATACCTATTTGTCTCACTGTATCCTTTTTTATTCCTAGCACTCATTGCCACCTGACAGTACAATAGATATTATTCATTAATGTATTTGACTGTCTCCCCATTAAAGTAGTTCATGAAGCTAGTTAAAGTATTGTCAGGAAGTGTTAAAATAAGGTCAAGAAGTTGATATTATTCATCTCTGTATCCTTAGTGCCCAGAACAATGCCTGATTCAGAGGGTACAAAATAAAATAAACATTTGTAGGATAAAATAAAGATTGAGTAAGAATACCTATGTTATATGATTTATCTGAATACTTGGTTTGTAATGTCTGTTTGCATCCTGTCACTTAAAGTAAGTGCTTTAATTTCTCTGGCCTTTTTGTTTCTCATCTCTAAAATGAGAATAATAAAATCTATGTCTTGTAGAGTTGTTGGTGAGGATTAAGGTATAGCATCTGGCATAAGAACTTAGTAATTATTTGCTGCTAGCATTAACTTTTCTATTACTCTTACAATGTATATTGTACCATCTAGCATGGTACATTAAACATATTCAGCAAATATATGTTTTATTATATAAACCTTTCATTTCTTTCATAATCTTTGGGCATTTCTTGATTCCTTTGGGATCCCCTATAATGTCTGTTTCCCACGGAGAGTAAGCATTTTATAATTATTGGCATAATGATTAAAAACATAAAATTTTTAAGTATATAAAAGGTAGTTTATCATGAAAAGATACTGCTCAACAAAATAAAGGTAGATGAACCTAGTGATATACTAAAATTCAGAAAACCTAATATACCACATACTTTCAATATATTATCAAAGTGCCCTTTTTAGTCAAGGATTCAGGCTTCAATTTGGATCTATAGATACATAAGCTTCTAACTTAAAAGTCCTAGGATAACTGGCATCTATTGAATTTAATATTGGGAAAGAAATAATACTTATAAAAATAACACTAGTAAATTATTGTATCATTTATTTCAGAAAAAAGTACACTTGGGTATTATGTATTTGTATTGTATTTACTACACATTTACATATTGAGAGGGGGTAAATTTTTAAGATATTTCAAATATTAAAAGTTTTTCCCAGAAATCTTTTTTCATGTTTTTATTTACCCAGAATAATTGTACTTCCATCTCTTAATTAGGGAGATATGCAAACCGAAATACTTAAATAAGACCTCAGTACGTCCTGGCCTGAAGAACTGTGGGGATGTTAATTGTATTGGACGGATTCATACATACCTCGAATTGATAGGAGCAATCAATTTTGGATGTGGTAAACATAAAAACCCAACAACATGTTTTACTTGACATTTTTATCTTATGGCACCCATTAATTTCTTTGATTGTTAGAATTCAGTTGGACTTAGAGAGATTCCGTAACATTTTGGAATAATTGTATTGGGATTTTTCTGTAAAACAGGTTTCTGGTTATTAAACTATGTTTCCCTTTGACCTACAGTGAAAATTTGTGGTATAATTTTTAAAGGAAATATATGCAGTCTAGGTAGTATAAATAATTTAAAAATGCAGTTTTTTGTCAAGTAAAAGTAAAATTATTTTATAAAAAGTTAATAATAGACCATTTAATTTGCAAATATTGTATTCATGCCAGAAATACTGTCTAGTAGTATTTAAATAAAAGAAATAATTTATGAGCCTCTACACATAAGTGTAATAAAAGTGCCAAAATATTTTTCATGGAAGAAAGTTTTTTCATCCTACTTTTTCTCAAAAATAAAAGAGTTGATGAATATATATATTTTTAAATGTGTTCTACCCCATTATTAACATGATAAACTTTTTGAAGAAAGATAATACCATAGTTGCAAAGTGATAAAGTAATTAGAACCTTGCAACCCATGGTTTGAGAAGAATGTTCTGTAGTCTGTCTTTGAAAAAATAACTAACCAGAAAACTTCCTGTCAGAGATGGTTTTATTTTATATAGAGGTAGATAGAATTTATAGTTTGCCCTGAGGTCTTTGTTTGCCCAACACACAATATATTAGGACTGGCTTTTCAGGAAAACTAAAGTGTCATAGCTTCCTCAGCCACTAAAAAAAAAAATGCAATCTGTTTTCTGGATTAGACTTCCGAAGTTAGCAAAGTGGACTTAATAAAAAAATTTAAACAAATTACCCATTTCCTACATATCACATTTTACTGAGATTTCCTTATAATAAACTGTAACATTACTTTTATGTGAGAACTAAGTGGCACATAAAGTATGTGATTGTGGATAAAAACATTGAAGCTCTGATATAAAGAAACTTAGAAATTGGCTTACATTATATAGTCAGTGTAGATGTATCTTTCTTTTTAACAAATGAAAAAATAGATTGTTTTGTTTTCCCTAAATTCCAATAGAACAGGCTGTCTATAACAGGCCACAACCAGTTGATAAAGTACGAATCAGAGACAGAAAAGACACAGTAGAAGCATACCAACTTGCCCAGCGTCTGCAATCCATGGTAAGCAGTCACCTCTCTCACTAAATGATCTCTCCAAATTGCTCTTTACCCTGTTAAGTAAGGTATATCTACTCTTCAACTATTTGACAAGTGGCCATTTAGTGGAAGAACATGTTTTCTCTTGTATTTTACCTGGCCATTCACTTTTCTGTTTCCATTCAATTTCACATAGGTTTATAAGGCAAAAATAAACAAACAAAAATCCTCAAATTTCACTGACAAACTTTAACAGAGAAGGGTAATGTTTTGCTGGGTTTGATTTCTAAATCTAACATTTTATTTACATTGTACAGTTAAGCTCTTTTTTTCTTTTTAATTTATTTTTGTTTGTTTAAAATTCTTACCCTAAGATTCAGCCTTTTGGAATAGTTATCAAAAATATTTTAGCATTTACTTTTTTAATTCTTGAGTTAGTGAGTTTTGCAATAGTTTAAAAGTCTTGAATTTTATTTTAAAAATAAATCCAGCAAGTCTTCTTTCTAAAAGGCAGAATCATGTTGTTATCCAATAAATAGATTAAATTGGTAATAGGTGAGAAAAAGGAATAAATACTAGAGTGGGTGTCTTAAGAGTATTTGGGCTGAAACCAGTTCTACCTAGATTTACTGTAAGAAAGGATGTTTTCAAATATAGTTGCTGGATATGTTGCTAGTCAGACAGTGACCTCTGGCAAGCTAATCCATTTAAAGGCTTTACAGTGAGTTTGAAAAACTGGATATTAGTAATTTTCCAACTTTGTAGTTTTTTTTACCATTTGTATTACCTAAGCAATCTTTTCCTTTCTAAGGCTGAAATACAATTATTTGTCTTCTAATTTTCAATATATTCCCTCTTGCTGTGTGTTCTTGCAAGTTTTCTACCACAAGTGATAGAACATGAAGTAATTTTCTTGGGGATTCTTTTTAGTCTTAAAAATATATTTTTAAAATGTTTTTATTGATTTTTAGAGAGAGAGAGAGAGAGAGAGAGAAAGAGAGAGAGAGAGAGAGGAATATCTGTGTGAAAGAGAAACATTGATCAATTGCCTCCCATATGTACCCGATTGGGATCAAATCCAACCCACACCTGGGTGTGTGTCCTGACCATGAATCAAGGTATAGGATGATACTCAACCAACTGAGCCACACCTGCCAGGCCAGTCTTAAAAATGTTTTTTGTTTGAGTGTTTTAGCTCTCAAGTGGTGAAAGGACATGAAAATTAAAGACGAAATCCCAGTAGAATACAGAAAATAGTCACTTTTATTTCTGAGCAGAGTGCTAACTATTGAACATAAATTAATAAAATTAAATTTAATCATGCAGACATTGCTGATCAGTGAATACAATATATTAGTGGAGAACTTGCTTTTTGGAAAATCATTTTTGTTTTTTTAATTAAAATGTGCTGTGATTTCTCCAAGTTAATTCTGTTACCTTTTGCTTTATTTTAACCTCATCACAGCGCACAAGGAGGCGTAGGGTCCGAGACCCATGGGGAAATTGGTGTGATGCAAAAGACTTAGAAGGGCAGACGTTTGAGGTAACTTTGACCTTTTCAAATGGGTAATAAGTGAATGTTGTTTTGTCAATACATATTTGTGTATCTTATAAATATTACACTTTAAAAATGTATACACATAAATGTCTCATTTCCATGTTAATTTTTTGTCTTGAAGTTACTAATAAACAGCAAAGTAGAAGCGTTTGGTGGTGCAATTATCTAGGAGTTGGACTCATTTTCAAAACTTTGATGATATATTTCTACATTCTGCTCTCTAGCTCAAGAATATTTCCCAGGGTGCTGGGAAGTTGGTATGCCCACTTCATTTCAGTAAACGTTGCTGAATGACATTCTGACACACCAATTAAAATATTGTCCCAAGCATTAGACATAATGCAAATATTGAAGTATTATTTCTACTAATAAAAGCTGAAAAGAAAATAGGTAATCAATGTGTGTGTGTATACACCCACATGCATTCTACAGATATAATTTGTTTATGAACAGCCAGTGCAGTATATTGGTGTCATGAACAAGGAAGCATCCCCAAAAGGAGCCGTTCACACACATTTGTGTCTTTCCACAATGGCAAGTTTATTAGGGAGCCCTCCCAATAAGCCAATAGAGTCACATGCAGCTTACACACAGAGAGGGAGAGGTTATGCTATGGAAGCTAGCAAAGTGAGCACCCTTTTCAAAGTCCTCAGATAGAGAGGCAGGTGTTGGTTTTGAGCTAGACAGCTATAGTGATGGCACTCATCTGGTGAGTTGGAGGTCTGGCAGAGCTCTGAGCAAGAGCTGTGGTACAGCCAACCTTAAGTGTTGATTGGTCGGAGCTCTGAGTTCTTATCCATCAGGGGTGGAGATCCCCCTCTCATATCAGTGAGTTCTTATCCAGGTGTCCAGACTTGTAGTTTTGGCCATTCCAGGCCCCTCTTCAAACTTGACATACACTTGATGTCAACTGCCATGGCTGACAGTGACTCCACATTGGATTGCCAGAGATGTCCAGAAAGTCCTCTCTACTCATGCTCTATACAAATGGAAAATGTGAAAATAGATAATATCTCCCTCAAATGATTGTTGTGAGGAATCAGTGAAATAAATGAAAGTAGATGAAGGTGATAAATGTTTGTCTTCTTTTTTTCACCCACTCCTTCCCCCTAACCTCACAACTAAGCGCAGTTCTAGGCACAACAATTAGTAATCACGTGTTTCCATCGCCTCTCAGCCTTTTGGCTAAGGTCATGTGTAAGTAATACATGGTTCCCATCTAGAAGTAACTTACGTTAGTAGAAAAGAAAAGGCCTGTGATTAGTTCCATAATATTGGCCCCAAGAAGTATAAGGTCCTCTCAAATGATATGATTGGGAAAGATTTCACAGAGGATGTGATGTTTCACTTGTGGCATGAAGGATGAGCTAGACTAAAGAATCTAAAAATGTAGAATGTAGGTTAGGGCATTCCAGGCTGAGGGAGCAGCACAAATAAAGGTATAGACATGGAATGGAAAAATACTAGAAATGTTCTGGGGAAAAGTGCATAGTTCATTGGGGCTAGAGTGTAAGGTTGGTAGTAGAAATGGAATGAAATACTTCTATTTACATAGGATTTACTGTGTATCAACACTATTGTCAGTATTTTACAATCATTAATCTTCACAATAACATCATGAAATGGTGTTATTTTCCCATATTCTTCCCATTTTTTAAATACTGTATGGGGAAACTAAAACAAAGAAAGCTTTAGGAACTTGCCTGGAGTTACCCAGGTAGTAAGTAGCAGCAGATCTAGGCATTTTACCTCCAGAATCTGCTCTTTATCATGACCACTGGGATGTCTCTCAGTTGTGAAAGAAAACTCAATACTTGCTGACTAGAAATGGGAACTAAGAAAGAGGAAAGACTCAGGTTATCCTGAGTTTTTCGACGTAGGGTATCACTAATTGAAATCAGTAAGTCAAGAAAAGGAGTAAATTTTAAGTTTCGTGTGGCTATATATTTTGGAACAATTTTTAAAAACACATTATTCAGCATTTCTGTTTATTAGTAACAAGAAGGAGACACAACCATTAACTTTGTCTTCTCACGTGCCCTTAAATATGGTTTTAAAGGAGTACTTTTATTAATTCTACCTCTGAATGGTTAATGGATCCATGATCAACTGGTGTTTTATGTTTTAGCATCTCTCTGCTGAGGAGTTGGCAAGAAGAGGAGAAGAGGAAAAATGCAAACCTATTAAATCTTCAAAAGTGCAAAGACCAACAAAAAGGTATATAAATGTGATTCTTTAACTTACCATAAATGATTAGAAAATGCACAGAAAAATACTTGAAATAGTTGCATTATATTGTTCACATTAAGTCAAAAAATACATGTAAAAATTTTTAAATTTTTTATTTCACTGCTTACCAATTTGGGATACCTGGAGAACAAGTTTTAAATTTGTTCAGGTTTAGTGAATGTACCTTTCTTGAAAAGCGGACTTGTTTAGAATAGATGGTCATTTAACTCAGACATTATGAATTGGTAACCTCAGGAAGTGACTGGTTCTCTCTCTGAGTAGTGCTGATTGTTAGCAATGTGATTTTGTTCATTATAATCTAAAATGTGTAACTTGTAACATTAAGGGTCACCAGGTGAGTTCCATGCATTGATTTTTCTAGACCCCTCACTTTGTGCAGGTACTCCATTTAATGGACACTAGTTTTGTCAGTGTCCCTTTTAAAACAAGACATTCAAGCCCTGGCCAGTGTGGCTCACTGGTTACTGGTTAGATCACCAGCCTGTGCACCAAAGGGTCTGGGTTCAGATGTTAGTCAAGGATACAAGGCCACATACTTGAGTTGCAGGTTCACGCCTCGGTCCTTGGGGTACATGTGGAAGACAATCAATCAATTTATCTTTCCTTCTCTCTCCCTCCATTTCTCCTCTCCTTCCTCCCTAACTTTTACTCTAAAAATCAATGGGAAAATCCTCTGGTGAGAATTACCAACAAATCCCCCCCAAAAAAACAAAGCAAAAAGAAAAACAACCCCACAATATCCAAGAATGCCATTAGGTCATTTTCGAAGGAAAGAGCCCTGATACTTACCAGTTGTTATGTCTCTGGGTAAATTTCTTAAAGCCTTTATGAACCTTAGGTCCTCATTTATAAAATAACTGTAATAGCTAACACTATTAACTATGTTTTAAGCTCTTTATGTCATTAACTCATTTAATCCTCATACTGACTCTATGCAGTAGTTAATATTATCATTCCCATTTTACAGCTAAGGAAACTGAGAAGCACAAAGAGTTTGGAGTAACTTGTTATACTTGTTACTGATGGGGCTATGATATAAACTCAGCATTAAGGCCTAAGCATCCATACTCCTGACCACTACATTACAATATATATCAAGTTATAGTTGTGGGAATAAATTATATGAGGTAAAACTAAGAAATATAGTCATCCATAAGCTAGGACTTTTCATCTAGTAATCCAGACAATTTAAATGTGAGACTGCTATTCATTATGATTATCAAGTAATAGTTCCAGTTTGTCAGGATCTTTTTACTAGTAAATCCAGATCCACTTTTTTGTTAATCCTCACCCAAGGATGTTTTTCCATTGATTTTTAGAGAGAGTGGAGGGAGGGGAAGAGACAGAGAGAGAGAAACATCGATGTGAAAGAGGCACATTGATTGGTTGCCTCTTGCATATGGTCCCCAACCAGGGCTAGGATGGAGCCTGTAACCCAGGTATTTGCCCTGGACTGGAATTGAACTAGGGACCCTTCAATCCACAGGCCTATGCTCTGCCTACTAAGCCAAACTGGTTTGGGCAGATTCATTTATACTAATAAAAGGGTAATATGCTAATTAGACCAGGAGATGTCCTTTTGGATGTCCTTCTGGACAAAGCCATGGTGGCAGGGCTGAGGCAGAGGTGATTAGGGGTGATCAGGCCAGGAGGGGAGGCAGTTCGGGGCAAGCAGACTGGCAGGGGGGTAGTTGGGGGCGAGCAGGCCAGCAGGTAGAGTGGTTAGGGGCAATCAGGCAGGCAGGCAGGTGAGTGGTTAGGAGCCAACCATTTCGGATTGCGAGAGGGATGTCTGTCAGTTTTGGCCCGATCCCCACTGTCGGACATCCCCTGAGGGATCCCAGATTGGAGAAGGTTCAGCCCAGGCTGAGAGACACCACCCTCTGTGCCTGAATTTCATGCACTTGGCTACTAGTTTTTCTTTTAATAGCCTCTGTAGTTTTGAATCATCAACATGTCAGTAAGCTTGCTTTTTCCACTATTGATCACTAATTAAAATGTTTCACTGGGATAAACATAAACCTCAGCATTATTGTTTAATCAGTTAGGTACTACAGTTAACCCATATTTCTTCATCTATGCAGAAAAGTAATGATAGCAGATATTTTGCTTACATTTAGATGAAATATACTTGAATCATTTTGAGTGTACTAGTTTAGCAGATCCTTCCTATGAAAAATGAAATTTAGCCGAGACCAGTTTGGCTCAGTGGATAGAGCGTCGACCTGCTGACCGAAAGGTCCCGGGTTTGATTCCAGTCGGGGGCATGTACCTTGCTTGCGGGCACATCTCCAGTGTGGGGTGTGTGGGAGGCGGCTGATCGATGTCTCTTTCTCATCGATGTTTCTGACTTTCTATCCCTCTCCCTTCCTCTCTGTGAAAAATCAATAAAATATATTTTAAAAAAAAATTAAAAAAAATGAAATTTAGGTCTGCTTATCACAGCTTTTATTTTCATGAACTCATAATTATTCTTAGTAGTCACCTCTTGCTAAATGCCCACTAATCAGCTATTTAAAAACCTTTTCTAGAATTTTTCTAGTATTCAGCATCTGATTCCTCTATTTCTAAAGTCTGCTTATTTTGTGTTTTGAACAAGACCAATAATTACCTATTTCAAGGCTTCCATTAATTTTCCCATTCTCTGCAGCTCTTCAAAAATCATGGACAGTGATTTCACATTATGGTTCTTCAGTGCTCTGGGATGCATAAGTGTTCTTGCTATTTTCTCATCTATCTTGGCTTTAGTTTCTTTTTATTCATGTTGATAAAACATTTTCTAATTTAAAAATCGTTCTTTTTCAATAAATGTTTTTTGAATGCCTACAATATATCAGGCACTGTTCTAGGCCCTTGGATTACAGTATTCAAACAAACAACGTACAGTATGTGTTCTCCTGGAGCTAATAGTCTCAGGTAGACTAGGAGCTAAATAGTTCCTATCTTTCAGTTGTGTTAACATGAACATATTCTTTGTTTGTTTATCTGAACATAGAAAACCTTTTCATTCTTTTTTTAAAAAAATATATTTTTTATTGATTTCAGAGAAGAAAGGGGGAGAGGGAGAGAGAATAGAAACATCAATGATAAGAGAACCATTGATCAGCTGCCTCCTGCATTCCCCCACTGGGGATCGAGCCCGCAACCCAAGTATGTGCCCTTGACCGGAATCAAACCCGGGATGCTTCAGTCCGCAGGCCAATGCTCTATCCACCTAAGCCAATGGTCGGCAAACTCATTAGTCAACAGAGCAGCAAACCATGGCAGTTTGCCGACCACTGCACTAAACCAAACTGGCTAGGGCAAAACCTTTTCATTCCTAATATATTTCTCAGATCTCAATTCTTTTTTTTTTTTTTTAATGTATTTTATTGATTTTTTACAGAGAGGAAGGGAGAGATAGAAAGTTAGAAACATCGATGAGAGAGACCTCGATCAGCCGCCTCCTGCACGCCCCCTACTGGGGATGTGCCTGCAAGCAAGGTACATGCCCCCAACTGGAATTGAACCTGGGACCTTTCAGTCTCCAAGCCAAGGCTCTATCCACAGAGCCAAACCGGTCTCAGTAGATCTCAATTCTTTACTGGCTCTTATTTGGATATTTAAAGAAATTAAGATAACAGAATTACTTTCTCCCAAAAGTCCTATCATTCCTTCCGCTCCCTGCCTTTTTAAAAATCAAGTCCAGCCCTAGCCGGTTTAGCTCAGTGTATAGAGTGTTGGCCTGCGGACTAAAGGGTCCCAGGTTCGATTCCGGGCAAGGGCATGTGCTTTGGTTGCGGGCACATCCCCAGTGGGAGGTGTGCAGGAGGCAGCTGATCAGTGTTTCTCTCTCATTGATATTTCTAGCTTTTCTATTCCTCATCCTTCCTCTCTGTAAAAAATACATGAAATATACTTTTAAAAAAAAAATCAAGTCCAAAAGAGCAGTGCTACTTTCAGAAGGGTTGTATGGAACATTTTAAGAAAACTTCCTTGTTTAATATTTTTCTCTCTTAGTAGGTTTCAAATTTTGATACACATTGTCAGATTTGTAAATAAATGTTATTTCCTTAATCTTGTTGAGATTATAGTAGAAATAAATATTTTTCTTCTTTTTCAGCTCATTTGATCCCTTCCAGCTGATACCTTGTAATTTTTTCAGTGAAGAAAAGCAGGTACTACTTACGCATCACTGAATAACCATACATAATGCCCTACTGTCAGACATGAAATATTTCTTCATTGTGTGCAAGGCATATATATATATATATATATATACACACACACACACACACACACACACGTATGTACATATATATATCTATATACATATCTATCTATCTATCTATCTATCTATCTATCTAATAGTGGGCAAGGCCAGGTGTATTAAGGGTTAGATGAGTACTACAGATGGAAAATGAGAGGCTTTTAAATGTAAATTGTTTTTGAAATTTGGTTCTCACTGAGCTTTGATTGGTATTGAGATTTTGGTATGATAGGTGGTAGGTAAAGGAAAAGAGGGTGGACATTCCAGTGAGAGAGAACAATTTTTATGCTCCCCCATTTTTATACTCCCCCATTTTTGTTGTTGTGTTTTTTTTTTATATTTCAGGAGCCATTTCAGGTGAAAGTGGCTTCAGAAGCACTTTTAATAATGGATTTGGTAAGGATAATCTATTGTGTTTACTTAATTATTCTGATTTGTATTCTTGTGTATTTTTATTGCAGGCATAAGAGAGAGTATGGAAGACCTGTATTTTGGATCTTAACTATCCTCTTTTACAAGGAATCTAAAAATAAGTCTTTTCTTTTGGAGAAAAGCCAAACATTTGCATGTTTCCATATTTTAGAGAAAATAAATTAATGTGAGTTTTTGCAGACTGTTTATCATCATTAACCCTGTTTTCATTTTCTAGTGTCCTTTGTCTGCTGCTTTCTAGATAACTACAACAAAACAATACTCATAATTTGGAGTTTCTTTGTACTAAACTACTGAGACTCCATAGTTGTGTGTTTACAGTCTTTTCCTGTAGGAAGTTCTATAATAACTTTTTACTTTGTATCCTTATATCTTTTCTAAATAGGAGAGCAAATTTTGTAAGTCAAAAAGTAACATTATGGAGTGTTTGAATGTTTGGTTCAAAGCTTTGCAAACAACAGTGCAGATAGGTCTGAAATCTTAAGTATCTATGCTCTGAGTCTAGCATCTAGCTCCTCTAGCATACTACTTTATATTAGAAATGCATAAGTGAGTTTTATTCTGATGTTTTTGTCCAGTGGTTTGTTTGAGCTAAGTCTGTCTTATATTTCTTTCAGCATGCTCATGTGTCTATGGCAGAAGTGATTGGTCTCTTAGGAGGAAGATACTCAGAAATTGATAAGATAGTTGAAGTAAGTTCTCAATTTTAAAGACTTTAAAAGATTTAGTCCTACTGCCATACCAAATATTTTTATAGATTTCAGTGACTTCATGTATGATGTGAATGTGAACATACAAATGTAGAAAGTTGCGTATTCCCCAAAGTGACTTAACATTCCATCTATTGAGTACCTGTTTGTTTTCCTTTACTACTGAGAAAAAGGGGTAAACACTCTGCCATGCCTTCATTCCTCAATGCCTTCACCATTAAAAGCTATCATCCCTACGAGGCCAGGAAGCATGTGTAACCTTATAGGTGAAACTTGGTATGCATCATTCTGTTCAAATTATTATCATAAATAATAGAGGTCACTGAAAGAGTATGTTGGTACAGGTATTACATGGACTGACTTGGAAAATAACCATTATTATGATCTTGTTTAATAGAAAGTGGATTCTGAGTTCCTAGTATACAATCACACTTTTGGAGTATAATTCATTTGCAAGTTAAAGGCTGCCTATGATTATAATCAAATAAAAGGCTTGGCTTTAAAAAGTTTCTGTGTCTATGTGTGAAAGAACCAAAACATTAAGGTTGTAGAATTAACATAATTCCAGTGTAATCATACAAAGTTTAATCCTTTTTAGGTCTGTGCAGCAGAACCATGTAACAGTCTGAGTACAGGACTGCAGTGTGAGATGGACCCTGTCTCACAAACACAGGCCTCAGAAACCTTGGCTGTCAGAGGTTACAGTGTTATTGGATGGTACCATTCTCATCCTGCCTTTGATCCCAATCCTTCCCTACGAGATATTGATACTCAAGCCAAATACCAGGTGTGTTTGTGTGCCTTATGTGTATGCATTCTGTAAATGATTGCACATTCTCTCCCTCATTGCTTTCTATTACATAAATGTACTTTTAAGGTTCCTAGCAAACTATTGCATTTCTGATGTACTTTACACCTGCAGTTTTCAAATAACTTGCATTTTTCTCTGATTACAAGAGTAATACATGTTTATTTAAAATTTTGGAAAATTAGCTACTTTGTTTAATACAGACAAGCCATCAAAGTTACAGTGATAATTATTCCCAAAGCCTTACATTTTTTTTTCTTTTTTTTTCTTAGAGCAGTGTACTAGTCCACTAACTTGGATCCAGTTAACTAAATTTGATTTAATTGGGTCACTTTGATTTAATTGGATCAACTTCTGGCTAATGATGTGACCCCGCCCGACCTCATCAAGTGCCCACTTCCTGCTGATCATATGGTCCCACCCCCTTGAAACCTTGGATGGTCTCTGTTTCTGGGGTGCCATTTCCTTGGTTGGCTGTCTGGCCCTGTTCTCCCACCTGTCAACAGTCCCTTTGCCAAAGTACTTCCAGAAAATCGTTTGTGCGTGTCATCTTTTTTTCATTCTGCTGGGACTGTGACAGCTGGTATTGAGAAGGAGAAAGGAGAGCAATGTCCCATCTAGAGTCCATGCGAGAGGTCCAGAGGGGCCTTTGCGGTCCCTGGAAGGCTGGGGGAGGGAAGGGTGGTGAGGTAGGGGTGCTGACTAGTGAGTGGGCAAGTGGGGCATATACACAATCACGCCACACTCCTATGAGAAGCAGCTGTGGCCCATTGTACAGGTGAGGCTACTGCAGCACAGAGCGGGTGAGTGACTTCCTCAGAGACACCCAGCAGTAAAAGGGCAGAGCTAAAATTGTAACCCTCAGGTGTCCACATCCTGTGTCTCCTTTACCTGTGACATCTGGGTAAATGGCCCTTCACCCTGTGGCTCTTTGCTCTGATGGACTCACCCTTCCCCTCCCACCCTCTCTTCCACCCTCAGGGACAGGGGTCCTGTCATTGCACCTGTGCCTCTGGGCAGTTGCTTTCTTTGTCCCTCAGTCTGTCCCTGCTGGTAACCTTAGCAGAGTCCTGTTGAATTGGGGAGAGAGTCTTGTGTGGAGAATGCTCCATTTCCCCTCACCTTCTGTGGCTTAGATTACAAATTACCTTTATTTTTCCTTTGGCTTCTGCCACCTGCCATCACCGGTAGATTTTGTTTTGTAATTTAATAAATCTTTATTGTTCAGACTATTACAATTGTTCCTCTTTTTCTCCCCATAGCTCCTCTTCACCTGGTTCCCACCCACCCTCTGCCCTTACTTCTCCCCCACTGTCCTCATCCATAGGTGTATGATTTTTGTCCAGTCTCTTTCTGTACCCCTCACATCCCTTTACCCCTGAGAATTGTCAGTGCACTCCCTTTCTATGCCCCTGATTCTATTCTATTCACCAGTTTATTCTGTTCATCAGATTTTTAATTCACTTGATTTTTAGATTCATTTATTGATAGGTATTTATTGTTCATAATTTCTATCTTTACTTTTTTCTTCTTCTTCCTCCTCTTAAAGAATACCTTTAGCATTTCATATAATACTGGTTTGGTGGTGAACTCCTTTAGCTTTTTCTTATCTGTGAAGCTCTTTATCCACCCTTCAATTCTGAATGATAACTTTGCTGGATAAAGTAATCTTGGTAAGTTCTTGCTATTCATCACTTTGAATATTTTTTGCCACTCCCGTCTGGCCTGTACAGTTTCTGTTGAGAAATCAGTTGACAATTGTGTAGGTGCTACCTTGTAGGTAATTAAATTTTTCTCCTGCTGCTTTTAATATTCTTTCTTTGTCTTTTGCTTTTGGCATTTTAATTTTGATGTGTCTTGGCATGATCTTCTTCAGATTCCTTTTGTTTGGGGTCTGTGCACTTCCTGGACTTGTAAGTCTATTTCTTTCACCAGGTGGGGAAAGTTTTCGGTCATTATTTCTTCAAATAGGTTTTCAGTATTTTGCTCTCTCTCTTCTTCTGGCACCCCCATAATTCTGATGTTGGTATGCTTGAAGTTGTCCCAGAGGCTCCTTATACTACCTTCAAAATTTTAGATTATTTTTTCTTTTTGTTTTTCCAGTTGAGTGTTTTTTTCTTCTTTGTATTTCAAACCTTCGACTTGATTCTTGCGTTCCTCTAGTCTGCTGTTAGGACTCTATAATATTTTTTATTTCAGTTAGTGTGTTTAATTTCTAGTTGGTCCTTTTTCATATCCTTAAGGGTCTCTAAATTTATTGTTCTTTTCTAGGAAATTCTTGAAAAACCTTTTAACCGTGGTTTTGAACTCTATATCCAGTCTTTTGCTTTTCTCCATATTTTTGTGATGTTTCTTTGCACATTTTTGCTGCTTCCTTGAGTTGTTAGAGTAGCTTTGTATGCTAGGTGACCTATATGACCCAGTGGCTCAGCCTCCCCAGTTACCTGAGGTGGACACTCTTGGTGCACCCCTTTGTGGACTGTGTGTACAGCCTTGTTGTAGTTAAGTATTGGTTATTGTTGGTATCACTGGGAGGAATTGACCTCTAGACCAATTGGCTGTGAGGATCAGCTGTGTCTACGCCAGGATAACTTCTGTGCTGGAGACACCATTTGGGACAAGACTTGCAAAATTGCAAAAGCCTCTGTGCTCAGCTTGGATGGGGCAGAGTCTCAAGGCGGAGCATACAGACTTGGCTTCCCATCAGCCCTGCCCTGTGAGGCCCCTGGGTCTCAGTGTCTCTCGGTAATCATTGTAAGCACCTCTAAGAGAGAGCCGCCATCGAGTTTCACCGCTGCCAGACAGTCCAATTGCTCCCCGAAATGTGTCTGGGTTCCCAGTATCTCATCCGGAACTGAAGTTCAGCGCAGTCAGGCGTTGAAAGCAGGAGCTTCCATCTCCCTCCCTCCTGCTTTAGAAAGCCAGCTGCACACTCAGCCACCTGTGCAGTCCTCTCTGCACGTGTGTGCCTCTGGACCTCTGCCTCGACAGCTCCTCTGAGTCTCAGTGTACTTTCTCTTTTCCCGACAGTCCAGTTTCTCTCCAAATGAGTTTGGGTTCCCAGAAACTCGCCTGGAACTGGAGTTCAGCACAGTTGGGAGCTTCCGTCTCTCTCCCTCCCACTTTAGAAAGCTAGACACACACCCAGCCGCCCATACACTCAGCTGCCCATCCTCTTTGCGTGGTCATGCATCCACGTACTGAACCTCAGCCTTTTGCAGCTCCTCTATTCTCAATGTGCTTTCCTCTTTCCTTCTAGTTGTAGAATTTCCACTCAGCCAGCTTTCCTGTGGTTCTGGATTGTGTCCATTTTGTCTTTTAGTTGTAGTTTTGATATTGTTGTGCGAGGCACTAGTTTAGGTGTTTACCTATGCCACCATCTTGGTTTCTCCCATTATCCCTTCTTTGGCAGATTTTATTTTACTAGTACATTGAAAAGAAATGGATTTGGGGTCTCCAAACTGGCTGACTTCCTGCATTTGTTTTGTGAGATGTGGCTCTGCTCCCAGAGCCTTTAAAAATTGATGGGAACAATTAGAACAGGGACTGGGAATAATTTAAATAATCAGAAACATATATTTTGCATCTCTGATAAATACGAAGTTTTATTTTATTCTGCAATGTTATGCGTTTGCTATAGGCAGCTGTTTGTAAATTATTACCATATTGAGAAAGATTTTAGCTAATGGGTTGTGAATATAATTAGTAAAATATATGGCAAATAAAGATTTTTTTTTAAGGTTGGGTTGAATACATTTGGCCTGAAAATTTTAGTGTGGAATGACTATAGAAGACATTTCATTTAATTGCTCTTTGGATGTGAATTTTTGAGACACACTTTTGTTTAAAATGTTGGTATGGTTAAATACTGACTTAAATTTATGTAGTTCAAACTAATTGTACTTTATCTTTCATTGTAGAGTTACTTCTCCAGAGGTGGTGCCAAGTTCATTGGAATGATTGTTAGTCCCTATAATCGAAATAATCCTTTACCATATTCCCAGATTACCTGCCTGGTTATAAGTGATGAAATTAGCCCAGATGGCTCTTATCGTAAGTTTTCAACAAAAACAACTTCACTCTGTTTCTATCTTTACTTCTTGGAATTCTACAAATCAAAGAATTTACAATTATGTGAAACTAACAGGTGGAAAAGTTTGTGCCCTCAACAGGGGAATCACTGTTTGCATGCCACATAGTGCAATCACCCATTTCCTTTTTATGATATCCATCTAGATTCCAGTCTCCACTTTCTTACTGTGATCATTGGGCAAAATGATTACAACTTGGAAGAGTTATGGTCAAGCAGTGTGGGTGTTAGACACTGGAGACACTGCAATAAACACAATTCATGCAGAATGGTTTTCTCTGCGATGGCTTACAAATGAAAAAAAGAAAAAGTAAAATGACCACCCTACCTACCAGCTCTCTATGACCTTACTTTAAGGCTTAACAGTGCCTACCTTTTTTATTTCTTTGCTTCCATTCTATTACAAGAAAGAATTAGGTTGGTTTAGCCCATCATATGAATTGGCTCTTTTGAGATTTATTTCCACTTGTGGTCCAGTTAACTGGCCAGGAATTAGTGTAGCAGACTAGGGAAAGGAAGTGTGGATGGAAGGGAAGTGATTAGAGGAAAGAATGGACATCTCTAGGATATTTGTTCTGTCTTCTTTATTCTAACTATCACTCTAGTGTACTATCTACTGTCACTACACATTGTACTCTTCTCCTTTAGCTCATGAGCTCCTTGAAGGTAGATACTATATTATCCTTGTTTTTCTATCCTCAGTTTCTAGCATAAGCTGGCATTAAGTAGGTGCCAAGTGAATGTTTATGAAATTAATTTCTCTTTATTCTTAATGGTAGGTATTATGCCTTCTGTTTGATAAAGACTTCCCAGCACTATCTCTAGTCATTTACTATTAGTTGCTCTGTTCTTTGTGCATCTACTACACTTGTTTCCTGTCTTCATGGTCACTTTGTCTTGGTAAATGGTAATTTATGTATTTAGCATGTCTCACTAAACTGTAAGCCCCAAAGAGCAGAAACTGTCTTCTTTGTTTGTGTATCTCTGGTAGCATTTAATTGGTTGTCTTGTACCTAGGAAATGACCCCCCACTCTGTAGATATTTGTAGAATGAGTAGTATTGACATTAACTTCAGTTCAAAATGCACATAGCACATACATCCATCATTCTTTAGCCAGTATAATTGTATAAAAGGTTAAAAAGAAGGAATCACAGTTAATTTGTTCTCAATTTAGATAACTTCTTAATCTCACGATCTCTACTCTGATGCTGCTCAATACAGTAGCTACTAGCCACATAGGACTATTTAAATTAATAGAATTAAATGCCCCAAACTGGACGAAATAGTGATCCCCAAATTAACCAAATGTACTAACTTGGAAGAATTTCCAGGCATGGTACAAGAAGAAGAAACCCACCCAGATCTAGGCTGACTCTGAGTTGAGGTGATGGAGGTGAGACTAAGGCAGCTAAATTTACAGTACAGAAGCCAGAGATCAGAAGGTAGAGCCAACATAGAGCCACCTCCAGAGATAGTAGAAGGTACAAATTTAGTACTTATCAAGATATGGACTAGCATAAGCATGTGAAGAAACTACATCAGATGGGAGAGAGAATCACTTGAAAGGATTAGAGGGAACAGTACTGGATGCTCACATAAGACAGTGTACAAGTATTCAATGTTAGTGGAAAGTTATATTGGGCAGAACTGCTTCTTAAATGACTTGGCCATTAATACTGCTTATTAGGTTTTAATCTTAGGTCCTTTACTTTGCTCCTCTTGGGAATCTTCTGGTTCAAGAATTAAGGATTTCTAGAAGCCATGGGATATCTTATATTTCAGTACTCTTTCCTCCTCCTTCCTTCTTTTTCCCCTCTCTCTGTCTATCTCTATTTCTCTCTCTCTTGCATATATCCAAATTCTATTTTTAAAATGTCTTTACTGGTTAAGCATTTTCTGTACTTCTAATAGGCAGGAAATTTACTTAGTGATTAGTTTTCTTCTGATTTTTAGTGGATTCAAAAGGAAATTTTTTACTGGTTTTAGTGCCCTTTTTTTAACTTAGAACTATATTCTTAATACTAAATAGAGCTGTATATAATATGTGTGAGTGTGTGCATGTGTGTGTACATGTGTGTATTTACCATTTTACATCAGCACAGGCTGAAAATGCATTTATTTATCTCTCTTTATAGTCATTTTCTTTTTTTTTTTAATGTATTTTATTGATTTTTTTACAGAGAGAAAGGGAGAGGGATAGAGAGTTAGAAACATCGATGAGAGAGAGAGACATTGATCAGCCGCCTCCTGCACGCCCCCTACTGGGGATGTGCCCGAAACCAGTATACATGCCCTTGACCAGAATCGAACCTGGGACCCTTCAGTCCACAGACCGACGCTCTATCCACTGAGTCAAACCGGTTTTGGCTATACTCATTTTCAACTTTCATTAAGAGTAGGAGCTTTTCACCTGGATTCAGATCCCAGCTCTGGCATTTATTGGTTATTTTACTTAGGTTAGATTACTTTACCACTTTCATTCTTCTTTGCCACATTCATAAAGTGAGAAAAAGTTATTACCTTGCTTATAGGGAGTTGTAAAAGTCGTCAATAATGTGTGTAAAGTGCTTAGCAAATACTAGGGTCTTTAGTACTTACAATTATGCCATTGTCTGAGCTTAGTAGCTAATTAATGCATATCAAGTGAATGATGATCACCAAAAGGAGTATGCTTAAAGAGTCATTCTTAAATTTTTGGAGGTGAGAAATATAATGGAGGAGAATTGTGGGATGAAAAAAAGATCAATTATCATCAGGTCTGCTGTTCCCTCCTTCCATACACATGAGAAAAATGGGGGAAGTATAGTCATATATTTTTTTCTTATTTCTAGCTTCTGATTTGCTGGCTTTTATTTACTTGAAAAGCCGTATGATGTCAGAAACCCAGTTGAGAGGCAGTATAATGGAAAGGTTAATAAGAATATAAACTTGAGACAGAATGGCTGGGCTCAAGTTCTGGCTCTACCTCTTACTGGTTATATATGTCCACGAACATGTTATTAACCTCTTTGTGGCTCAGTGTCCTCATTAAAAAAAAAAAAAAGCCCAGCTGGTGTTGCTCAGTGGTTGAGGATCGAGTGTCCACCGTGAGCGAGTAGGTCATGGTTCAATTCCCGGTCTGGGCACATGCCCATGTTGAAGGCTTGATCCCCAGTGTGCGATGGGCAGGAGGCAGCCAATCAATGATTTTTTTTTTTTATCATTGATGTTTCTGTCTCTCTCCCTCTCCCTTCCTCTCTGAAATCAATAAAAATATATTTAAAAACACACATACACAAAAAGAAATCGGGCAAACATGATAAGATTTAAAATCCAACTTCTTCCACTTGACTAGTCTTAATAGATTGTTTAACCTGTCTCAGCCTTAGTTTTCTTATCTGTTAAATAGGAATAATGGTACCTATCTTATAACATTGTTGTAAACCTTAATATAACCTGTATTTAAAAAAAATCACTGGAATGGTATATGTCTTTGTTTGCTTAGATCAGGCTCAGTTTAAGCCTATTGTCATTCTGGCTCAATTATTAGTGATACCTCCACTCAAAAAGTCTCTTGTTTTAGGTAATAAATCATGTGATCATTTTACCTCTCACAGTTCCTTGCATAGAATTGTCATGCAAATAGCACTTTTCTTTTTCTTTTTTTTCTTTTTTTAATATAGTTTACTGATGTTTTACAGAGAGGAAGGGAGAGGGATAGAGAGCCAGAAACATTGATGAGAGAGAGACATTTATCAGCTGCCTCCTGCACGCCCCCCCACTGGGGATGTGCCCAAAACCAAGGTACATGCCTTTGACCGGAATCGAACCTGGGCCCATGCTCTATCCACTGAGCCAAACCGGTTTTGGCGGCACTTTTCTTTATTATTATAATTAATTGCTTGGCATTAATATGCTTGGTGAACTAAGTTCAGCAAGGCAATAAATATTTTATGATGGCTTACTATGTTAAAGTGCTGTTCAGCTGGTCTGCAAAGCTGTAGTTGTGAAAAGAGTGAAGGAATTTTAAGTAATTAAAAGATTGGAAGAAGTCCAATGTGCTATCAAAAAAGATGAAATAAAATATAAGTAAATAAATATATAATTTAAGGAAAAGGAGATTGTAGTTTTAAGAAATAGTTGATTAAAATGTGCTTCTTTATGCTTTTCTAGGTGTACCTTATAAATTCGAAGTACAGCAAATGTTAGAAGAACCTCAGTGGGGATTAGTGTTTGAAAAGACAAGATGGATAATAGAAAAATACAGGCTCTCCCATAGGTACGTGGTATGGTTTGAGATGGTTGTATATCTGCAACATTTCTCATTAAATTATGTTTTAGAGAAAACCCAAGTTAAATGTAAAATTGTGATCTATGGCATCAGGGATAGTTTATTGCAGAACTGATTAGTTTATAGTACTTGTTTCATCAGTTTTTTTTCCTGTTTTTTATAACAGCAGTGTCCCTATGGATAAAATTTTTCGCCGGGATTCTGACCTGACTTGTTTGCAGAAAGTAAGCTGCCTTCATTTTAATTGGTTCCTTTATTTGAGGATTTTAAAGCTATTTATCTCAGTGTGTTTTCCCAGAATGCCTAATGCTTTGTGGATACATTTTGTTTCTTTTATTGCTTTTTTTCTTTTTAAAATTAATTTCTAGGAGATAATTAGTAATATGTTTTGTTGCCCTTGCATATAGAAATAATACTATTTTAGAATAAATTTGTCAGTGTTAGCTGATAAATTACTTAGCATATTATTGTACACAATAGAGAACGTTTTTCTCGTTTTATTAAATTCAAAAGCACCATGTTTTCATTTAGCTTTAACAGTTGATCATTTTAAAGAATGGTATTATAAATCTAACAATTAAATTTAAATGGTCATCTTACTTAACTTTCTGGTAGGATATAAGAGTCCTGAATTCTTTTATTTCACTTCTAGTTTTGTTTATGAATGTAACTAACAAATTAAGACCAGTAGACTGGCAACATTTCTCTCTCTCTCTTTTTTTTTTTTTTTTTGGTAGCAGTTTGGAAATAGAAAATCTAAACATGGTGTTTCTTTTGTAATATTTTCCCCCTTCTATTTTAACCACTTTATCTGTGTTTTAAGACTAATATGCACCTTTCCCAGGAAATAGACTGTAGCTTCCTAATTTTGAAATGGTAGAGTCCTGTGTTTAT
Source organism: Lasiurus cinereus (assembly GCA_011751065.1). Classification (NCBI taxonomy): domain Eukaryota; kingdom Metazoa; phylum Chordata; class Mammalia; order Chiroptera; family Vespertilionidae; genus Lasiurus; species Lasiurus cinereus. The sequence continues at coordinate 24,776,394 of JAAGEH010000030.1, read as the reverse complement.
ATTTACATAGATTTTTTTTTTATCTTATCCAAGTTTAAAAAAATATATTTTTATTGATTTCAAAGCAAGGGGAAAAAGAGAGCGAGAAATATTGATCCATCAGCTGTCTCCTGTAGGTCCCCTTCTTGGGATCAAGCTTTCAATTTGGGCATGTGCCCAGACTGGGAATCAAGCTGGCAGCCTCCTGGTGCATGGGGCAGCACTCAACCAACTGAGCCACATGGGCCAGGTGGATATTTTGTTTTGTAATATAGCTACTTAAAAAAGTAGCACAGGCCCTGGCTGGGTGGCTCTCAGTTGGTTGTAGCATCATCCTGTGCACCAAAAGGTTGCAGGTTCTATTCCTGGTCAGGGCATACACTTAGGTTGTGGGTTTAATTCCCTCTTGGAGCACATGTTGGAGGCAGCTGGTTGACGTTTCTCTCTTAAATCAATGTTTCTTTCTCACTACCTCTTTAAATACCAATAAAAGCATATCCTCAGATGAGAATTAAAAAAAAAAAAAAAAAAGGAGCACAGTCACAAATTTGTCCAAAGTAGAAAGCATTACATATGCACATACAATATCAATATCAAGTTTGTTTCCTTATCCTATATAATAAAGAGGTAATAATTGACCATCACTCCAACACACAACATGGCCAACCCCATGTGGACACAAGATGGCCAGCAGGGGAGGGCAGTTGTGAGCGATCAGGCCAGCAGGGGAGGACAGTTGAGAGGGACCAGGCCTGCAAAGGAAGGCAGTTGGGGGCAATCAGGCCTGCAAGGGAGGGCAGTTGGGGGCAATCAGGCCTGTAGGGGAAGGCAGTTAGGGTTAACTGGGCGAGCAGAGGAGGGCAGTTGGGGGCAACCAGACCTTCAGGGGAGGACAGTTGGGGGGAACCCAGGCCGGCAGGGGAGGGGAGTTAGGGTCAATCAGGCCGGCAGGGGAGGGCAGTTAGAGGCAACGAAGCTGGCAAGGGAGGGCAGTTAGGGGTGAACGGGACAGCAGAGGAGGGCAGTTAGGGACAACCAGGCCTGCAGGGGAGGACAGTTAGAGGCGACCAGGCCTGCAGGGGAGTGCAGTTAGGGGCAATCGGGTTGGCAGGGGAGCAGTTAGGCGTTGATCAGGCTGGCAGGGAAGTGGTTAGGGGGTGATCAAGCTGGCAGGCAGAAGCTGTTAGGGGCAATCAGGCAGAGGCAGATGTGCAGTTGGGAGCCAGCAGTTCTGGATTGTGAGAGGGATGTCAGATTGGAGAAGGTATAGGCTGGGCTGAGGGACACACACACAGCCCCCATGGAAGAATTTCGTTCTGTAGGCCTCTAGTATAAATCATAAAGGAACTAACCTAAGCAGTCATGACAGTGGGTTTCTATATGCCAGGTGCACGATTACTGTGCACAAGTTTATGTTCAACCATATGTAAGAAAAATGTTTCTCATTTGAGCATTAGAAAATGTGAGATTTATCATTAAATAAGGATAATAATATAAACCTTGTACTTTTCGTGTATTTAAATGTAAAACTTTTCTTTTTCAACTAGCTTTTGGAGTGTCTGAGGAAAACTCTGAGCAAAGTGACAAATCGCTTCATCGCTGAAGAATTCCTGACTCAAATAGAAGATTTATTCCTTTCCAGTTATAAAAGCAAGCAGGAGAATGGAGTAGGTGAAGACAACTGCACTGTAGGTCCAAAGGAATTGTTAATGTAGTGATTTTAAAGTAAGACATTTTAATCTGGACACAATAGATCCTATTGTCATTTACAACCTTGAATGATTGTAATTTAGTTAACAGTGACACATTTTGATATTTTTCTCTAGTTCATAAAATCTGAACTTTGCCACATAAATCATGTGACAGAAAGGGATAGGGACTTGTTTTTATGTAGTGAGTACCAGAGTTTGTGTAAATTGGTTTGCCACATTGCTCCTGTCCTGTGAGCAGTGGCCAGCAAATAGAGCAGCAGACTGAAGGGCTGTTTGCATTACTGTTGTATTCAGGTTGATAAGCAGAATGTGTCTCTAATTTTTAATTCTCCCTGAACTAGTCATTCCATTTTTGGGAACTCATATCTCATTAGGAGCACTTTCATCCTTTCCATGTGTTTTGGTGAGATTTGTTTATGGTTGCAAATGAGATATGGATGGGTGGTCCCAGAGGTAATTAACATGGTTGAAAATTACTTATTTAATAAGTCTAACAACATGCTATGTGAGGCCAGGGGGAGACCTAAGGAGAAAATCTTAAAAATAGGGAAGAGGCCCAAAGGAGAGAATCAAATGACCAGTTTTTTAATTATAGATATTTGCATCCATTTTTTTATAACCACACTACTAAAGGATATGCCATTTTCTCAACTCTCTGAAACATTTTATATGGATTTCAGATATATAAGATAATTAGCTTCAACTATATATCCACACATTAGTGTATATGTGATAAAACGTCACTTAACTACAACACAAATAATGATAACCCTCAAACTAGATTCTTTTTCTATTACCTTCTGTCAGTAGGAAGAGGCAAATTACAATAAAGCTTAAATAAATCAGAGATTTACTTTTTTAAAAACAAAAAAGACTTCTAGGACATACTACAAATGCAACCCAATTTCATATACTTTTTGAATGTGGAACAGAAGTCAGCAAACTTTTTATGTAAAGAGGTAGTCAATAACATAGGCTTTGCTGGACACATACTGTCTCTGTCAGACATTCTTTATATTGTTTTATAATCCTTAAAAATATAAAACCATTCTTAGCTTATAAACCTCACAAAAAACATTGCTGGCCATTACTTTCCAACCCCTGCTCTAGAGAATTGCAGATAATTAGGATTTCTTTTCAGATGCATGAGCCTGAGACACTGAAAAATCTTGCATCATTTTCAAACAAAACTCAGAATTGTGATTTACATATAAGTACATTTTTTTAAAAACCTAACAATCATGCTGCCTAATTTATCCTAATTGTAGTTTATTTCTATTAAGCATCAAATTTATATCCATTCTCCAGCATTCTTATTAATAACAGGTTTATTATATCTAATCTGGGTATGATTCTGTATTTTTACCTTTTTGGTTATAATCAGTAGTCAAAGAAGAAGAAGGCAGTACTGGAAGGAGCAGTAAGCCAGTTTTAGGTGGCCTGGGTCTTGATTCAACCTTATAATTTTGGAGGATAAGCTTACTAACTTCTTTAGGCCTAAATTTCTGTGTATCTGAGGTCTGAGTTATCTTCCTGACATCCTTCCAAGTTTGAAATCATACACTTCATTCTAATTGTTGGACTACTTACCTGGAACTTGATATTTTGAGATGGTATAGTTCCAAAATTAGCTAATGTTTTTAAAGAAAACTGGTAGTATTTTCTATTTCTCTATATACATTTAGAATCAACAATGAAACATAACATATAAAGCAATTACTTTGGGGACTGTGGGTGTAAGCTCTAGACCAAAAATCAGGAAACTTAAGAGTTCTTACCCTAATTCTTTTATCAGCTTTGCTGTGTAACTGATAAAATCATATAACCTGTCTGGACCTCAGATTCTTCATCTAGAATTTAAGTGTCTGAATTTTATGATTTAGTATTTATTTCCAAGTGCAGAAAAGTCTGCAGTTCTGTAAAAGGTAGTAATTCATTTCTTTGTACTCTTCCTTTTGACATATTTCCCTCATTGTACACTGGGAACAGATCTTAGAAAATGTTATTAGTTAGCTTTTGTGATCGACAGTCTCCAAATTAATATTGATAAATTTGGGTGGTGGAAAAGTGTAGAAATTGTTAGAAGTTCTTTTCTCCAATCTGGATCTTCTGCATGCCAGTGGTTACCTATATTTACTAAGCCATACCATGAGGATTGCAAAGGTGGTAATCCTCAGCATTTAGAGCTTTAAGAGCACAATTTTTTTAATTCAATATTTTTTTAAAACAAAAGAAAATATCCTAGCTAGAAACCACATCCTTCCCCATTTATTTATTTATATATATTTTTGGATAGTGTGATTTTAGAACATTAAAAGCTGTGATATTTCCTTCCCTCTTTCCTCATTCATTCTCCCTGCTTCCTTTTCTTTTCTTAGCATATTCTTAAAACATTTTTGTAGCTGGAGGTACCCACATTTCTGTCACTGCCAACCTTGGGCTGTGAGGATAGTTGAAGTAGGCACATCCTTGGAGAAACAGAAGAAATTTAGAACTGAATGGCAGTGTAGTACAGGAAGGTCAGGAGGCAGGGTCTTAAAGGGAAATCTGCCTCTTATAATATGTACAGTATTGGAGATAATGACTTGAAAACATCCAAGTCTCTTCAAATGAACTTAATTTTTTTCTTCTAGCTTGGCTAGTAGAAATTGACACTATTACTTTGCCATGTTAGATTTAGTTCTTGAAAAATCGAATCCCAAAGTAACATTCAAAAAAAGAAAAATCAGTAGAATGATATCAGACTCTCCTCCCCTCTCCATTACTCTAGTGTTGGTCCATTGGCCCCATATTCAGAACTATTTTATGACTGTCACAGGGCTTAAACACTTTTATCTTCTTGGGCCTCTTCTATTAAAAATTAATCCTATATAATAAAAGCCTAATATGCTAAGTGTCCAGTCATCTGGTTGTCCATTCAACCAATCAAAGCATAATATGCTAACGATATGCCAAGGATGCTCAGTCACTCGTTACGATGAACACTGACCACTGGGGGCAGACACTCCGACTGGTAGGATAGCTTGCTGCTGGGGTCCAGCCGATTGGGACTGAGTGAGATGGGCTGGACATGCCCTGGAGCCCTCCTACTGTCCCTCCCTGAGTGGCCAATCTCCCGTGTTCCTTCCCGGCCCAGTCATGCAGCAGTGGGGTCCCTGTGCCCTCTCACAATCTGGGACCCGTTGGGGAATATCAGAGAGCCAGTTTCAGGCCGATCCCACCGGCCAGGCCAAGGGACCTCATTGGTGCATGACTTCATGCACCTGGTCTTTAGTACATTATCATTGCATTTGCATACAATGAATTTATAATCTATAGTTTCCCTTCATTTCTCTCAAGTCCTTTCTTCGTCCCCACTCCTCTACTTCTGACCTGTCAGCATTTAGATACGAGGTCATTCTATCATTTGTTGAAAGCAGGACCTGAAGAATAGAGATGAACAGACACATTCATATTTCCCAGGAGCTGATTAATGCTGCTCCAGCCTTCTCTCTCTAACTTGCCTCCCCCATAGGAGTGGTGGGATCTGTGACATGCACCCTGCAAGCAGAGTCAGAGAACCTCTGCAGCTTTCTGGGCAACAGAGGAAACTATGGCCTCAACATGCCAACCTGAGCAGGTCTTCTGCTCTTCAGTTTACCTGCTTCCTGTTTTACACTGGTTCCTAACAAGGTGAGCTGGAGGACCTGAGGAGCTGATCTAGTCTAGGTGTCCTAGGATTGATGCTTTGTCCTGTACTTAAATAAGAGCCATATGACATTTGAATATCTGAAAGGTAGCTCCCTGTCCTCAAGTCATCAGCAGATATCCAGTTGATGGATTTCTCAGTAAAAATGAAGTCAGGATACCCACATTTTGTGGGTGTTTTTTTTTGTTTTGTTTTTCCCCTCTACCAATAACTAGAGACTAAATCTAGAATCACACACATCATGGCAGTTAGGAAAACTTCACTTAAGCACAAAAGAAAAAGCACATACATTTTTATCAGCATCTGCTCTATCAGAGCTCATATGTATTTAACACATTTGGTCCATATCTCCAGTTCTTCAGTAGAAGATACGTATATAATAATTTTCTTATAAATTAATACCAGATTTTGCAATATTTCCAGAAAATCACTACAGAGAATAATGTAATATATTTAATTCCTGACCTTTCCTTAAGTGGTTTTATATGTGTTATTTTCCCGAACTGTTTTCTCTGAGTGTCTTTCTTTTTTTTTTCATTTAACCTGTAATTTGTGCTTTCTGCTGTTTTCCAAGTTTTTTTTTTAATATGTTTTTATTGATTTTAGAGAGGGAGGGAGAAGAAGAGAGATAGAAACATTGATTAGAGAGAAACATCAACCAGCTGTCTCCTGCAAACCTCCTAATGGGGATCAAGCCTGCAACCCAGGCATGTGTCCTGACAGACAATCAAACTAATGAGCTCTTGGTGCAGAGGTCCACATTCAACCACTGAGCCATACCGGCCAGGCATCTGGATCTTTTAAGTCATCTTAAATCCTTTCTGGAAGAAGATAGAGAACACATATGGTCTCCCCCTAATTAATTAACTTATGACATCTTGTTTTTATTTTCTTTAAATACTACTTATGAATTTATTCATAAGGACTTTAATTTTAGGGGGAAATGCCTGATTTGCTATCTTTGAGAATTCCTAAAGTAGTCTCTTAGGAAATAAGAAGGATATAAAATATATTTCATAGTTTATGTTCCTCTTTCATAGAGTACAAAAGAATATTTGTTTCAACCTATGAATGGTAAAGTAGTATGTAGATTCTAGCATGATTTAAGTAGATTAGTCATATATCTTTAATTCTGTGGATTTGACATGTAAATTGTGAATTATGTGTAAGTTTACTATGATTATTGATAAGACAATTCCTGTTTTCCCAAAATATTATCAGTGTTTATGAATTTCTTTTAGTAATTTGAATCTTGGAATGTTCTGTAACAAAATATAAATTAAGCTATTTTGTACATTTAAATATGATGCCATGTTGTCTATTAATATTAAAGAATATTATGAATATGAATATTTATATGATTATGAAAACTTTTTCTCAAAATAATTGAACTCTCCTCCCATTACTTAACTGTGACATATTATAAAGTATCTGACTTTAAAAAGTGGGATTTTTATCTTGTGGTAAAAATTAAAGAGAAACATTCTGAAGATTCTATATAAGTAAAGTTTTGAAAATAAAATAGTGAATCATTTTGTCTTTTTCTGAATTATTAGCAGCATACACATTGAATGGCAAAAAATGTCCCCTTAATTCAGTATACATTAGCTAAGCATCTGTTATGTTGAGGATTGTAGGGGTCACAAAGATGAATAAATCTTGGTTTCTTCTCATGAGAAGCCTATTACCAGATGCGTTAGAAACACTTAAAACCTGACATGGATAGCTAACTTTTCTTAAGACACAAACTGTAATTGATGATAAATGCCTGTAAAAGACCTCATGGGTAATAGGTATTTAGACAAATGAGAAATGACTCTCTAAAATGTGAGCATCGGTACTGATTTCTTGGAAGCAAGCGCCTTCTAATAGCCTGGTGTAGGGTTTGGGGTAGATGACATTTGGGGGAAGATATTCCAGAAAAAAGTGACTTTAGCATGGGAGGCATAAAGGCAAGGAGTGAGAAATATTGAAAGAATATTTAGCATGTGGGGCCAGAGTATATGCAGATACTAATTATGAAGGCAATTCACATCCAGTCAACTAAAATTACAGAATGTATAAAAGCCCACCTTAGAATTAACTCTTAACTAGTCTAACTTTTTAGACTTTCCTCCTAGTATATACAAACCTATGAATTTTGAAAAACAACAGGGCCATTATATATAGATATATCTTTAATTTCTATTCTTTCACTGGGGACTTCCCTCCATAGCCACACATAAACATCTATTCTTGGCAATAGATACCTAGCATGTTCAGTAGTACAGATTTGCAGAATTGATCCATTTTTAATTGATGAAGGTTAGGTTCTTGTTTTTCTATGTGAAATTGACCTTTTTTGTACACTGCTAATATGTCTCTGAATAAATTTCTAATATATATATTTTTGTTGATTACAGAGGTGAAGGTAGAGAGAGAGAGAGAGAGAAACATCAATGATAAAAGAGAATCATTGATCAGCTGCCTCCTGCACGACCCCTTACTGGGGATCAAGTCCAAAACCAGGGCATGTGCCTGTGACAGGAATCGAACCCAGGACCCTTCAGTCCGCAAGCCGATGCTCTACCCACTGAGCCAAACCAGTTAAGACTGAATAAATTTCTAGAAGCTTAGTTGCCAGATCAAGATCTATGTACCTTTTAAATTTTGTTAGTATCTGCAGAAAAGTTTTCAATATAAGCTAATTTTTCTCATAGTAATATAGCTGTGTACATCTTGTTTATCAGAACCAATTTGAACTCAAACTCCTAAATGATAATTTAGGTGGCAAAGTACAATAAAATCCTACAAGGCATTTATTTCAGTGGAAGTTCATCCTCTGTACAGCTGTATGGGTCCTCACTAATTAAGCATTTGATATAATTTTCTGATTGAGGCCAGCATTATATCCCGCCTGTGGCTCCAGACCGGCATTGTCTCACAATCCTATTTGTACTGTAATGTATTTTTCTTAGTGTTGCTGATGTGTTTTCCTCATCACTGATTCTCAATTATCTTCCCATAGAATGCTAGCTTAAATATTGTCAGTATCTGCAAATATACAGCTAAATAAAAATGCAATACTTGTTTTGTCTTCTATATTTTTTCTGCAATCAAAAACAATTTGTATTAATAACTAATGAGTACCTATTACTGGATATAATCAATGATTCCTTTCCACTTGCCTCTATTAACAAGGTCATCTCAAACTATAGAAGAATGGGAAAGTTTCAGAAAGCAAGTTAACTGCTTAGTTTATTTTATCTACATCAGTGATTATTGAACTTTCTATGGTTCTAAAATACCTGATAAACATTGCTCTGCAGTAATTGTGGCATCTATCCCACTGATAGCCAGAGATTGTCTACATCAGACTCCATTTGTGTAACAAAATTAAATAGTTTACTCGAAATCTTGATAAAGACCTTTTTGCAGAACAACTATTTTCTTAATCATAGGACCTAATGAGTAGACTTATCCAACCCCCACCCTCTGGAGAGAAAGAGAATTGGCTTTTATGAGGTAAGTTTGCTTTTATATAAAGCCTCAAATTGGACTCTGATATTATGGGGTTGGAGAGTATGTTAGGATAATTAAAGCAAGCTGCTCTTAACACACCACCCCTAGTTTTCAGTACCTGAAACACAGTGAAATTTCTTGCTCACACGAAATGCACTGCAGGTGTTCTGTTCACATGGCTCTCCTGGGTGGATAGTGTCCAGTAGGTAATTCAGATATCCAGGTTCCTTTCCCATGTGGCTCTGCCATCTTATGACTCCAAGCAGCCCAGGTGTCATCCATTTGAGGACAAAGTGAAGGAGAAAGAAGGGAAGATCAAACATGATATTTAAATATCTTGGCTTGGAGGTAGTACACATCATTTTTGCTCACAGTCCTTTGGCAAGAACTAGACATATGGTTCTACCTAGATGCAAAGAGAGACTGTTAAATGAAGTCCCAGTTGTGCAGCTGCTTCTCTGCAAAGCTCTTCACTATGGAGGGAGAATGAGAATCTTGGTTATTGACTAGTTCTCTGTTACAGCTGGCTAGGATGGCTTTTGTAAGATGTTATACATATCTTCAAATGGGCTTTAAACTCCTGTGCTTGAGACACCAAGTTCATAATGGAAAGTTGACATCAAGTTTCTTTAAAGACAGAGCCCTAATTTTTTAAAAAGGATCATTTATGCCTGGCCAGCGTGGCTCAGAGGTTGAGCTTTGACCTCTAAAACAGAAGATCACCTCTTAATTCCTAGGCAGGGCACATGCCTGGGTTACAGGCTTGATCCCCAGTAGGGGGTATGCAGGAAGCAGCCCATCAATGATTCTTATTGATGTTTCTATCTCCCTCTCCCTCTTTGAAATCAATAAAGATATATTTAAAAAATAAATAAAAGGATCATTTACACCTCTCAAATCAAAGAATTTTAGAACGGGAAAGAACCTTGAAAACGTTCAGGCTTAGAGTCTAATCTGAGGAAATCAGGGTTAATAGAAATAAGCAACTTGCCCAAAGTTACACAGCCAAGATTGTAGCAAGGCCACTTCTAGAAAACCCCCAATTCTACTGCACCATCCTTTTGAATGATTCCAAATTATTTTCAGTTTTCATAACAAAGAATTACTGTGAGTATTTTATGTGCAATTAAAGTGTTCAATATAATTTATGTTTTAATTTAAAATGTAATTTTGTCTTTTAGAACGGCAAGATCTAATAAATTCCCAGAACATGACTTTTATGGGAAAGTTGACTAAGGGATCACTATTAGAAGTGATATAATTAATGGCACTTTACTAGCTTTATCTAAGATTAGCTTTATTAGCTTCATCTAAGATTAACAAACCTCCAAATCCTTGCTGTTTGCTTATAAATCCACAAGCTACAGTTATTCTTCAATCATCTTAATGAAATGTTAATATCTGCAGCCACGAGAGGGCGCTCCGTCATACTGTATGAGCACAATAGTCTCAGCCTGTAATGCTGTCTGGTTTAGCAAAGAAAAGATTGCACATATGGCTGAATTTGTAAACACTGCAAAACATTCAATGGTCTAGTTCTTTGACATTGTATGGTCCAGGTGTGAGTGTCCTTATGTCATGGTGTCTCTAGGTTAGCTATTTCCCATTTTTTAAGATATTTTATAAGAACAGCATCCATCCATTTCTAGATACATACAGCACTAAATGCTTTACATACAGTATCTAATTCCACAACAACCTCGCAAGAATTTGATTGTCTCCATTTTAAGTTTTGCCTCAGCAATGTATCCAAAGTCATGCAACCAGAAATGGCAGAGACAGAATTCAAACAGAGACTTATATTATCATTTTTATACCAGCTCACCAAACTATCATGTTACTGGTTTCAGAGCTGAGAGGAACCCAAGGAACAATTGAGTTCAATGTCTTCACTTTTGAGTAGAAGAACTGATACCTAGGTATGAGAAGTGACTTGTTCACATCCAGGCCAGACTGAAAAATCAAGGTTTTCCCAATGCCAGTGCTCCTGAATTATACCTCATGGAAACTGCCTTTTGGGGGCAACCAAAGAAATCCTGAGCATTCAGTTCTGCACTGTGCTATACCCTAGGGATGGGGAATGCACGGCCTATCTGCTGTATAAAGCCTGAGAAATCATTTGGTCTTGCCCTGCCGAGGCATTAGGGGTGAGTGAGTTAATTGAATGTTTGACCAAATCTAGCAGGCTGATTTTTAAGTTGATAATTTTGTATGGCCCTCGAATTGTGTTATAAATATCCAAATGGCCCTTGGGGGGAAAAAAATTTTCCACCCCACTACAGCAGCTGAAACCATGGATTGTGTCTGGTACCTAGACAATAGATTTGATGGGTAGAGTTTTTACTCCAGCATGGTTCTCTGCTTTTCCATTTATGGCCAACCCCCGGAGCAGTGACTTCATAAGCACACTTTGAATTTTCAAAAGTAATTAATCTCTCTGCCTCACCAGTCCCCCTCCACCCTCTGCACTGCAGCCACAGGGTTGTATGTTATGAAACACATATCTGAGCATGTCACTTCTCTGCTTGAAACTCTCCAATGGCTCTGCAAACTCTTGCACCAAGTCCAACATGAAAGTTTAGAAGATCCTTATAATGTGCCCCTATCCATTCTCTGGTTTCACCTTTTGCTGATCCTCCTCCCCCTACCAACACACACACACATAGCTCTGGTCGTATGAACTGTGTGGTGAACCTATCCTTGCAGGCCTGCACATGCCTTCCCCTGTGCATGGAGCACAATCCCTGGTCCCAACATTGTCTGATTTCTGGGCCATCTTCAAAATCCAAACATCACCCCTACGTAGAAGCCTGTCTTGCCCCTACACTCTTCACTCTGGGCCTGGGTTAGAGCCTATCAGTTGAGCGCCTCTAACACCCTGTTCTGACTGCCTCGTCACATCCTCTCTGACTTGTCTCTTTACTGTTCTGCCACCTTCACTGGCCTTGAGCTTTTGAGGATGGATCCTGCCTCTTTAAACTTCCTATCCCCAGTGGCTAGTATAAGACTTAGCATAGATTAAAAAGACACTTAGTTGCAGTTTGATGAATGAATGAATGATTGAATGAATGAATGAATGAAAGAATGAATGAAAGAAAACCAAAAGGAAGAATGGAAGGCAGATGCTTTGCAGCAAATCAGTTCTATTATACTCAGACACCAGTTTTTCTTGTTTCTTACTAGAAGAAGGAGAAAAGAACTGAGGGTCCCCGTTCTTTCTGAAAAAGGGCTCCCAGGCGGGGTAGAGAAGGGGGAGGCTGGGAGCTTCAGAGAAGCAGTATTTTCTCAGTAGCATGAGCACGAGGGAGCTTCCAAGGACAGGAATCCACAGCTATGCAAGGGCAGCTCGCTCCAGGAGATGCATTCTCTGGCAATTTCCCCCGAATGCAAAGACAGGTGAGATTATAACACAATAAACATAATTGTGCTTTCTAACTAAAAGTGCGACATAACTCAGATCATTTTGAGACGTCAGTGGCTTTACCACTCTCCACCCTGGGTGTTTGTGCCTTCCTACATTGTGATCCATCCCTTTGTGTTCTTTGCCGCAGCAACTGCACGTGGAGAAAACCGCTCGAAATGAGGAAGCAGGCAATGAGGTAGCATCAGTTAAAGGAGACAAGGGTGCCTCAGTCCGGGAGTGAAAGGATTTTGTGTTCTTTAGGCAACTGGTGTTTTTCTGTCAGGTGCATCATCCTGAGACCGGGCCGAGGCCGAGTGGAGTGGGGAGAGGTGGCTCCAGCTCCGCTCCAAGGCTTGTGGCCACTGGCAAGATGCCCTTGAATTGTGCCCTCCATCCCCACCCTGGAGTCAGCCCAGCCCGCTTCTCTGCCCAGGCCCACGTGGAGGGCATAGGCATGCTGGGGGTACAAATGTCTCTCTGGACCCAGGATGGAGTCCTCTTGCCCATAAGGAGAGAGAACAAAAACCTGGAGATCAAAACAAGAAGCAGGCCCTTGCAGGACTGAGCCTTTTTTCATTGTTGCAGGAGAAAAAGGAAGGATTCTGCCGTACCCCTAGTTTAAGGGTGCAACCGCCCTTCCTCCTGACTGCTCCTTCCTCCTCCCACTACCTCCTCCCACTATCCCTGGAGTGGGCAGTGCTGGCTGTGGAGGGCAGGGCCAGGCAGGAGGAGCTGAAATCCCAGTCACTGGATCTCTCTGTGAAAGGGAGAGCAGGATTGGGACAGTCCGGGAAGGCAGGAAAAGGGGATCGGAGTGTTGCCATCCTGACGCTGCCTTTTGGGATTTTGATTTTAAACTGTTTATTAAGAAAGAAGACTTATAAAGAACCCCTTGACCCTTTCTTTCCTTCTCAAGAGATTCAGACCAGAGATGTTCGGCTATTCCCTTGGTCTCCTTTGAATTACTAGAATATGGTAAATAGGAGGGCTGCAGGCAGGGGCCAGTGAGCTCGATAGCCCCTGTGTCCCGTTGCTCCTGAGTCTCCTAGCAAGGCTTTGCCTGCCCTGTGTGTTCCCCTCTTCCTCAACTGCCTGAAATCGCCCACTCTCACTTCTGAAACCTAAGACCCTGCCCCCGATCCTCTCCTTTGTCCAGAATGCTTTCTGCACCCAACGTTGCCTCACTGTTTTGGAATGTTCATGCCTATGAATCCCCCTTAGGCATGTATTAACACCTTTATTTTCTCCTGTCAATTGGATGATTAGCCCAGACAGAAGAACTTAGAAAGTGGGAGGAAAAGTATTACTTTTTTAACCCCTGAAGTGAAAAGACCTCCAGCAGAAGGTAGGGGGCAGCAGCGGCACAGGAACAAGAGAAGACAGGGGCACAGGAAGCCAAGTGAAGATTTCTGTGGGGCTGGTGTGGCTGCAGGTCAGGGGCCACCATAGGAGATGGGCCTGTGAGGTCAGGTCCCCAAGGGGGTCACATGGCATTTTAGAGAGCGGGATATTCGTGATCCTTATGAAGAGGTTCGGGCAATCAACAACCACCCTCTTCAAATCCTAAAGTGAAGGGGTTCCACGAAACTGTTGGCAGCAGTGAAAAATGACACTAGGTGGGGTCAGACCGGGACCTGGGTTCAGCCACTTCGGTACTTCAGTTCTGGATAGGAAAGATTTCAAAGCCAAGACTCAGACTATAAGAAAACCTCACTATTAGAAAATCACAAAGGTAGAAACAAATTACAGAGGCAAAAGAAGGGCCTATGGAACTTAGGAGCGAGAAAGGCAAAGGGAAGGCGCCTAGGGGAAGGAGTGGGGAGGGAATGACATGGATGTGCTCCTGGGAGACAAAGCTGCTAGATCCCCCCTCCTACAAACTTTTAAGGTAGAGATTTTAGGAGAGCTTCCAGGGGCAGATGTCAATAGAATATTCATCAACTTTCCAGATGAGGCTGTTCAGGTTGTAGTCTTCCCCGACTGGTCCGCACCAGGGGAGGAGGTCATTAGTCAATGCAGCTGGTCCTGAGATCAGCCATGGTGCCGCTTGTCTAGTTTTGCTGTTTTTTGGGGGGCCTGAAGCTGAAACAACTGAGGCCTAGATGTATTGGAGGTAGGTTCGAGCCTCGTTGTCCTGTGGGCTTAACGCTAAGGACTATTCTATGGTCCCCATGTTTGTTTCCCTGCCAAGGGGATCTAACCTGCATGATGAGGGGAGGAAAGGTTACTCTGGGGCACCTGAGGTCCTTGTTTTCCCAATTTTGCTGGTCATTAGGCACTGCGGTGACCTTCTGTGCCTGGTCCATTGTCCTTGCTCTGCTCACATCTGTCTAACTGCCAACCACAAAGCTAGTTGGATTCAGGCTTTCTTTAGCCAGAGAGCTCTGTTTAAAGGCCAACTTGCATCAAAACCAAGCATATGAAATAGATAAAAGCCAAAAAGTAAAAACAACCAATTGGCCATCAGCTGAAAAATGGATAAACAAAATGTGGTTTACCCATCTGATGGGATAATATTCACCTTTAGAAAGGAATGAGAACTGATTTAGGCTACAACATAGATGGACTTTATGCGGTGTCAACATAAGGAACGTCCAAACCTGTATGAATGTTGGAGTATATTTGAGCCACGCTGATGACAATTGCTGGAAGCAAAATCTTAGCAGATTGAGAAAATGCACTGTAAAATGGTAATTTTACCACCTTTTTAAAAAATATATTTTATTGATTTCAGAGAGGAAGGGAGAGGAAATGAGAGAAACATCAGTGATGAGAATCACTCATCAGCTGCCTCCTGCATGCCCCCCCTCCACCTCCATCCCAGGAATCAAGCCTGAAACCCACAACCCACAACCTGGGCATGTGCCCTGACCAGGAATCAAACTGTGACCCTCCTGGTTCATAGGTGGATGCTCAATCACTGAGCCACTCTGGCCTGGCAACAACTTGTTTTATACATCAGAATCAAAGGGAATTCCATTGGGGATAGATTAGGGAGGTAGAATGCAAAGGGAAAATCTCAGGGATTGGATAAAAAGTAAAATGATTATGTACATACTTTTTTTATATTGGTGGATATAGAATAGTTAACAATCAACAATCCTATCTAATAAAAGAGTAATATGCAAATTGACCATCACTCCAGGACACAAGATGGCCACCCTCATGTGGTCACAGATGGATACCCCCATGTGAACACAAGATGGCCTGTAGGGGAGGAAAGTTGGGGGGGACCAGGACTGTAGGGGAGGGCAATTGGGAGCAACCAGACAGGCAGGGGAAGGCAGTTTAGGGCTGACCAGGCGAGCCAGGGAGCAGTTAGGCTTCGATTAGACTGGCAGAGGAGTGGTTAGAGGGTGATTAGGCTGGCAGGCAGAAGTGGTTAGGGGCAATCCGGCAGAGGCAGGCATGTGGTTGGGAGCCAGCAGTCCTGGATTTAAGAGGGATGTCCAACTGTCCAATCTGGGATCGAGCCTAAACAGGCAGTTGGACATTTCTCAAGGGGTCTCAGATTGTAGAGGGTGCAAGATGGGCTGAGGGACAGCCACCCCCTCCCCATGCACGATTTTCAAGCACCGGGCCTCTAGTTAAATGATAATAGTAACAGTGAGGGGATTTGTGGTCTCTGCTCTGTGCAGATCATTCCAGGAGTAGGGGAAAACAGCCAATATTTTTTCCCTAGTAAATGTCAGTTTTACCAAAACTGAGCCTGTGGTCTTGTTTTGCATCTATGATAACACCTCTTTGGAATGTCAGAATAATTTCCCGACTCTTCAAAGTGTTTTGCCCCTGACCTTGGAGGATGGAGCTACTTGACCCCCTGATTCTCCTCCTCCCCAGACCGAACTCTGACCTCTATCCTGGAACCAGTTCTGACTTTAGTGGGGGCGGAGTGTTAAACATCCAGTAAACCCAGCCACAGACTTCTCTCTGACTCACACAGCCCTAATACTCACCTAATGGGTACACCCCATCTTAAACCCCAGCTTGAACACCTACCTACCTGGTCACCCAGCCATAAACCTGCAAGACAGCCACCGCTCCTCCTCTCTCTCACTTCCCACATGCCATTGTCTGTGACGTTTACCTCCCAGTGCCATTTTTCTCAACTCTCCTCAAACCACTGCTCCTGTGTCAGCTGAGGCCTGGTCACCTCTCGTGAGCTGTTAGCCTGGATGCCATCTTGACCTCCTGTCTTATCAATCTCACTTCTGCCCCACCTGGCTCCAGTTCCCCTTCTAGACCACACATCCCAATGGGTACAGCGTGGTCTTTACAAACACCAATTTGACTGTGTCCCTCCTCTCCTTTAAACCATTTGATGTCCCATTATCGTTAGGACAAGTTTCAAATTCCTTAACTTCTCATGGTTCCTTCTATTTTTGACTTGGTTTTTCTCTCTGGATTCATCACTCCTCATTTCCTAACTTGCATTATTCTACATCTGTCTTGCTCGGCTATTCATAGCTCATCAGTGTACCCTTCTCTCAAGACTCCATCCCTATCCACGTGTCATTCTCTCTTTCTGGAATTTTTTTCCCACTCTTTCCACCGGACTGACTCAGCATCAATTTCTCCAGCAAGTTTCACCTGATTTTCCTCGTCCCATCACAGGACTAAGTCCCAGAGAACATGTGATTGAATTTGAGTGCTTGCTACTTGGATATACAATTGTTATTTTCTCTTCCAGGAGAGACTGTGCTCCCTGAGGGCTGAAACTGCTCCTCACTGTCTCCAGGTTCAGCACAGTGGCTATCACATAGCAAGTGCTTAGTAAAAGTTGAATGGATGGTGGATGGTTGGGTGGATGGATGGGTCCCCTGTTCAAGACGGCATGGCCAGCAGATGGAGTGACAAGGACTCAGAACCAAATCTTCTTCTCATATTTTTACTTCTGTATTACCTCTTCAAAACCAGTTCTTCAACCTTCCAGGTTTCCCAAATTACACCTGCCATTGCCTGCGAGGACTAAGGATGATAATACCCTGAGAGCTCCAGGTGCTCGGATGAAGGGCTCTCTGCTTATTGTGCATAAGGTGCTCATTTGTCCAATGGGATTTTTGTGTCCTACACTGAATGTTGCAGAACGAGCTTATGAAATGTACATTGTAATTAGGGGAAATATTGCTGCAGCAGTCTGGCAAGGTAATTACTGCCTGCTTGTGTTCTTCCCAGTATTTTAACCTAATGGTCTAGGGCTGTGGTCGGCAAACTACGGCTCACGAGCCACATGAGGCTCTTTGGCCCCTTGAGTGTGGCTCTTCCACAAAATACCATGGTCTGGGTGAATCTATTTTGAAGAAGTGGCATTAGAAGAATTTTAAGTTTAAAAAATTTGGTTCTCAAAAGAAGTTTCAATCTTTGTACTGCCCTAGACGAGTGGTCGGCAAACTCATTAGTCAACAGAGCCAAATATCAACAGTAAAACGATTGAAATTTCTTTTCAGAGCCAAAAACTGACTTCTGCTCTTGGGTCATGAAGTTTCAATCACACTGTATATGTGCGCCTGCACACGGTATTTTGTGGAAGAGCCACACTCAAGGGGCCAAAGAGCCGCATGTGGCATGTGAGCCGTGGTTTGCCGACCACTGGTCTAGGGAAATAATTTAAAATTTTGATTTTTATGATTACCTTTTTCGAGAGATCTGTTCGGAATTATAGTGATCCAACAGAGCTTAGGGGTTACTTTGGTTTAGGCACTATTCTAACGGTTTCGTATGTTTTCTCTGTGAGATAGGTCTCATTTGCTTCATTTTATAGAAGAGAAAATTAAGGTTAAAGATCTTGCCCAAAGTTGTCCCTGGTAATGGAGTTGAACCAGAACAGTCTGTCTGTCTATTCCTAAAGAGCATGATCTTATCCATTTCCCTATGCTGTCTCCACAGTTCTCAGACGGTTCATTTATTCAATTAATATAGATACTCTTTATTGTTAAATAGTGCCAGACACTCTTTTAGGAGGGGGAGACAAGATAGGGAACAAACCAGTCTCTGCTGGCATGGCGCGTATGCCTTGGGGGCAGAGGAAGGAATAAGTAAATACATAATATAACAGATATAGGTAAATGCTATGAACAAGGATGCAGAGAGCATGGAGTGAGAACTAGTTACAAAATGGATGAGTGCAAATTCCAACACAGTAGCAGCTGAGTCCAAGCTCCTGGGAAACACACGCGGAGCCTGCAATTCATGGAAGATGGATGGGAAAGTGCTCTCAGGAAGCAGTTCTGTGAGGAAGCGAGGACAGCAGGCCTGGGCAGAGGAGTGGAACCACAGGATGGTGGCCTCTGAGCCCCAGCAAATCCTGCAGTGAGCTGCAGGTGAGAGAACTCACAGGGTTGTCTAAGTCCCGGCAAAGCAACTGGGCCTTTGCATGCCCTGGCTGTCACTGCGGCAACGGGCAATGCCCAGTTAAGGGGGACTTTTTAGAGTGTTGGGTTGTTTCTGGACCGTGGGTTTTGCCTGTCAAGCCTCTCTTGTGGAGTTATTGGCTGAGGCCTAAAAATAAACTGCCTAAGCCTTCGTTCTTCAGCTTTACCAGCCAGGATAACAATAGCTATGCCAGAAGTGTGCTATAAGGATGAGAATGATAAATAGGGATCAATGACCTTATGGAAACATGAGGGAGATGAAATAAGTTAAGTTCATCTGCACTGTAGAGTAGTGCCAATCATGCATGACAAAAAAAGGATCTGGAACAACCTGACTTGATGGGGGGACAAGATGTATGAGAAAAACAACAAAAGATAGGACCACGAGTATCATATAGTAGCATTTATTTTTAAAATAACCTATTTGCATCTATACAGAAAGATAAATGGAAGGAAATATACACATCAAAGTGTTGACTTCCAGTGCAGGAGTTCACCAGGGAGGGTGGGAGCCAGGAGAAGGAGGGCTGGGACTGGCCTTGCTTAGACATGAGGAGATTTGGACGTGAGAATGGGTATAGAAGGGGTTGCAGGCAGGTGTGATGAGGTGGGTGGCAGAAAAGAAATCTGGGTGGGACTTCAGAGATAATCTGCTCTTCAGAGTTGCCTGTGTTCTAAAGTCAGCATATCAGAGTTCAAGTCTCTACTCCACCGGGAATCAGCTGATGGACCTTGGGCAAGGCTATGTCCCTGAAGCTCAGTTTCTTCATCTATAAAATGGAGATAATAACATCCACTTTGAAAAGCTGTTGTTAAGATCAAACCTGATTGCCTTAGACATTCATTTGCAGGGGACACTGTCATTAGCCCAAAGTGGTCACTTGACATTCCTTCTACTTCTGAACAAGGAGTCAGGTGTCAGAAGAGTGGCTTCCCTGGGCCGAAAGGCCACTGAAGGATGACCTAACTCCCCAAGTTAGGTCATGGCTTTCTGTCCATCTACTCCCACATAATGAGATGAGAAGTTGATGCACCTCTAACTCTTCTCCTTATACATTAGTGGTTCACTTAATTTTTTTCATCAAACTATGCATACATATACTTTTTTAAAAGAGAGAGAGCGAGAGAGAGAAGATGAGAATACCATGAGGCTTCTAATGAAACACAGCAAGCCCTTGTCCATTCCTTGATTTCATAGTCAAAGGCAATCTTATTTAAGCTTTTTTACCAGATAGTTACCTCCATATTTCTAAACAATCTGCTTATTTTACTATCTTCTGTTATACAAATTTAGACACAAACTATTGTTATTCTGTTATGATTCAAGTATTTAACATTATTATTATTTTGTAATCCTGACCCAGGGATATGTTTATTGATTTTAGAGAGAGAGGAAGGGAGAGAGAGAAGGACAACGAGAGAGAAACATCGAGGTGAGAGAGAAACAAACCTTAATGTGAAAGAAACATTGGTCGCTTGCCTGCTATATGCGCTGACTGGGAATCGAACCCCCAACTTTTCCATGTATAGGACAACACTCCAACCAATGAGTCACCTGGCCGAGACTCAAGTATTTAGCATTATTATACCACCCTCTCATCCCCAATCTTCCCCATAGTTTTAGGTTAACTGAAAATTAGGGTTAGCATTATAATAGTTTAATTTTTTTCAGACTCTTCATCAGCTCTTTCATCTACCTATTCTTTTATTATTGCTTTCAAACATTCTCATATTGGATGCTATCTCTATGTTATTACCTCTTCTTTCTGCTTCAATGTGGAGACATTTCTCCAGGACCTCTGGCCTCCTTCTCCAGACCAGATGGCTGTCTCCAGGCCAGCTGCACAGCTGCCAACCGGGAGAATTCTCCTTTTTGCTCTCTGTTGCCTGAATTTCATATATTGTCTCTCCCTAGTTTTGACACACACACACATCCTTCAAAAAGAAACTTGTTGACATATAAGTATTATTATTTTTTTACATCATCCCCTGGATTCCATGTGTATTTGCAATTGGCAAATAGAAAAACACTTTCTTTCTGGTAAGACACTTCACACATTTGAAGCTATAACCAAGTCTAACATACTAATTCATTTATTTAACGAACTATGGGGTAGAACCAATGCCCCTGTCTAAGGATCTGAAGTCAATAAGGCAGAGATGTTGCTCTCAAGATATATATATATATTTGGCCCTGGCCAGAGTGGCTGAGTTGATTGAGCATGGTCCTATGCACTGAAGGGTCACCAGCTTGATTCTCAGTCAGGGTACATAAATAGATTGCAGGGTCAATCCCTACTCAGGGAACATATGGGTGGCAAACAATTTAGGTTTCTCTCACACTGATGCCTCTCTCTCTCTCTCTCTCCCCCCCCCCGTCCCCCTGCACCTCTTTCTTAAAAAAAAAATCAGTAAAAACATATTTTAAAAAACATGTATGGAAAAATATGTAAACATGCAATGGCATAATGTGATCGATAGTAGATAGTAGAAATGCCATAAGGTGCTAAAAGACCATGTAAAAGAAAAACAAAAACTAAAAATGCAGAACTTAATCCAGTTTGGAGAGCTCTTAAAAGGCTTCCGAGAATTTGGGACTGCCTAAATTGAGCCCCCCAAATGAGAATGCATGTTTACTTATTTGTATACTATATGGTTTAAAAAATGGATCTAAGATATTTTGCAAAAATGCTTGTAACTGTTCTGGTATACTAAAATTCTGCCAGGCTCTCCAGCTGTGTCTAGATTTAACTAGCCTTCTGGGTTTCAACATGTTCCCCAGTGATCTGAATAGTGCCTGCCATATAGTGGGCTCTTACTATGCAATTGCTGGAAGTCAGATATGACATCATAAATCAGTGGGGGTTTAAAAAAAAAACACCTTTGATAAGTGGGTGTGGGATAGCTTTACCATGAGCATATATAAGAAATAATAAATTTAGTTCCTTGCTTTATCTCATTTACAAAAATAAATTCTAGATGCACTGAAGATTAAAAACTTTAAGACGTTTTGGAGATAATACAAGAGAATAAATATCTTTATGACATCAGAAAAGGGATAGATTACTTACATAGGACACAATGCATAAATCGTAACATAAAGATTGATAAAATGGACACTATCAAGTGTAAATTTTCTATAAAACAAAACACACTTATCATAGGGTATTGTCAAAAATTTCTCTTCTACCAACTTTTTAAAGTCATGTTTGTCAGTCTGGTAGAATTTGATTCCAAATGTAACCTTGCTGTTTATTAGCTATGTGAGCTTGGTCAAATAATTTAACTTCTCGGAGTTCAAGTCTCCTCTTCCATAAAATGAGAGTAATATCATTTTGGAGCATTAAATGATAGGGTGAGTGAAAAGCTCTTAGCAGAGTGCATGGCTCATTTCAAGTGCTCAGTGTGCTAGGTGTTGGGGTGTCAGGATGAAGCAGCTGTGATACTGTCCTTCACCTTTGAAAGACATATAGACAAACAGACACTTAATGATCAAGTAACAATGCTGTCACAGTTCTCTTTACTTAAGCCTCTTATTAATCAAACAGCAATGGCACCCAGCTTGGGCAGAGCCTCCTGTTCATCTCTGTTCCTCCTGTTCCTCAGGGGCCTCTCATGGTCTCCTGTTCTTACTGTACACTCTCTTCCCAAGTGCTCTCATCCACTTGTATGGCCAGGAATGCCATCTTTAGACGGAAAGCTCCAAAAATTTTATCTTCTGCCAAGACCTGACACATCCATTTGAATGTCCAATAGACATCTTAAATTTAGTATATCAGAAACTAGGCACTAATCTTTCTATGTTCCTAAATAAACTGCTTCTTCACATTGGCCAGTTCAATGGTAGCCCTAACCCACTTACTGTACTTACTCCAGTTACTCATGACAAAACCTGGGCCATTCTTGATAATCCCCCTCAGTTATTCCCCAAATCATGTTCTTTCTCCCATCAAAATACCTTTTAATTCTATTCACTTTCTTCCACCTCTTCTTTAACCACATTGGTATAAACTATCACTGTCTCTTATCTCACCTGCTATACCTTCTACTAGAACTACTTAAGAAGCCTCCTGGATCCCTTCTTATCCTTCTTCCCTTTTTTGTTCTTTATTCAAATCTTTTGAAAATGCAAATTTGATTGACAGGAAATTCCCAATTGGCTTCCCATTGTACATAACAGTCTAAAGCTCTCACTATGGTCCACAAGGCCTGGATGACATGACTCCACCCACTGTGAGTGCCTTGTTGCTCTCCAGCCTTCAGCAACACTGGCTTCCATTCAATTTCTACAATATACAGCATTCTTCTCCTGCAGGCCATGGAGGCTTGGGAGAAAGCCTCCATGCTCTTATCTCTTCCTTGAACAAGCCCTAGCTCCCCCTCATCATTTTGGCTCTCTTCTTAAATATTGTTTTCTCACAGGAAGTTTTCTTTTTGCTCTTATCCAAATCAAGTTTTTAATCACCTACCTTTATTCCTCCCGTCTGTTTATAATTTTAAACTATCCATTTATTTTGATGGTTATAAAATGTGTTTATCTCATCCAGGAGACTAAAGTTTCATTAGGGTAGAAACAATGTCAAATGTATTCTCTGCTATTTTGTCCCCTGCTATAGCTCTTCTATCCAATAAAGTTTGCCAGCAGAGTAGGGACTCAGTTATCATCCTGGCTGCAGAGGAGATTTTATAGTTGTATCCCTTAAAAATTTCTATATCAAAGCTCTAACCCCCAATTTGATGGTTTTTAACGGTGGGGCCATTGGGAGGTAATTGGGTTTAGATTAGGTCATGAGAGTCAGAGCCGGGAGGATTAGTGTCCTTTTAAGAAAAGAAAGACAAGGATACTTCTCTCAAAGCACACACACAGAACAAAGGCCAAGAAGCAGGCCCTTACCAGGGACCAAATCTACTAGCTGTTTGATCTTGGACTCTTCAACCTCCAGACTGTGAGAAGTAAATATTTGTTATTCAAGCCACCCAGTTGTTGGTATTTTGTTATAGCAATCCAAGTGACTTAAGATAGGTGTTTGGGGGGCTTCAAAATCTCATAGCATCAGAACCTTTTGGGGTAGAGCCAAGAAATCTGTATTTTGAAATAACTCCACAAGTAATTTCTATTTAGAGAGCCCAATTCTGATGCTTGGAACCTGCTAGCCTAGAGAAAGATGCCCATGATGAGAAATCAGAAGGTGGAGGTGTGAATTCTGCTCCAAATTATTGGGTATGGCATTTGGGAAAGTCATTTAATATCTCTGATCTTCAGTTTCTTTTTCTATAAACTTGGAGTCATAAAAACAGCAGCTTCTAAGTATAGCTGTGAGGCTCCAGGGCACAATATGTTTTAAAACACTTTGTAAACTGCTCAGTAAAGAAATGTTAGACTTTTCACTTGCTCAGGTCTCTGCTACATAGTGCTTGCCTCATCATCTCTGACAATCTACCTGGTGCAGCCCACATTGCTCCAAGGAGATAGCATCCCTCTTCTCATCCTTCTGAAGAAGGACTAATAACAATAATTCACCGAGCCTTTTGCTTTCCCAAAGTTCTGGGCCATGATTACTTAGATACACATCATAACACACCCACAGCCTCACCAGCCCATTTGCTGCTGGGGAAGAAACTGAGCCCAGACAGCAACAGCAAAGACAGGGGAGAAAGCGTGGCCTCACCTCCCCGGTGACAGCAGGGCCACGTCTCTGGAAAGTAGCAAGGAAAAGCCACAGCCAGGAGGGGAGGACCTCTGAGCATTTTTTTAATGGACAACACGTGCTGAGACCTTTCTAAACTTCACTATTTTGGGAAACAGTAAAATAAAAAGATTGGATTCCTTAGTAAACACGTCATGAAAATAAAAAGAATTCTCAAATTCAAGCAATTTGCTGTATGAATGTAGGAAAGTCCTCTTATCTCCTTGGCCCTCAGGTACTTTATATGTGAAACAGGTGGTTGGACCAGATGTGAATGAATGAATGAATGAATGAATGAACTAATTAATAAGACGCCTTTTTTGTTTTGGGATATGGGGCAAACAAATACGCAGTCACCCAAGCCCAATGGTTGGCAAACTGTGGCTCACGAGCTACATGCAGCTCTTTGGCCCCTTGAGTATGGCTCTTCCACAAAATACCATGGCCTGAGCGAGTTTACTTTGAAGAAGTGGTGTTAGAAGAAGTTTAAGTTTAAAAAATTTGGCTCTCAAAAGAAATTTCAATCGTTGTACTGTTGATATTTGGCTTTGTTGACTAATGAGTTTGCTGACCACTGGCCAAGCCAAATACATGTCTTTACTCAATGATTCCTCCCAGGTTGTTCTAATTTCTCTTATCTTCCCTCGTATCTTCACCTCCACTGCACTGACGTGATTCATCCCCTCGTTATTTCTCACCTGGACTCTCTCTTCAGCTCCTAACAGGTCTGTCTCCTTTCATTCACTATATTCATCCATGCATGCACTCACCTGAAAAGCACTAAGTATCTTCTACGTATCAGGCATTGTCCCAGTCCCTGGGAGTTCCTGCCTTCATGAAGCTTGCACTGTAGCTGGGAGAAATGACAGAAAAACTAGTTAACAAGTACATATGGCACTTTCTTTAAAGCAGTGGAAAGTGTTATCAAGAAACATAAAATTGGATGAAGAAACAGAGTGGCCTGGGGGTGGGGAGTGGGGAGGGTTCTACTTTTGTTTAGGAGATCCACGCAAGAACTGCCTGAGAAGGACGCATTTTAGTAGGAATTGGATGAAGTGAGGGAGTGGGCTCTTCCATGATGAGCAGGGGAGAGGGGAAGATCAGGCAGAATTACGTTCCAAGAAGATGGGGGGAAATATGTGCAAATGTCCTGAGGTATCAGCAACTTGGCGTATTCTCAGAATAACAAAAGAAACCCAATGTACTTGGAATGGGTGAATAAGGGGAAGAATTTTAAGAGATGGGTTTAAGGAGTAGGCATGGACCAGGAGCATGTGAGAGAAAGAGATACTAAGGATGACCCTGTGACTTTTGGCTTAAGCAACTGAGAAAATAGGGGTGCCATCCATTGGGTGGGGAAGACTTGGGAAGAATGTAGATGGGTGAAACTATTATGACTTCTGTTTCCACCAATTTTGAAAGGTTCATTTGAAAACCAAGTGCACATATCAAGTAAGATGTTGGATAAACACGCCTGAAGCTTGGGGGAGAGGTGAGGGCTGGAGGCATGAATTGCGAGTTATCAGGTGCTGCTGAAAGCCAGGAGGCGAGAGAGGGCATACATAAGATGGGAGAAATGGGACGACTGACCATGGGGGAACTACAATAATTCAAGAACTGGAGGAGAAGCACCCAGAGAGGGAGCAGCTAGAGAAGGGAGAGGAACACCAGGAGAGTGTGGATGTAGACGCCATGACAAGAAAGCCTGCTTAGCAAGTGAAAATGGCCACTGTCAAGTGCTACTGCTTTTCATAGAGCGTTTAAATCACTTCACATTTCTTTGATTACTGAGGTATTTGGATACTTTCTTACATATTTTTAGTATTCCTACTTCCTATGCTTTTTTTTCTTTTTTGCTTCTTTATTTCTCTTCTGATAGAAATCTAATTTGTAACTGGTTTAAAAGGAGTCTCAAATTGTTGGGTAGAGACATGGAATGGTTTTCCTTTCTCCAGCTGGTGCTTCCAAATTACATATGTCAATTCTCTGCTACCACCGAGTAGTAGCTCCCTTAATGACGTCTTGGCCAGACTGCTTACTTTTCAATAGCACAGTTTAATTCTGTTTTTCAAAACCACAATTCTGTTTATTTAAAAATAGCATACCTTTTGTTTTTAAAAATTGTCATGATATTTGTCAAATGTGCAAAACCAGAGAAATTTTATTATAAACCACCGTCTTCTCTCGGGTTCACAGCTCTCCTCCTCTGGGGCCTGTGCCAAGAATCAATTCCAGCATTTAATATTACAAGAGTTTTACCAAAAGATTGGTGAAGTGGCAGGACTAGATGAGGACAAGTGGGGGCCCTGCTGTCCAGGGACTCCTTCCCAGCTGCCCCTTCAGGACAACTGGAGATTTACTCATGTCTTCTGTTCCCTCCCCACGTCCGTGATGCCATGCATTCTTCTGATGCCTGGGACTCTCTCTTCATCCTCCACTCTTTCCTGGCCCTGAAAATACCACAGCTCCCATTACCAGTTTTCTCTCCCTGACCCCTTTACTCCATACTTCTTGGATTTCCAATTGCATTTTATCTTGTTTATTGACCTTCTCATTTATTTTTCAATGAATATTTGAGTGCCTACTATGGCACTTGGCTTGAAGTGATGAGCAGACAGGCATGCTTCTGTCTTTATGGAGCTCAGAGTCCAGCAGGGAAAACAGACATTACATATCGATACTAAAACCTGCTGCCTTATTATAGGCTTTATACACCTGGATACTCACCTTATAAATTTAGTTTAGGCATCACCTCCTGCAGGCAGTCTCTCCAGTTTCTCCAGGCTGGGCTAGGCACCCTCTTACATGCTCTGTTGACATCCTGTAAATGTCTCTCCCATAACATTTCACACACGGCGATGTCACTGTGGACCTGCCTGTCTCCCCCACAATACATGGTGAGCTTCTGAGAGGCAGATATTACCTCATTGATTTTTTAATCTCTAGCTCTGTTCCCTGCACATAGCAGATTCCAACAAATGCTAAGTAAAAGCCTGACCGAATAAACATTTTCTTTATTGGGTCCTTCCAAGGGGAATCCCAATAAATAACACTTTCTGAACAATATGACAAATAAGCCAAAAGTAAAGACACAGGCCAAATTTCACCTTTGTTACTGATAGATGCTCTGTTGGAGAATGTAGTGTCGTTCGAACCATAGCACTAGGCAGATACCCACCCAGGTGAGGGGACCTGGGGGCCAGTGAGGGTTGTGGAGGGAGAATCACAGCAGCAAGCTTATTCCCTGTGCACGCTTGTTTCCAAGAAGAAGATGGCAAAGCTGAACGGAGCCTGCCCAGTTATTCTCCCAAACTTACTATGGGAGAAATCACCCCCTCCCAAGGCAGAGAGAGAGGCCGGCACGTAGAGGCTACATGAATTTGGCTTGTTTGCAGGAAGAAAACACCAGATATGAGCAAAGATATATTCCCCATGACCAACTCTGTTGTATCAAGCACTGTGGAAGTCCATGACAGATTGTCTAATCCTTATCAAAGCAGACAGAGATAGGTATCATTCCCATCTCACAAAAGAGGAAGCCAAGACTTATAATAATGAAATCACTTATCTAAGATTGCTCATCGAGGAAGTGGTAGAGCCTGGATTCGATTGTATTATTGATAATTACGGCTGAGATTTGTTTGGGTACTTATTGCATGCTGGGCCCTGGAATAAGTACGTTAACTTATCTAACCCCCACAACAAACCTATGAAGTAGGTTATGACTTTTATTCCATTTTGGAAATGAGGTCATTTAGGCCAAGGTCACCAGCTCAGGGCTGAGATTCAAACCAGGATCTGTCCCCCAGAATTTCATATCATTCATGCCTCAAGTAAAACATGCAAATAAGTCAACCACTGATTAACAGCACATATTGTATCCTTCTAAGACAGAAAGCTGAGTTCTAGAACTGGAACTCCAGGGTCAGGGTTTGAATGTTGCTACATGTCAACAGTGTGATTCTGAGTCATGGCCTTGG
>JAAGEH010000030.1:24706789-24748063 GCA_011751065.1 Lasiurus cinereus | reverse complement strand
GAGAATAAAGGACAAACCCTAGGCTGGAGGAGGGGCAGGACAAGGGGGAAAATGGGGTTGGTCTAATTGCTTCCGAGAATATCAGATATCTCCCTTAATCCTCTCAAAAAACAGAAGTGAGGAAAGCAAAATGGAACAGAGCAGCCAAGAGGAGGAAGGAAGTGGGTCTGGAGCTGGTGGAGAAGAAGCAGAGAGACGGTGAAGGGTGAGGGCATCTCCCCCACTCTCTGCAGGTGGCCCATTCTATACCAAGTGTGTCCTCGCAGAGTGGAGAGGGGCAAATTCTGGATGCTGGAAGTTGGGGTACCCATTTGGTAATATGCCCATTTATAACGTAAAGAGCCTGAGGCCCTGCCTGAGGTCCTCAGCTGGGGTGAAGGAGAGGCTGGAATTTGGGCTGGTCTGACCCCTGCACCAGGGGCCTTTTTTACTTGCATGCTTGGTACTGAAAGTGTTACCAGGATCAGCAGTGGCCTCAGGGTTTGCCTAGGCCTCCAGGCCAGAATCTGCCTTTCAGCAATATCTCCACTGACTGGGATGTCTATTTACATTTGAGAAGCCCTGTCCTATACCATTTCAGTTACCCCAGAGTTCCTTCTAACCCCTGGGTTGTCTGCCTTTCATCACTGGCTGATATGCCACTATCACCCCAGACAGGGGCCTCTGCTCCTTGCCTTGGCCCTGAGACCTTCAGGTAGCTGGGCTCTTAGCTCTATTTCTTGTCCTATTTCCACCCCAGCTGGTAGTCCCCTAGGGAACAGGTGTGTGGTCCAGCATGCTGTCCACACAGCAACAACAGTGCTTTCATCTCTGCTGCTGCCTGTGGGCCTCCTGTCACTCTGATCTTCCTAGCAACTCCTCAGAGTAGGTACTGTTATCACAGTTAATAAGAAACATGTCCCCCAAATTCTCAGAGCTAGTTGAGTTCAAGGTAAGGGGTCCTCCCAAGGATTCCTCTTTTCTCTTCCCCGCCCCCCAAAAGAAAACCTCCCCACCAGTTTGGAGGTAGTGAGACATGGGTTTAGTGTACTGGTTAATAAGTCTGATTTTGTAATCAAAGAAAACATGATAATTTCAAGAGAAACATCAAAAGTGCTTTATTCAAAATAATGTCCATCGCTAGCTACACATTTTCCCCATCTTTAGATAATTTGTGGATACTGTCCCAATAGAACTTTTCTTGTTTTAGTCAAACCATTCAGAGACCCAGTTTTCCACTCCTTCATATGTTTTGAAGTGCTGCTCAGAAAGTACGTGTGTCATTGATCAGACTAAGTGGTAATCTGAAGGAGCAAGGTCTGGTGAATATGGCGGGTGGGTTAATACTTCCCAGGCAAGATCTTTTAACGTGTCTTTAACTGGTTTTAAAGTGTCTGATGGTGCCTTATCATGATGCAAAATTACTTTGCTGTGTCTTCTGGCCCATTCTGGTCATTTCATGATCAAAGCTTGGTTCAAACTGATTATTTGCTGTTGGTAGCAATCAGTATTAATGGTTTCACATTGTTTTAAAAGCTCATGATACATCACACCTTCCTGATCCCCCCAAATGCAGAGCATTATCTTCTTTCCAAAGTAATTTGGTCTTTTGTAGTTGATGTTGATGGTTTACCAATAATTTTTTTGCATTTGGGATTCTCAAAATAAATTCACTTTTCATTGCCAGTCACAATTCAATGCAAAAAAGATTTTCTTTTGTGCCGTTGAAGCAACATTTTACTGATGACTCTTTGGTTTTCCATTTGTCTTTCGTTCAGTTAATATGGCACCCATTTTCCTTCCTTTAAAATCTTTTTCATTGCTTATAAACAATTAGAAATTGTTTGCTGAGCAATATTAATATTTCTGCAAGTTGTTTTAGAGTTTGACACGAATCTTTATCCAATAATGCTTGTAATTATTGGTCTTCAAATGTTTTCGGCTGACCTGTACATTCTTTGTCTTTCACATCAAAATCATTACTTCTAAAGCATTTAACCACTATTTACAAATATCTTGAGATTGAGCATATTTACCATAAGCTTCCCGAAGTATACAATAACTTGCAGCAGCACTTTTCTTCAAAATAAAATAATGAATTAAAACTTCCCACAAATGCTCTTTTTTTTGCACAAAATTCAACATTTTTAAGCGTAAAAATATCTATGATGTTAACACCTTCAGAAAATTTGACATATGAAGTTTTGAAGCTTGTTGTCAATACAACAAAATAGCATGCATATCAAATCGCATATTTATCAACATATGTGTAACTCCATTTGGGAAAAAAATCTGCATTATCAACCGGTACACCTGTTTACATATTTTAAAGAGGGTATGAAATTGTTGCCAGACAGTTTTCTTTGATTGCCCCTGGCCTCCCAAACCCCAGTGCTCCAGGGAGGGTGGCCAAGCCTGAAGCAGGCCCTCCTCTGCTGGCCAGATCTCTCATCCTTCCAACCGAAGGCCCAGAGGGGAGATCAGAAGCCTTGGCCTTCAACCTCAGCTGTCACTCACCTGCAACTTTGGGAAAGTTAGCTCACGTGTGTGAGGCACACCCCTCAGGGCCCCACACAAAGGCACCAATTTCTGTTGTTCTCTGGGCCTCAGTTTCCCCTTTGGGGCAATGAAGACGTTTTGTTGGATTCAGTTGTTTTCAAACTGTGGTCCAAAGAGTTTCAGGGATGTCAGCTAGAGTTCATCCTGTGTTTGAGTTGAGATGGGAAAGAGAGAACCAGCGGGTTCAGGGCTGCCCCAGATTTCAACCAGAGCTGCCAGCTTTTCTCCATTTTTCATGCCAGCTCCTCATAAGCCTTGCTCTAAATCCAGGGTGGGGCAAAGTCAGTTTATAGTTGTTTGAGTGGAAAATAATTCCATAATTAAGAAATAATAATTCAAGAATAAACTCTGTACTCACAACTGTAAACCCATTCTTGCCCCACCCTGTATGTTTTATTTTATTTTTTTGTATGAAATAATTTGAAAGCCATTGTGCTGAATATTCTGTGAAGACCCATTGGGCCAGGACAACTGGTTCCAGGTCTGCTGTTCATGACTTCGGACTTATTAACTGGGGTACCAAACACATATTTACTAAGTGCCATCGTGTCATTCACTCACTGAGTGACGTGCCCTGGCCGCTGTTTACAATGTTCACTTTGACTGCTGCAGGGGAAACAGACCACAGGGTCATGTGTGTGATGGCTCTAGCCTTTCTCCGTAGCAACAGAGCCCTGACTCTTCACTGGGCATTGAGCTGTTGAAAACAAAGCCTGCATCTCCCAGTCTCTTGGGATGAGTCTCCCAGGTGTGACTCATCCATGACTCTATGCTTTTTCTCATGCCACACATACACACAAACACATGTACACAGAGTTAGGTGTGGCTATTTGATCGATGCATTCAAATGAATTTGTAGACCAGGCAGTTTTTTTTTTTTAAAGTGTGTGTGTGTGTGTGTGTGTGTGTGTGATCCATTTCTTCAGTTCTTCCTCCCAAATGAACAGATGCAGACAGGGTAAGCACTGATGGTCCATGTGAGCAAAGGAAATACCCAGGTGAGGGTGGGGCCATAAAAACAAGGAGCCTAACCCTGGGCTGCCACACTAAACTGTTTCCACCCAGGTTGCTGCATGAGTGAGAAATACATCCTGTCTTGATTAGGCCTCTGCTTATTTGGTTTTCTGTCAGGGTAACTCACATACATACACAGATACCGACACATACACACACACAGTGGACAAGAGTAGGAGTAGAGATAGCAGAAAGGTGATGGTCATTGGGGTAAAGGTAGAAGCTTTGAAGGTGATGAGAAGCTCAAGTTCTGGACATAATGCAAAAATACAGGTGATAAGGTCTGCTGATGGAGTAATGTGAGGCATGAAAAAAAGAATAGAGTCATGGATGATTTCAAGATTTGGAAGAATGTGTTGTTAGATGGAGACTGGGAGAGGAGCATGGGTGGGGTTGGAAATCAGGAGTTTCATTTTGGACACGTTAAGTCTGAAATGCCAAAAGACATCAATGTTGATTAAGCATTTGGATTCAGGCATCAAGATTTCAGAGGAGAGGGAATTGATTTAAGTACAAAAACAGACCTTTGGGCAAAGATGTGGGGAACAAAATAAAATAGATTGCCACAGTGAAAATCTGGTCAAGCTGTTGCCTTGTCATTTTCCATAATTGCAATATGGCTTTTAATTATCTTGCTCAACATACTACTGGGTACTGGGAAATCCACAGGACAAATTACTACTCTGTGCACCTTGGAAAACGTATCCACACATCTAAATAACTCAGAGTTCCAGGGCACATAATTACCCTCTGAGAAAATTTTCCAGGGTGAATGGCATTTGGGAAAGTTGAGAAATTAAGGAACTAGATCTTCAATCCAAAAGCCATAATGCAAAGAGTGTTCAGGACATCTGGCTTGGAGTTCTGGATTCACCACATAGGTACCTGATGATAAGGGAAAAATATCTACTATACCTACATGCATACTTTTATCCGTCTGTCCGTCTGTCCATCCATCCATCCATCCATCCATCCATCATCCATCATCTGAATATAGTATCTCCAGTGCCATTTCCTTTCTCTTGAATCTCCCTCATTCTTATATCATATGATTGGGCTGTGGTGCTTATTTCCCACGTAAGATAAGAAAGGAAACCACCTGGAATATTAAAGGCCATGGAGTCAAAAGAAAGAAGATAAGAAATAAAGGGATATCTGTCTAGACAAACATGAGTGGTAGAGAGCTCTCTGGCATCAGAGTCTGTATCAGTGAACACCAAGAGCTGAACTGTCTGCAAGAGGAGCTGTTCTCTGAGAGCGATTTGGGGACAACTGTGCAGAATTGCTTGCTCCTTTCTTTTCAAGGTCTAGCTCTGTAAAATTCCAAATCCCAGGTTCAGTATGGCATCATGTCCAACACATCATGACTATCTAAGCAGTGATAGCTAAGGAGGAACCTAAGGGCAATGTCAGAGAGGCTGCACCTTAGCTCTGGGTGGAGAGAGAAGCAGAGCATCCCTGAAGCCACAGAGATGGAGCATGAGCTAAAAGCCACAGAGAACTTGCAACTAAAGGGTAAAGTGGGGATGAAGCCTTTAGTATCAGGAGGCATGGATAGATGTATGACACCCAGAAGACCACCTCAATAGACAGCCACTCAAAGTGCCCAGGGACCAAGCTAGGCCCTCTGGAGTATACTGAGAATTACAGGAGCTCTTGGACCAAGATCCCACCCCATCTGTATACTCTTTTCTGCCACCTCCATGGCCATGGGCATTCATAAGCTTACACCCGCACCCAGACACAATCTTGGGAAAAAAGGAAAAGGGAAATTTTTTTATTGAGAAAGATACTGTATTCATAGAGGGCTTGAGTTTAACTATCAACCCCAACGTGACTGGATTTAGTAAGAAAAGATGACACAAATCCAAAACCAACTGAGTTGCCTTAATTGGCAGTTTAAGGATTCTGTTACACCTCCAGGAGGAATGGAGTTGCAAGAGCAAAGTAAGATTGGTTGTTGCCAAAGAAAATTATGTTATTTTGCACATCAGAGTTGTGTGCCAATTTTACATTTTTTGCTATAATTCCTTCATTTATTCATTCCTTTATTCATCCCACAAGCATTTACTGAGCACCTACTCTCTGTCAGGCAGTGGAAAAAGAAATGAATAAGATTCTTTGGCCTAAGCATAGAGAGTGGTGTGGGAGGTACTACCTATAATCTCAGTGCAAGGTAAAGGTGCTGGAACAAAGGCCAGCCCAGGAGAAAAGCATAAGATGCCCGGCCCAACCTGGGCAGGCAGTCAGAGAAGAGTTGCTGAAGGAGTCAGTGCCTAACCTGAGCCTTTAGGGTAAGTGGGAGTTGACCATGTAGAAAAGGACAGACAGGAATAGTAGCATGCATTCATTGTGCTTATTCATTCATTTAACCAATATATATTGGGTGTCTACTAAATTAAAGTGGGGATACAGCAGTGAATGAAACAAATGATCCTTGCCTTTGTAGAACTTCTAGTGAGAGGAGAGAGATAAAAACAAAAAACAGAACCAATATGTAATACTATCAGATATATTATAGAAGAACATATAATACTAGAGGTCTGGTGCATGAAATTCTTGCATGGGGGCATGTGTCGCTCAACTCAGCCTGCACTCTCTCCAATCTGGAACCCCTCGGGGGGTGTCCGACTGCTTGTTTAGGCCTGATCCTAGACTAAACGGGCAGTCGGACATCCCTCTCACAATCCAGGACTGCTGGCTCCCAACTGCTCACCTGCCTGCCTTCCTGATTGCCCCTAACTGCTTCTGCCTGCCAGCCTTATCACCCTCTAACCACTTCCCTGTCAGCCTGATTGATGCCTAACTGCTCCCCTGCCAGCCCAATGGCCCCTAAATTCCCTCCCCTGCAGGCCTGGTCACCCCTAACTGCCCTCTCCTGCAGGCCTGGTTCCCCCCAACTGCTCTCCCCTGAAGGTCTGGGTCCCCCAAACTTACCTTCCCTGCAGGCCTAGTCACCCCCAACTTCCCTCCTCTGCTGGCCTGGTCATCCCTAACTGCCCTCCTCTGCAAGCTTGATCACTCCTAACTGCCCTCCTTTGAAGGCCTGGTCTCTCCCAAATGCCCTTCCCTGCTGACCTGATAGCCCACATCTGCCCTCCCTTGCAGGCCTGGTCCCTCTCAACTGCCCTCTCCTGTTGGCCATCTTGTGGTGGCCATCTGTGTCCACATAGGGGCAGCCATCTTTGAGCACATGAAGGCAGCCATCTAGCGTGTTGGAGTGATGGTCAATCTGCATATTACTCTTTTATTAGATAGAATTTGTGTAGTAAGGACACAGAAGGAGACAATACAGGGAGGTAGGAAAGGGGCCAGAGGTTATTTTGAATGAGATGGCATCTGAATGAGGATCTGTTTGAAATGAGAGCCTTAAACATGCGACCACCTAAAGGTACAATATTTGGGGCAGAGGGAACAGCAAGTACAAAAGCTCCAAGTTGGAGTTTTCTTGACAAGTTCAAAGAATGCCAAGTCAGAGTGGCTGGAGCTGAGACAGAGAGAAAGAGAGGTCAGAAAGCAGGTGGGAAAGGTATCCAGGGCCAGTGCAGACAGAGCCTGGCAGGGCGTGATGAGGAGTTTGGATTTTGTTCTGCAAGTGAAGAATGTGAAGACTCAAGGCAGGGGATGTTAGGGACATTGGGGGACTTACAGTTAGTTCAATATGATTGGATGGTAAAGTACACACTAGATATCATAAGGAAACGAGCTAAAGAGGTAAGCTGGAGGCCTAACAACAAAGGCCTAAACAAAAAAGAGTTTTGCTCAGCCAAGAGTTGGGATTTATAGTGAGTGTAATGGAAACATTGAGTTGATTTGATCGGATTAGGATTTTGGGGAAAATGATTTGTAGGCATTTTGGAGCATGGATTAGAAGAACAGGGGAGTCATATAGGAAACAGGAAGCAAAAGATCATGGAAATACCAATTGAAGTGGTTTCTAGTCATCCAAGTGGGAAAGATGACAACTGAGAAGCTACAACAGAACTGGGGATGAGGTAGGGGAGTGGGATCAAAGCAGAGTGAGATGGAACCAAAGCTTGGCAGGATTTGAGAAGTAAGGGACATTGAAGAGACTGGTTCTCTTCTCCCTGCAAGTAATCCAGTCCATTCTCATGAATTTAAACACCATTTCTAAGATAACACCTCCCAAACATCTATCTTCAGTCCACATCTTACCTCTATGCTCTCATCCCCAGCTGCTTTGTGGGCTTCTCTATTGCCCCACAAGTATTTCATATGTTCAAACAAAAGTCTTGGTTGGTCCCTGTCTCCCTCCCGCAAATGAGACCTAGGAGTTAGTATCCTTCCCTCCCCATGACAGCTCCATTACAAGTCCTAACATATACAAATGCAATTTGAGTCTGTTCACATCTACTAGATCCATGGCGATCACCTTAGCCACAGCACTGTCATTTTATGCTCAAACCAGAAGTTCTAAAATGGAATGCAGATGATTATTGTTCCAGATTCAGACAGAACTTCTACTTATGTTTATTGTAGCATATCCTTTGTAATTTGCTTTTGGGTTTATTTCTTAAATAAGTCCTTTGGTTAATGAGAGAAAGTTCTTCTTTAATGAAGAATCTCAGCTAATAAGGGTAGAAGAGTCGTATTAGAAAATTACTATTGTGCAACTCCTTATTGAAATAATCAATCTAGTCTGCAACCATTGATGATGGTTGCAAATATCATTCCGTGAAAAACTGAGGAGGAACTTTATAATTGAGAATAAGGCTGAAACACCTAAACCCAGAGATCAACCTTAACATCAGTGAAAGCTGGACAACTAGATACTTTGCAGCTCCTAATGAGATGCTAAAGGAAGTATACAGCAGCTCCCTATGAAATAGTGTTGCCTCCTCCATGTTGCCTTCCTCCCCTCCTCCCCTAACAAACCTCAATGTCGTCAAGTCTCCAGGTATAGCTACCATTTGATAGGCAATATGGGGGATGACATCCAAAGAGATGATCAGCCAAACCAGAATATAGGGAAATTCTGTAAGACAAACGACCCAGTGCATTGGTTAGGGTCCCAGTGGGAAAACATATGGCATACTCTGGCTTAAGCTAGAAGCAAACAGATTTGTTTCCAAAGCAGATGCCCAGCAATAGGGTGGGCTCCAGGGTTGGCTGATTCAGAGATGTGGTGATGCCACATTCCAAGATTCCCCTCTTTCTCCATAGCACTGGCCTCACCTCGAGTCTGGTTCCCGTTGTCCGTATGGTGGATGCCAATGGCAATCAGGACACGTGTCTTCTTTCCCCTCCAGTGAGGGAGAGAAGAAGGCTAGACACCAAAAAAAGATTCTTTACTGCCATTTCCAGTAGCCTCTCCTCAGGACCCAGGGGCCTCCTCATAGCTACCTGGAAAGGAGAAACTGACACCCATCAGCTGGGGTGGAATGGATGTTGGCAATCAGTCACTATGGCAACTGTAGGGATCATAGGAAGAGGCTTTCAGATGGTTCCAGGGCTCATCTACTTTTATGCTCCTCAAGTGTTAACAAATGGAGCTGCTCTGTTTAGCTACTGCTGTACAACAAATGACCCCAAACTTAGGGGCTTGAAGATGCAATTATATTATGATATCTCACAGGTTATGGGGCCTGAATTCAAGCAGAGCTCAGTTGGAAGATACTTCAGTTTCATGTGGCTTTGATTGGGGTCACTCAGCGGTTTTTAGCTAGCAGCTAGGCTTGTCTGAGGGTCCCCTGGATGTCATCTCTCACATGATTGGCCCTGTGGGGACAGCTGGAGGCTGGGCTCAGCTGCTGCCTCTCCCCCTCTGTGTAGTTGCAGGGCTTCTCCATATGGTCTCTCCAGCAGAGGAGCTGAACTTCTCACATGGTGGGTCAGTTTGCTGTCCAGCTGAAAGTGATGGAGAAATTGTGAAATAAAAGAAGATTTCAAATGTTATCTTTAGCATGTGTAATAAACATAAAGAATGGGCATGCGTTTTTATCCCCCATAAATTAAGAGTACTGTATTTCCTAACAAGAGGAACAGATTT
This sequence comes from Lasiurus cinereus, assembly GCA_011751065.1. Taxonomy (NCBI): domain Eukaryota; kingdom Metazoa; phylum Chordata; class Mammalia; order Chiroptera; family Vespertilionidae; genus Lasiurus; species Lasiurus cinereus. Next base: position 24,738,501 of record JAAGEH010000030.1, on the reverse strand, counting down.
TATAGTGTGATTCAACCCTTGTTCAAACTGGACAGACATCAAATCTAGCACTATAGAAATGTTATTTGGAAGTGAACTTTTTAACTATTAACACAAATGCCAAGATGCTACGCAAAACATCCACAGGAATTTTTTTCATCTTTAAAAAAATTGTTCACAAACATTTCCTACACAATCCAACATACAACAAAGAAATAGTATGTATTTTCTTTCAATTTCCATACAATGGAAAAATAAGAATATATATGTATATATTAGAAAGTTTAACAATGTCAATAGGCAGACAGTTTAAGTCTATAGGTGAGAAATTATTTCATAAACTAATCTGAATTTATTTAGCACCATAACTGAGTATTATTCTGGCTAATAAACCTGCTGTCATCAGGCTTCTGGTACATACTGACATCATTACTCGGTGTACAGTGCTGCTCCCCATCGTGGTTCTTCACAATTACTAACAGAAAACTTGCAAAGGAGGGGCAAGCATTTGCAAAAAAACAAAAACAAAAAACAAAACAAAAAAAAAACAAACAAAAACAAAATCCCCAGCTTTGAGTAAGCATGAAGATGTATAATGGGATTTCCTCCCAAGCAGTGGTCTTTCAAAGCATCAAGAAATCACCAGAACTGAATTTGCCAAGATATGTTTCAGTTTTTCCATAAGAAGTGCATTTGCTTATTCCAACAGAGAAGCTGAATATCAAACTTAGAGCTTGCATTGGGGGTGGGTTGGGGAATTCGACTATTTGAAAAATTACCATCTTAAAAAAATGACCACCAAAAATAGATTCTCTAAATTTATTTTAAAAATCATAAAAAACATTTCTTACGAAAGAGCATCACATTCCCCAAACTGCTTCTGAATTGATGCCAGGGACATGTGGACTCTTTCCTCCCTGCGCCCTCCCCAAGTGCTACAGTGCCCACAAAGCCAAGTGTTCACAATAATTGCCCAGGGGTTTTCCTTTTTTACTACCCACAATGAACGAAAATTAAAATTGACTCGTTTGGCTGCTATTACAAAATTTCAGTGTTAGATTTTGCACACCCTCCCCCGACCCTGTTTGTAAGGAACTAAAACATTACACATGGGGAACAACAAAGATTCCACTACACCTCAAATGCAGAACGCCTATGAAGCAGAGGAATGGTGGCTTTACACACAGAAGCAGATTGAAAGAAAGTGAGATTCCTTCAGGTCTTAGAAAACTTTCTGGAATATCGCTTCACCAAGTTCTGCAGCAAATACCGTGCATTTGTACCTAGTCCTGTGTTCCTGTAGTGGAAACCACCTCATTGGTCTTGGGACCCTCTAAAGCAGTGGTTCTCAACCTTCCTAATGCCGCGACCCTTTAAGACAGCTCCTTATGTTGTGGTGACAAAATTATTTCCGTTGCTACTTCATAGCTGTAATTTTGTTACTCTTATGAACTGTAATGTAAATATCTGATATGCAGGATGTATTTTCATTGTTACAAATTGAACATAATTAAAGCATAGTGATTAATCACAAAAACAATATGTAATTATATGTTGTGAAATATTTATTTCTAATTACAAATAAATGAAATTTTGTCTTGAATCATGGTGTAGCATGGGTAACAGTCTTCATATGACAACAGTAAACTACATTGCTACATTTTGCTACACTGAGGAGCGGTGTGTTGGTTCCTAAGACCATGGGAAATAGGTATTTTCCGCTGGTGACCCCTGTGAAAGGGTCGTTCGACCCCCTAAGGGGTCAAGATCCACAGGTTGAGAACCGCTGCTCTAAAGGCTCATCAGTTTTGATTGAAGCTCCTGACCCAGGATGAATCTGTTTAATTGCTGACAAACTTTGCCAGTAACAAATCCAGCCACATCTTTGGGAATAGTTACTTGTGTGGTAATAACAGGTCTACCAAGATCACCATACAAGCCACAACCAGAATACAGTGGTACCTCGAGATACGAGTGCCCTAACATACAAGATTTTTGAGATACGAGCCCTCGAGCGAGCGATTTTTGCTTTGAAATATGAGCAACATTTGAGATAAGAGTAATCACGCGGATCGGCCAGCTGCACACGACCCACCAGTTTACCGCGACTCAAGCATCTCATAGTTTCCCACGCCTCAAGGTTACGGAACGAATTAAACTCGTATCTTGAGGTACCACTGTAATCACATCTGGAGCCAGCCTGTGGTTCACAAGCCATCTGCTGTTCTGGAGGGTTCCTTGTTTCTGATGCAGAGTCCCAAGTATCATCAGCAAGGAAACTAATCATGAGCATACAATTTTTAATAATAGATATGTTGTTTCTCTCCAGATCCATATAAATAGATGTGTCCATTTCCTCTGAAGAGGTGCTGTTCTGTCACTAGCTCAGGTGCCCATGTCACCGACTATCCTGGGTGGTGTGAGCTGTGGGCCCCTCTTCGTTCTCATCACCCCTGTGTGGTCCAGAGCACCATCGCACCCTCCTCCCCCCAATTGGCATCCCAGCAGTCTCCACTCTGACTTCCCTGCTGCAGCCTTACCTGCCTCTGTTCATTCTTTATATTGCTTTCCAATATGATTTTTCTGAGACACAAGCCTGACCAGACCACTCCCTTGCCTAAAGTCAACATTAGGTTTGCTTTCAACAACCAGATAAAATTCAAATTCCTCAGTAAAGCTTATACGTTTTCCCTATCCTGGATCAAATTCCCCAATTGTCATTGGAATGTAAGGTCCCAGAGGGCAGGAATTTTCTCTCTTTTTTTCTCTGTTTTATCCCTAGCTCAGAGACCCAGCCTGGAGGAGGAAGAGAGACACAGAGGAGGGAAGGAAGAAAAGAAAGGAGCTAGTTTCTACAACACCCGGTCCTTCACCTGTCATGATTTCATTTCTAGTTTAATGTCTGGCTTCCTCTCTGGATTATAAGGTCTAAGTGGGTAACGAACACACCATATTCACTGGTTTTAGCACAGTGCCTGCAGCAAAGTAGGTGCTCAAAAAAAATGTCTAAAGTCAATGAATGAATTAATAATGTGATAAGTGCTTAAGGTACACAGAAGGATGAACCCTGAAGGAAATGCCAGCAGATCCTCCAGAGTTTGGGGTGGAAGTCGGAAGGAGGAAGGAGGTACATGAGCCCTGGGAGGGCGATGCTCATGACTTGTGCCTCTAGGCCCAGCCTTCCAGGAGTGTAGGTGCCGGGCTCCCTTTAGGCCTATGGCTCTGGAAGTTGAGTCCTTTGCTTCATTTTGGAATCCCTAGTTTTCTTATTTGACACAAGTATCCAACCCTGCTGGTTTTTTCCCAAGAGATGGAGTCTTTGGAAGTGATGCGTGGACTGCCTTGTCTCAGCCTTCTGGAATGTGACCTCATTCCTTCCTCAGGCCGGTCCCTTCATTAAACAGCCTGCCTCGTCCTGCTCCATCAGGCAGCCTGCCAGGCGTACACTTGGCATGGGAGTCCCAGTTCAGGGGCCATGGCAGCCTTTACAGTGTAAGCGTGGAATTCAGACACACATAGACCTGGGTTTCAGTTCTAGATCCATCACTGATGCCTGTGTGGTTTTAGGCAAGTTACTTGGCTGTCTGAGCTTTGATGTCCTCATCTGGAAAGTAGAGCTAATAATAGTGCCAGTTCATTGCATGTCTGTGAGGATTAAAGTAGATAATCCATGAGCCTGCACCACAGAGAGCTCAGAAAATGTGGAGTATTCTTTACCTACTCAAGGACTTCTCTTGCCCTTTGGCAGGTCACAAATTTCTCTGGGATGGAGCAAGGGAAGAGGGGAGAATTAGCATGGATTAGCACAGGACCAGGCGCTGTGCTGGCCTGTCTGAGAGAGTTATCTCCCCAAACCACATGACCTCCCCATGTTGTACTGTGAAACATTAGCCCCATTTTCCAGTGGAAGGAATGCCGATGGAGAGAATGCAACCAGGAATCCAGGCTCTGAAACACCTGCCATGTGAGGTTGATAAGGACCTACCTCCCCCAACCTCCCCCCCGCCTCCGCGCCTGTCCCCTCTTCCCTCCCGCCACCCCCCACCCTGATTCTCGCTGGTTGTGGCAGGTCCTGTCTGACGGGCTTGCTGTGCCGAGGGTCTGAGAGAACACTATGTAAAATGCAGAGCCCACTGATGCTTGTCAGTATGAGAGTCTTCATTCCCTTAGAGGGCCGCTGACTGAGAGCAGGGCTTGATGGCAGGGACTGCAGGGAGGATGAACATGGGGACAGGCCAGGGAGGAGCACCCCAGGGCATCAGGATCCTCTTACTCCCAGGGAATGGGGCTGCTATAAACACCTGAGTGGACTTCCCACTGAGGTGGTGAGAAGACTCCCCTGACCTCTCTGGCCCTTGGGAACGGGAGGCGATGGGAGCACAGCAGTTCTAAAGGTCAGCACACCTGGGCTTAACGCTGGCTCTGCCACTTGCCAGCCATGGGACTTTGACAAGTCCTCCTTATCTTTCTGAGCCTCAAATCCCCATCCAAAATGCAGACAATACCACGTGTTCTGGTTACCTCCTGTATGAGAAACCACTCCAGAACGTAATGGCTTACAACAGTGCTTACTGATCAGGGGTCTGACGGACTGGGTTCGGTTGGGGGCTCCTGCTTGGCATGTTACCATCGGATGGTGGCTGGGGCTGGAGTCAGCTGATGGCCGGACTAGGCTGGATGTCCAAAGTGGCTTTTTACTCCCATGTCTGGCACCTGAGCTGTCTGTCATTAGTGCCCAAGGCCCTTCATGATATGGCTCTCACCTATCTGTGCAGCCTTGGTTGGCCATGTCCCCCTGACACTCCAGCTATGTGATTCTGTCCCATTCTTTAGTCCACACCACTCTTTCTCCCCTCTGCTTCCACTTCCTGCCCCGAATTCTCACCTGTCTGATAACCCTTATTCATATTTCAAACTTCCCTTCAAACATCACCTTCTCCAGGAAGCCTGTCCCAACTCTTCCCTCCCACTGCTCCCTCCACACCCTTCTGTGTGCTCGCATAAATCCTGTGCTCATTGCAGACTGGCCTTCCTGCCATTCCCCACATTCCCGACTCAGGGCCTTTTCACGTGCTGTGCCCTCTGCTAGATGCTCATTTTCTAAATATTCACTAACTAGTTTCCTTAGTTCACCTAGGTCTCTGTTCAAATCTCCTCTCCTCAGAAAAGCCTGCCATGACCAGCCTATCGAAATTGCACTCCTGTGCATTGTCCCTCCCCGCCACCTTCTTTTTTCTTCCCAAAGGACTTGTCATCTGCCACAGTGTCTGCACTGCTGTGTGAAGCCAGTTCCCAGAAACGTACAAGAGCCACCAGTGGGCATCTCTCCCAAATTGGTGTTTAGTGATGCTATGTGGCAGTAGCTGACATCAGCCATAAGGAGAGTATTTACATCAATAAAATAATAAATTATGGTTCCTTCTCTCTCTCTCTTCTACAAAACCTGTTGATAAACATCTATACCTACACTACTGTGTACATGTATTTATTGTTCATCTACCCCTCCCCCCAGATTATAATTTCCATAAAGGCAGACTTTAATAATGCTGTGTTCTCAGAGCCTGACACCAAAGGCATGTTCAGTAATATTTGTTGAATGAATGAACAAATATGCAAGCAACCAATGAATAACAATAATCATACAGAAGTGTAAGTTGAGGCTCTCAAAAGCACAAATTCAATCTTTTTTTCAACTTTCACATACAGCACAGAGCCTGGCCCGTAGGAGCTCAGGAAATGTTGATAAACCAGTTTAATGCACTCGCAAAGGCTTGTATCCAGGTCAAATCCAGTTTCACCCTGATGAGCTTAAGTAACAAAACAAAACTGGACCAGACAGCTCCTCAGGTAGTTTCCATTACGTGCCAAAGACAGAAGCCTTCGCCAGCACAGACAGGAGCCTGGCTTTCTAATCCCTGGGCCCGCTGCTTGCCCTCTTCCCTCCTCCTACCTGGCCCCTGGTTTTCCTATCAACACAATGAAGCCACTGGGAACAGATGATGGGGTCCCTTCTAAGTCACTATCTGTGGTTGAATTTGTGTCTGGAGCTGCCCCAGGCAGGGCTGCTCTAAAGCAGGGTACGTGTGGGCAGAGGGTAGCTCCATGGCGGAACCAGCCAATAGGTGCAAGAATCAGGTGTTCCTAATGCCCCACGGGTGGGACCTCAGCAGCCAGAACACTGGGGCTGCTGGAAAGGCCTTCTCCTTTCTGTGTCCCCACCCTGCCCGGAAACCAAGCCTCTGGTCCCCATCCTGGCTGCTCCCATCTCTGGCTGCCCCTGATGCCTGCACCTGACTTGAAGTTTGCTGACAATAATTCGAGTGTTGGCTGCTTTGCCTGCTTGGGCTGGATGGGAATGGGAAGGCGGCTGCCACAGGGCGGAGCAGGGAAACTCAATACAGTATACTTTAGTGACCTCGGCCTATTTGTAACAAACAGGGCCGCTGACTGGTCAGGCAACACCTTGTTTCCTGTTGATGTATTGCTAAATGGAGGTGTTCCTGACAGTTGAAGAAACCCTGGTCTGGATTATTGAATGCTTACTGAGTACCAAGTATCGCTCTCAGCTAAGGGTTGGCACACTACAAACCTGTGGGCTAAACCCTATGTTTGAGCTAAGATTTTTTTTTTTCATTTTAAAATAATTCTATAAGTACCTCCACAATAGCCTTGAAGTTTGCTCCTTAACCCACAAGGCCTAAAATTTCCTATTTAGCCTTTTACAAAAATAGTTTGCTAACTCCCTGTGCAAAGATTTTAACATGGATGAATTTATGAAGTAGTTTCTATTATCCCCATTTTACAGACGAGAAAACAGAGACATGGAGAAGTTAACTGGTTTATTAAAGGTCATGAAGCTGGTGAACGGTGAAGTCAGGATTTGAACCCAAGCAGGTTCCTTCTGAAAACCAAACTGCCTGATGTTTTCACTCACTGGCTGTGGGACCTTGAAAAAGTCATTCACAGTCTCTGAACTCTGTCAGATATTCTAAATTGAAGGTGAGAGTGTCCTGAAAACAATATGCTTCAGGGCATCTGTGACGTCTCCATAGGAAACTGTACAGTTAGTGTTTGTGCACAGTTGCATTTATTTGCAGAGAAAATCCATCACTTTCCTCAGAAACAGATTCCATGACTCCAAGCATTAAAACCACTGGCATCATTTTCTTGGAAAGTCATCATCTCCAACTTTAACATCTTTGATGTTAGCGATTTCAGTTGTTATTTTGTCCCTCAAATGTTCTCTTGTTAGGTGGTCTTTCCTATCCAAATGCTACTTCAGTTGTCTTTTTAATGCAAATATTATTCATGGGGTTGTGTTGTTCACCCCCACTCTGGGCGACCCCCTCCCCACGTTTTACAGACTCATCATTGAGAAAAAAAAAGAGGCAATATTAAGAGCAAGCTAGAGCATTCTGGAACACTAGGTGAACAGTCCATGCTAGTGGAAAGAACAGGAATTCTTCATTATAATTATTTGCATTTTCTATGTTATTTATTCAACATATATATAGAAAGCCCCCAGTAGGTGGTCATTGCTATGTGGACGGTGAGGGGTTAAGTGCTATTAGCATCCCATGCCCTCAGCCTAGTCTAGAGCTGGCATGTGGCCTGGCACTTAGAAACGAACTAGTGATGCCTGGCTGGCTGAATAAATGTGAAAGGATGTATGAGAAATCAGTAGTGTGGGTAGGGGAAAAGGGTACAGGGTACTGAGCAGGTTCCTTCTGTGGGTCCCTAGTAACTGTCTGCTTGACTGGGCCCCAGGGTCTTGGAGAAGCTTTGAGGGCTGTCCTGATTGGCCCATCAGTCATGGTTTGAGAGGTTGGTTATAGCTGAGCTTCAGCTGACAGAGCCAGGACTTGCCACATGAATCCAAAGAAATGAGTCCAATTTCTAGCATCCCACTTAGGTTAGATGAACAATGAGGGCTTCCTGGCCCTTTGTCTTGGACCCCACATCCCAGAATTAGACAACAATGAAGTCTCTTCTATGAAGCCAGCACACTCTCCCTAGACTCCCAAACTCCTCGCCTCCACTTCCATCCCCAGAGTCTAGTGACTCACTGCTGCCAAGAGGAGGAGGGGCGGCCAAGCCCTGAAGCACATGACTCTGGACCAATGGGCCGTCTCAAGATGCTCAACTACAGGGATGTGGGGTGGGGGTGGAGTGGGGGAAGGAGGGCAGGAAGGCCAACTATGGCAAGGCCAGGCCTGGGGCATGTGCCCCTGGAAGGCAGCACCAGAGCTAGGAAAGCATCCGTCCCAGGGAAGACTGGAAGTTTCTGTCCTGCTCTCCAGCTTTCACCAGCCATGAACCTGCATTCAGTGGACTGGCTTCCTTCGCAGTGTTGGTCATACCTTGTCTGCCTCCCTAAAAGATGACTTCAACCCAGACGTCCCAGAGCAAAACTGAAAGCTGTTGGAGAAAGCTGAAGCCCTGTTGTTACCTGGACTCAGTTGAGAGACTGTTTTGACGCTCTGACTCAGCAGATGAGGAAGAAAAAGAAATAGGAAATAGTTTGAACTTGGACAATAGTGACCTTGTACAAAGTGTGGCGGGTTAAAATCTTTGGGCTCAGGACATTCCTATGGTCTGTGGCAGTGTGGCCAGAACCAGCCCCAGAAGAAGGTGAATCCTAGCTCTTCCAAGTACTGTCCATGTGTCTTGGGCAAGTACCCTCTGGCCTGAGTTTCCTTATTTATAAAGTGAGACTAACAGAACTGACCTCACTTAGATGCTGCAAGAATAAAGGTAACACATGCTGAGCAGCTGGCCCACGAGGTGCTCACCATAAAGTGTGGATATTATCAATATTACCCAGAAACCATCTGTTCCTAGAAAAGAGGAAATTGGTGGCAGGTAATGGACAGTTTGGGTTACACCTACCTTCTTGGCAAAGAGGCAGAGAGGCCAAGGAGCAGGAATGAACCCTCCTTTCACAACTTCAGGAGAATCCTCTGCAGGCACCTCCCAGGACATAACATCATTTGTTGAATTGGGCCACTGGTGGCAGCAATGCCCCCATCCAGGAGGTGAGCTTGCATGGGAGGGAGGATGGGAAACTGGGATGCTTCACCTTGAGAAAGGTAAGGGAAGAGGCAGGAAGGAGAGAGGAGCAGAATTGCTGGACAAGAGAGTTGGCTTTCAAATAAATACCAAGGTACCACTGAGCGGAAGGGGAAATCACCAAGAATGGACATTCGGACCAGACTGTGAAAATTACAGAGGCACAGATGTTTCCTAAATATTATGATGAACTTTCTCATAAAGCTGCCTGGGAATGGCTGTCCTGGGAAGGGCAGATGTTTCATCATTCCCGGGAATGCATAAGCACCTCTTCCGGATTGAGCAGGGATTCCTCTCCTTGGGTGGGAGGCTGGAATAAAGGACCTCTAAGATCCTTTCCCATCATTCTAAGGAGCAGCACTTGGGCCAGGATTGCCCAGAAGGGCAGGATGGTTTGCAGGGGGCAACAGCACATTTGAGACTTCCCACCACCGGCCTCGCCCCAGAACAGCTGAAGTGCTTCCAAAAAGCAAACACCTCCACACCCCTCTGTGGGGCGTCACACATCCCCCCACCAGCTCTGTGAAGGAAGCGCCATGACTCACCAACGTGGGGTGCGAGAACCGTGGCTGCCTCCTGGATGTTGTGACAAGATTTCCCAGTCTCTCCTCCTACGTTGCTAGGGCCAGTGAGATTAACTACAAAGTAAACTGGGAAGTTACTGGGTGTTTTACTGGCCCTTGGGAAAGAAGCCACCTCCTCCTTGAGGAAGAGACCAGAGTGAGAGGGAGGCCATGTATGTATGCAGTTTCTGACAGGGAAGTCACAACAAAAAGGTTGTGAACGGGAGATGAAATGAAACCATCACACATGCTTATTGGTGGAAATGGCTGTCACTTTTCAAATCTTGATGAACTACAAAAACAAGCAGGGCCATAGCCACAGCCAACCTCTGCTGAAAAGCTGAGTCGGGCCCCACCCCAATGAGCAAGCACAAACAGAGAAACTATTGTCTTTCCAGAAAAGTGAGAAGATCAGAAGTTCCATTCCTTAGGCAGTCTGGACTCCAGCCTCGTCCAGTTTACCACCCCAACATCTTTGACCTACTCAAGACCCTTCAAGCTAAACTGTCATAGAACTGTGAATGTCATCAGACTTGGGTTCTAATCCCCCCTCTGCTGATTCCCAGCTGTGTGACCTAAGACTCAGCTGCCTCGTAGGTGAAGAAGGATTATTCTGCAGAGTTGCTGGGAAGATTATACAGAATTTATTTATTAAGTGCATGGCACAATGTTGGCGTTCAACAAATGGCAGTTCCTATTCATAATAGAAACTATGGCAAAGGAAAAAACAAATAGAAGCAAAAAACAGAAACTTTACCCCAAATACTTCCTCCAAAACTTAACTGGAAAGATTGACTTGATTTAAAATTTTTTATCATAAAATTTTTTAAAACAGATGAATCTGACTACCTTCCATCTCTCTCTCTCTCTCTCTCTCTCTCTCTCTCTCTCTCTCTCTCTTTCTTTCTCTCTCTTTTTATTGATTTCAGAGAGGAAGGGAGAAGGAGAGAAACATAGAAACATCAATAATGAGAGACAATCATCGATCTATTGCCTCCTGCACTCCCCACAGTGGGGATTGAGCCTGTAACCCAGATATGTGCCCTTGACTGGAATAGAACCCAGAACCCTTTAGTCCTCAGGCTGACGCTCCATCCACTGAGCTAAACAGGCCAGGGCTATTATAAATCTCTCTCTCTATATATATAAAGGCCTAAGTGACCATCTGATCATTAGCTATGACGCACACTGATGACCAGGGGACAGATGCTCAACACAGGAGCTGCTGTGCAACAGCAACTTTGTAAAGTGCTCTCTCACATTCTAGGACCCCTCAGGGAGTGTCAGACAGCCAGTTTTGGTCTGATCCCCACAGGCCTGGCTGAGGGACCCCACCTGACCAAAGGGACCCCTTTGAGCCCAGTGCCACCCCTGGTGTGGCCGGCCAGGGTGGGACTGTGAGAGGTTGGCTCCAGGGCTTGTCTGGCCCTTCTCACCCAGTTCCACCCTGCTGGCCACTTTCTAATTAATTTCCTTTCAATGTGCGTGAATTCGTGCACTGAGCCTCTAGTATTTTAATAATGTCAAATAAGAAAATATAGAGAGTGTACCCAATCCCTGGCTCTTTTGAATTCTAATTTTTTTTACAATACTTGAGTCACATTTTTAAAGAAATAAAACACAGAACATAGAGTTGTGTACCCCTTATCTATTTCATTTTCTGTGACTCCCCCCTCTCTCCTCTTCCTTCCCCCCATCCCCTCGTCATTTCCCCTTCCTCTGGTCTCCAGCCCTGGGCTGACTTTCCATTCTTCCCATGGTCCATTTCGTAGCACCTCTTTCCCCCATCCTGAGCTCACTAGCACCACAGCCCACTGCTCTGCGTTTCCTGCATTCCAGCTGCAGGGCCACCTGCTTGCTCTGGGCTCCCATCTCTCTGTGAGGAGGGAAACCCTGACTGCCCACTATCTCAATGGCACTGCCCACTGTCTCAGTGGCTGCTCCGTACAGTGGCTGAAGCTGACCACAGTCAAGCTGGACAAAAGAGTGATGGCTCTTCCTTCAAGGCCCAGGCAGCTTCCCACACCTTCCCTCACGGACTCTCCCCACAATGTCTCTGAGATGTAACCATTGTCCCTGCTCTTCAAGGAAGGAAACCAAGCAGAGGACCTGCCCATGGCCTGGCAGTACAGACTGCAACCTGTTTCCTCATTGCAGGAAAGCAGACAGTGGCAAGTACTTCTATCCCAGTGCCGGGGGGAACTGGTGGCTAATGGCATAGGATCCTTCAGTTTTCAGGAGTGGCTTCATTCTTGTGCCCTACACAGTTAGCTACTGTTTGCTTTTCATGAAGCCAAAACTTTCCAAAATTATTTGTACAATGAAGGGAAAGAAAGAAAAATGAAGAAAACTAGAGGGACATGAGATGAGGCTCTAACCTCTTCACCTCTTCAATTTTCTCCCATTTTTTTTTTTCATGTAGATGCTCATCTGCAGTCAGGAGACCTAGATTCTAGGCCTGGCCTCTCCACTTACAAGCATGTGACCATGAGCAAGTCCTTCCTTTCTCCTCCCAAGTCCTCTGTTTCCACATCTGTAAGATAGAAATAATCATATCTTCCCTGCCTACTCTCTGGGGGTGTCGTGGGGATTTCAGCAGAGAATGACAGTAGAATGTGAAGGCACTTTCTGCATGTAGATAGTCTCCATATTCCTGCATCTTGGGGGCCAGGATGATGAGGGCTCTCAGGCAGCTCTCCTCATAATGCCCAGATCCTTGAACCTAACCATCAGCAATCTCCACAGTCACCTGCTTTGTGCAGAAGCCTGTAATGATCTCAAAGTATCCTCACATTCCTGAGACAGCTGATAATAATCGCTCAGATTAATTCTACTTAGTATTTGCCAAACACCATCTCAAATATTTTCTATTCTCTATCTTGAATCATTAAAATAATTATGGATGGTAAGTATTATTTTTTTACTAATCGAACACATTATTTTTGTTTTGGTAAATCACACCCTTAAGTATAAAACTGAGTTGTTGATATTGGTCTTATACCAAAGGAAATCAGATAATCAACACCAGTTCAGAAAACAGCACAAGAATAGATGAAGTATAAAGTTCAATGGGGGAAGCATGCTCTTAATAATAAGATGGGAAGTCATCCTTTTATAGATGTTAGGGAAATGTAGGCATTATTGCCTCCCTCTTATTTTATTTTTTTAACACATTTTGTATTGATTTCAGAGAGGAATGGAGAGGGAGAGAGAATAGAAACATCAATGATGAGAGAAAATCATTGATAGACTGCCTCCTGCACCGCCCCCACCCCCCTCGGGAGGATTGAGCCTGCAATCTGGGAGTGTGCCTTTGACCGGAATTGAACCCAGGACCTTTAGTCCACAGGCTAATAATACGCTATCCACTGAGCCAAACAGGTTAAGGCATTGACCCCATTTTATAATTCAGCAAACTGAGGTTCAGAAAAGTGAGATAACTTGCTTAAACCCAGACAATGAATGAATGATGTAAAACCAGAACTCAAGGCAAAAGTCTCATTAGATCCAAAGTCCATTTTCAACCACATTATACTGCTTGCTCCAGAATCCCTGTCTGCTCTTAGCCTCAGCAAACCACATCCTTCCTCCCTACAGCCACAAAGCTGATAAAAGTTTTGGGTCATGCATAAAAGCAAAAATAACACTCGGGGTATTATTACCCAGTCTCCCTTGAAATTAAGTGTTTGGAGGGGTGGTTAGGGTGGAGATAGAGGTTTGTGGGTGGGGTAAGAGATAAGAATCGGACAAGGAGAGAAGTATTGAACGGATCAACAAGAACACTCCTAGGAAAAATGTATTGCTACTGCAACATTCCAGACACAACTCCCTGTTAATTAACCCAATAAAGATTACTGAGTGCCTAATATATGCTGGTGCTGGGAGTACCACGCTCAGATGTGGTTACTGCCCTTGATAGACCCTTGACAAGTTCAAGTTTATGGAATGCTTTCATCAAATATTTAAAAATGAAATAATAAAAATAAAGCTAACAAGGATATTTTGCATATCTAGGCAGGACCCAAATAAAGGGAGGTAGAGAATCCGAGCTGGGGCTGTGCATACTTAATAAATTCATCCTGATGTTTGTGTGAGTGTTGGGAAAAGCCTGGCAGAACCACAGAATTTAAGAAAGTGGAGGGGTAGGGTAGTCATCTTTGGTTCACTCCATCTTCCATAGAGGATATTGAGGACAGGATCCTTTATCCGCTTCCTCCCATCCCTGAACATGAGTAGAAAAAGGCAGAGATCTGGAGGACTCAGAGTACTAGCCCGAGGAAGGCCCAGCCATTTGGGGCTGTCCTCACTAAGGAATCAGAGACAATATTGTGTCTAGTCTTCAGTCCTTCCCAGCAGCTTTCGTCTGGTGAGCCTGGAACCTAGTGGAATATCAAGCAGATAGCTTTACCAGCTATAGTGGATTGTAGCTATCTAATCAGTAACTGCAGAAGTGAGAACATAGCATAGATTGAACCAGACAATTTTAGGTGCCAAGAGCACCTTCCAAAAAACCATTTTTATTGATTTCAGAGAGAGGAATGGAGAGAGTTATAGAAATATTAGTGATGAGAGAGAATCATCAATTGCCTACCTCCTGTATGCCCCCAACTAGGGATGGAGCCCACAACCCAGGCACATGCCTTCGCTAGAATCACACTGTGGTCTCCTGGTTCATGAGCCAAACCAGTGAGGCAGCACAGATGTTTTAAAAAATAAAAATGAAGCCTAACGTTTTTACAGTTTATAAACTTTTGGTATCTACTCTCTCATGTATTCAGATTTGATTTTCAGAATGACCTATGACATAGACAGATACTATTATTTCAATTTTAGATGGGAAGGCCGACACATGCAGATAAGTTAGTGTTGCCATTCTGGTGTGTGGCAGGAATTTGGAAAGCACAGAGAAGGAGCACTTCCCTGACTGCAATAGGGAGGACATACTAGGGCAGGCTTTCTGGAGGTGACCCAAGGGCTGAATAGAATAACACATTAATAGAATAGAATAACACATACTAAATAGATAATGAAGGGAAGACTCAGGAAGGTGGCTTTCCAAAGGCTGGAAAACACGAGGAAGACTGGAGAGACTGGCAGGAGAAAGATGAAGATGGTGATGATGGTGATGGGGATGCCCATGACTGCAGCTAGCTCTTATCTTTGCTTACTAACAGCAGACACTGCTAGAACAGGTATGGTTCTAAGTCAGCACCTACCTAATGTTCACACCTCCCTTGTTAGATACTTGTATTATCCCCATTTAAAAGATGAGGCAACTAAGGCACAGAGCAGCTAAGTAGCTCATGCAAGGTCATATACGATTTTGCTAACTATGGCAGTATGAAATTTAGGTGCCAAGAGCGCCTTCCACTCTGTGCCTGCAGGGTTCTCTGAGGGGCAATGGGGACAGATTTGAGATTTAGAAAGCCTTCTCTGGGGGTAGGAAAGGGGAAAAGGAACTGGAACACCTGATCAGGCTAAGAACCTGAACAGAGAAAGTATACGTAGAGAGCAGAGAAGTATTCCCACAGCTCCTGATACTTGTTGGTAAGAAATTGCTCCCCTTCACCATGTCTCTGTTTTCTCTACCAGCAAAGGGAGAATATTTCTGCCTACCCACTCAAGAATTGCTTGAAAATTAATTGGGCAGAGCCTGGGTGGCTTTCCTGTGTTAAACAACACCCTTGTGCTACTGCTGATGTTCTTTAAGTTCTAAACATATAAACAAACTGGCTGTGACAGAGGAGCTGGAAATAATTATTACCTGTTAATTATTGTTAATCATACCAAAGCTTTGCAACCCTGAACTTTCCCAATGATTAAAAAAAAGAAGGAATGAAAGAAAAGAAAAGAAAGAAAAAACAGATTGCAACCCCTCCATCCCATTAAAAGAGTCACACAGCGGCAGTCAGGCCATTTCCCACAGGCCTCATTCCTTCATTATGTGCAGCGGACACAGAAAAAGAAAAGCCATGATTTGCTCTTTTAGAATCAAATAGTACAAAGAACTCCTTGTAGTCTTGCTGGTTCTTTTAAAGAATTTGTTCCCTTTTGTCTCCCTATACTGAGTACATGCATAAATATTGTGTTTGTGTGTGGGGAGGGGAGAAGTAGTTAATAGAATTTCTTGTACATTGGACATCCGGACACCTGGTATTTGGGTGATACATCTATACCTTCCCTCCCCCTGTTTTTTTTTTTTCCCCCACAGGATCCTTAACCTTTCTTCAGATCAGCTCTACTGGGTTTCCATAAACTTCCAAGGTCTCCTAACAGCCAGGCAGAGAAACAAGGACCCTACCCAGGAATCTGAGGAAATTGACGGCTGGCCCACTTTGTCTCCAAGCCTTAACCGCACCACCTATAAAATGGGTCCGGTAGATGGCCCATACTTGTCGGGACTGAGGTGAGGATGAGATAATGTTTGGGAACTAGAAACTATCAATGGTTGCTATTGTGAGAACTGGGGAATGAAGCGAGGCAGTGAAAAAACTTAAGTAGGGAGAGGAGCTGGGAAAGGGAGAGAGAACAGGTGGCGGTGGTGGAATAAAAGCGGGACAGTCCTGCTTTGCAATGGAATTCCTGAGAATGGCAGCCCAGGAGAGCAGCCTGTCCCCAAGGTTCTGGGCTAGAAGCTGGGCTAGGGCGGGGCAGGCCCCGCCCTAGGTGACGCGGATCGGGTCGGAGGTGGGTCGGGGGCAGCCGGCAGGTGAGTATCGGTTTTACTCAACGGGGCTTTCGGTCCCGAGAAGGCGGGGACAGCCTCTGCTCCCCTGATCCTATCGCGGGCGGCACTGGGCGGGCTGTAGCTTCTGTAGGACCCAGACGGGGCGAGGGGGAGGGGAGGTCTAGATGTATCACCCAAATACCAGAGGGTGAGCTGGCGGCGGAACCAGCCGGGCTGGTCCGGTGGAGTATAAGAGCGGGAGGGAGCGGCCCCGGACAGACGCCTGGAGACTGGCGCAGACCTCGGAGCCAGAGTCCCGCAGAGTCCCAGCGCGGTCCACCCGCCCGCGTCCCGTCCGCGCACCTCGCGCCACCATGACTCGGGGCCCAGGCCTCGCGCTGCCGCTGCCGCTGCCGCTGCCTCTGCTGCTGCTGCTGCTCCTGGCGGCGGCGACCGGCCAGGCGGCCGCACAGGACAACTGTACGTGCCCCACCAATAAGATGACCATGTGTAGCCGGGATGCCCCAGGCGGCCGCTGCCAGTGCCGTGCGATCGGCTCGGGCTTCGAAGTGAACTGCTCCACGCTGACCTCCAAGTGCCTGCTGCTCAAGGCGCGCATGGGAGCCACCAAGGCCGGCCGCAAGCTGGTGCGCCCCAGCGAGCACGCGCTGGTGGACAACGACGGCCTGTACGACCCCGACTGCGACCACGAGGGCCGCTTCAAGGCCCGCCAGTGCAACCAGACGGCCGTGTGCTGGTGCGTGAACTCGGTGGGCGTGCGCCGCACGGACAAGGGCGACCTGAGCCTGCGCTGCGACGAGCTGGTGCGCACCCACCACATCCTCATCGACCTGCGCCACCGGCCGGCCGCCCGCGCCTTCAACCACTCGGACCTGGACGCCGAGCTGCGGCGGCTCTTCCGCGAGCGCTACCGGCTGCACCCCCGCTTCCTGGCGGCCGTGCACTACGAGCAGCCCACCATCCAGATCGAGCTGCGGCAGAACGCGTCGCAGAAGGGCCCGGGCGACGTGGACATCGCGGACGCCGCCTACTACTTCGAGAGGGACGTCAAGGGCGAGTCTCTGTTCGCCGGGCGCAGCGGCCTGGACGTGAGCGTGCGCGGCGAGCCCCTGCTGGTGGAGCGGACGCTCATCTACTACCTGGACGAGAAGCCGCCCCAGTTCTCCATGAAGCGCCTCACCGGCGGCCTCATCGCCGTCATTGTGGTGGTCGTGTTGGCCCTGGTCGCCGGCGTGGCCGTCCTGGTCATCACCAACCGGCGTAGGTCCGGGAAGTACCGGAAGGTGGAGCTCAAGGAACTGGGGGAGTTGAGAAACGCACCCAGCTTGTAGGTCCGGGCGGGGCAGGGCAGGGCAGGGGCGGGGTGGGATACGCGGGATTCTAGCAGGGTTCCCCGACCAAAAAAAAAGGAGTCATCCTTCTTGACTCTTGGCCCAAAGGAGACAATTCTCTCCCCAAATTCCTGTCTCTCCGCACTCCACCAACTTTGATAGATCCTGGTCTGGGAGTCGCTTCTCTTGGGAGACTTCTGTCTTGAAGGAAGCATGTCTACAATTCCTTCCCTCTCGGTCCAACCGGACTGGAAGAGTGAAGGAAAGGCTGGCCTAGGGTGATGTGGGAGAAATCCAGCGTCTGTGCGACCACCCAGCAACTTGACCCTTGACGCCATCCATGTTGAAGGCTTAAATGCGTTTAGATGGGGAAACCGCTTTGACTGACTCAGGTTGAAGTTATCTGATCAGCTCCACTCGCCTTCTTGACGAGGGGGGTTCGCTGATGGGGCCGGGGTAGCACCTGCATTTACCCCCGTTTGCTTTGCCGGCCCCACCCCCATGTGCTTGTCACTGGGAAAGAAGTCTGTTTGGGCGGCCTGAACACACTTTAGTCGGTCTAAGGGTGGACTCGGCCTGAAACTCAGCGTCTAGCCTTTAGCTCGTCCTTGTTACAGATGATATTAGTAATGTTTGTTGTTTTTTTTTTTTTGTAAAATGTTTGTACATATGTTGTCTTTGATAATGCTACTGTGATTTTTTTTTAAAAAAACACGAATTTAATAAAACATGGGAAAGGTACCAAAGGTGGAGTTGGTGAAAACTTGCCCTAGATTTATGTCAGTTACTCTCTTCTAATGTCCCACGACTCAAATTTCTAATTTTAAATCATAACACTTTTTTTTTTATTATTTGCAGGAGTGGGCACTTTATATTTCCATTCTGGTGAACAGCAGAACTAACAGGCTGGTGCAATGACTGATTTTTCTAAATGAGATTATTTGGAAACCTCCCTCCTTGGAGGGTGGGGCTGAGGAGGAGGCTAGAACCAGGTGCTGTTGGTGGGCAAGGGGACCACCCTTAGCTTGTTTCTAATCAAGAATTCTTAAGTGGAGAAGGGAACCTGTTTGTTTCTCTTTTGAACCCTTTCCTTGTTTGAAAGCAGGTGGTACTGTTCCTATTTAGCCCTTGGCAATTTACTTAATCCTAAAGTATTGTGGCTCTGAGATAAAGTGATCTTCCTACACCCTTACGCCGTTATGGTGAATCTGTAGAGCCCTATGCTGGGACTCTGTGTCTGTGCACGCTAAGATTGTTTTTCCTAAGATTTTACTAGTAATGTGCTTTAAAAATGTTTCCTTTCTATTAGCTGTAAAAACTAGCAACTTGTCTCCTTAACACTTATCCTTTGTATTTTAGTCATCCACTTTTTTTTTTAATGTGAACTGAGTGTGCTAGAAGGTCCCTGTGGGGTAGCCTACAGGCAAACAGGTTCCTGCAATTCCTTAGAAATTACTGCAACCATATAACAAAGGAGGGAGTGGTTGGTATATCCAAAGGCAAACAGCTAGGGCCAGGACTTCAATGTCTTGCCCTGGAATCAGTCTGTGTTTCTATCCCCCTTGCCCTCTCCCTCCCCCATCCCCCCATCTCCCCATTGCCCTTGTGTGTCTATGATCTATGCCTGCCCCTCAAGATAAGAAACACCAGTTAAAAAATGGGGGGTAGGGGGGAGGTGGGAGGTGGCTCTCAGCCACTGCCTTCCAAACTGTGGCTTGTGTGGGTTGGAGGAGTGGATATTTGTTTGCCAGAGATCTCTAGGTTCTAGACTCCAAAGGATCTCTCAGGCTCAAAGGGGGCTGAACAAGGGGAGAGGGTGGAGGTGGACTGGCTTCCCCACAGTGAAGGATGACTGAATGTCCCGGGTTAGAATGGGAACCGGAACACCAATGGCAAGGCTCCACTCTCCCTCACATGGTGCTTCCTGTTTCTCTGAGTCACTGATGTGCCATAGCCAAAGCGACCTTGGCAGTCACTTCTCACCTGACCCCTTATTTCACAAAGGAAAGGGTGAGTGGCTTCTTGAGATGAAAGTTTCTGTGGCACAGCAGGAGCCTACAGTCTTTGGATTCCTAGTCCAGTATTCCTTTACTTTATCAGGCTGCCATTGTTTCAAGACAGTCTCTCTGGACTGCTTAGAAAATAAACAAGTTGAGGTTTGAGTGGATGCTTAACAAAGGGGAAAGTTCTGAAAAAAAGAAAGAAAGAAAGAAAGAAAGCCCATTCATCAGAATGTTGCTTCTAGATAATTTCTACATTTCTCCATGAATTGGGGACACATCCTTATACTTTATTGTATTTAATAGTTCACAAAGCACTTCCCCGGATATCATCTTTGAGACATTGGCTTCCTGGAAATAGTGTTGACAAATGCTCCACTGGATAAGTCACTTAGCTCTCCTCACTTTTCTCCTTCCCTGAAGGAAACTACGAATCTCTCTCACTATTGCAAAGGTAAAATGAGGTCATTGATAAGATTGCTGGGCACTTAGAGTTCAGTAGGTTTTAAACGTTTTTCCCTATAAATTATGTTCATTTCATATGTGAGAACACCGAGGTCCATGGAGGTTGAGTAATTCATGGTCATATATCCTCCATGGGCAAGCTAGGGCTTAGAAACTGTGTTTGGTGTCCTAGCCCAGATTGCTAGACCATGTACAATGCAGGCGGAGACACCTTTCTTACTCCCTTCTTCCAAGGAAGAGACCCTTCTACTTCTGCAGGAAACTCATCTTGCTTCTGCTGGGGGCAGGAATCCCCAGAACTAGCTACCTCCATGGGCGGAGCCCCATCTCCAGGATTTCCCCTCAAAACTTCCACTGAGGGCTTTATGCTCAGGGCTGGGCTGCCCTCAGAAGGAATGTGAGGAGCAGGTTACAGCTTGTTTTTTGATCCCTGAGGCTCATCTGATTTCTTTTTTTGTCATAGGACTTTCTCCACTCTAGTTATTTCTTTAATTGGGGCAATTTTAAAAATCACAATTAAGCCACTATTTCTTTCTGCTTACATATTTTTGGCTTCATTATTTTCCAAGTAGAATCACAGAATGTCAGAGCTGGACAGAGAATCATTTTAATCCACGATTCCACCCTACAAATGAAGAAATTGAGGCCCAGAGAGGAGAAATGGATTTATCCAAGTCAGGCAGATAGAAGCAGAGTGATCCGAGAGCTCCCCTAGCCAAACTTCCATCTCATCTAATGTTTGTTACACTTGTCTTTCTAGTGAGTCCCCTGTTTATCTTAAGTTTTTCTTTGATCATTTCTGTTCTTAAATTGTGGGGGTGGTTCTTCAGCTTTTTAATTAATATCACTTAAATGGGAGACATACTTTGGTTAAATGTAAATGAATGGGCTTTGAATTTACCTTTAGGATTTCTGTTTTCTTAGGTGTAGATGCTTAGCTATATTCTTGATTTTTAAAGATTAGATATAAGATATGAAAAGATTGAGTATATATTTCTTAAATGATCACTTGTGTAGAATGATAGGAAGAAACCCAAGAACCAGGGGTGGGAGTGGGGATGGGGAAATAGCTACCAATAGCTGAACTCTTCAATTCTGTGTGAATAGTGCTTCCATTCCACTTTTTTCTTTCTTTCTATATTTTATTGATTTTTTTTTTTTTTACAGAGAGGAAGGGAAAGGGATAGAGAGTTAGAAACATCGATGAGAGAGAAACATTGATCAGCTGCTTCCTGCACGCCCCTGACTGGGGATGTTCCTACAAGCAAGGCACATGCCCCTGACTGGAATTGAACCTGGACCCTTCAGTCTGCAGGCCACCACTCTATCCACTGAGCCAAACTGTTCAGGGCCCATTTCAATTTCTTAAGGAGACATCTCTTTCTGGAGACTTTTATTAGGGGGAATAGAACAACCTTGGAAGCCACCATTTATAAAGGCAGAGCCATGGCCCACCTGGCCAATGCCAAGTGAGACACTCACCTTTAACTGTGATGTGGGAAAGAAAGAAATGTCTGTTTTCAAATTACATTATTATTGCATCTCTATAATAGTCTTTTATTTTAGCATACACTCTAACCAGTATGGGTAGCTTATATTATTCTGTAGTAAATAAAAACATACTTGCCTGTGGTCACACATCTACTAAGTATCAATTTTGGGATTAGAACCCAAGCAAACTGGCCCTCAACTCCATGTTCTTAACCAATGTGCTATACTGCCTCTTATAATTTATAAATTTGCAAGCCAGAGTACATTAGGTTTAATAATTTAATATACAAATAACTTTTATTATCTTACATTTCTCTAGGTCAGAAATCTCACAATAAGTTTCCTTGAGCTGAAATCAAGGGCATTATTGTGTCTACCACACAATGTTCCCCAATTCATGCTCTTCACCAGTTTACTATCCTGCCTCTGTAGAACTGTATGTCAGCATTATTTTTGTATTTAGAGAGCTCTTTCTCCCATGGCCCTCTCCTCTATCCCTTTTGAACAAAGCCTTCCAAGGAGGAAATAGGCTCTTGGGAGGATTACTCCTATATCGCACTCAGGGGTGAATAGGATGTCTGGTAGCTAATAAGCTCACAGGAAAGTGTGTTGAATTGAACGATACCAATGGCAGCCACTATTAAGCCAGCAATTTTCAACCAGTGTATTGCAAGAATTTTTAAAGCATGCAATACCTGAATGTTTAGTCAGGGATACTGACCTCTTTGCTCTTACATTGTCAAATAAAATAAAATGATAATGGTCAACACAACAATAGCTGTCTGATGTGAATGAATCAAAGTTATACCATTTTTTTTGGATCAGATCTGCAAAAATTATAACATTATTTGATGTGCTGCAGAATTTTAGTAATTAGTTTATGTGCTCCATGAGAAGAAAAGGGTTGAAAATCACTGAATTAAGCACATAAGATGTGCCAAACACTGCTCTACAAGCTTTATCCTAATGACCTCAATCATTTTGCAACAATGCCATGAACATGAAGAAGCATGTTCTGCGATTCCTGTTTTACTACTGAGGAAACCAAGCTGTAAATAAGTGACTTGCCAGAAATCACACAGCTAGAATTCACACCCAGGACTATCCTTCTCAGAGCCTGAGGTTCTATAGCTTAGCTCTGCTACACAGCAGGACAAACACCCGGGTTCCATGCCAAACAGTGATGCTGTCATTGGGGAGGCTTATTCTTGGGGACTCAGATGGAATCCCTCAAAGGACCACTTGGGAAGTTGATGGATTTCTTTTACAACCAAGGTGAATCCTGGTAGTCATCTTGTGCTTGTAATTTTCTTCCTGGAACTATTCTCTGTCATTGCTCAGTCCCATCAGAATTTCATTACTGCTTTTTATGACAAATCTAGGAAGGAATTGTTGGGAGGGTAGGGTGAGTAGAAATGTGCACTGAAAATAAAAGAGCTGGGTCTGCTAGCACTTCAGCAAGCCATATACATTCAATTTCAGTGGAAATTCTTGGTTCCCTGCTATAGAAGGAGGCCATACCAAGATGAGTGAGATGGGAAACAAAAGGATCCAGAGTGACAGGCTAACTGACAGTGGTCAGCAAACTGCGGCTCACAAGCCACATGCAGCTCTTTGGCCCCTTGAGTGTGGCTTTTCCACAAAATATGATGGCCTGGGCGAGTCTATTTTGAAGAAGTGGTGTTAGAAGAAGTTGAAGTTTAAAAAATTTGGCTCTCAAAAGAAATTTCAGTTGTTGTACTGTTGATATTTGGCTCTGTTGACTAATGAGTTTGCCGACCACAGGTCTAAAACATTACCTAGTGGGTCAATAGCAGACAGCTCCGCTTACCAATGCATCATAGCCTGTGTCTTTGGAAGAACAGGCAGGAACCATTTGAGTAGATAATTTAATTCATTAGAAGTATTGTGTCCTTATGCCCCTCAGTTGGATCTAGCTTAGTCTAATTAGTAATCCTACTGCTTTCAGTTCCTTTGGGAGCTGGTACTGTTGGAGGAAATGTTTTGGCCACCCAGATATTTTGTTGGGAAGCACATTATCATATTCTTTTGAGACACAATGTGATACAGAAGGTATCAACTCAACATGAAGCCTGCTGTCTTGGTTTTTTCTTTTTAACTGTGTGAAAGGATAGATCAACTCCCTGACCCTCACATTCACATGGCAATGTCTACTCACTATAGTTTATAGCCCTTCTGTCTCCTGTCTTCTTATATCACTTCCTCAATGGGAGTGATATAAGCTTGACCAAGTAGCCATTTTGACCAGTGCTGGACAAAGCTAGAGTACAGATGTCCTGAGTGACTATGGGTGGTTACCCTGAACCTTCACAAGTTGGACAACCTGTGACCTTAAAAATACTGAGGGTTGATCATTCAGTTGATCCTTCAAATATTTTTTTATTTTATTTTATGCCAGATACTGTATGAGTTTGAGGAATATGTGATGGATTAAATAGACATGATTTCTCTAATGCTCATTTATCTTTTTTGTTTTCTTGCTTACCTGGCATGCCAACAACCTTCTCAATGAGGGAAACATCCCATTATATGCATCTTTGTGAGAGGCTCTCCCATCCTGCTCCTAGATGCTGGGAAATGGGTGTGTGACCTGGTTCAGCCAACTGAACTGTCCAGCAGTCACCAATTGGTGGTCCGTGGGCCACTGGTGGTCCATGAGGTCCGAAAGGTTGGTGACCGCTGAGCTAGAGGATATGAAGCCATACATCAGGCCACTTGATAAATTAGCCACAGCAGCATCAAATTGTCAAAAGTACAACTGCTAAGCATCCAGTGGTGGTAGCGCCACTGAGGGCATTTTCATTAGACTGTCCCATAGCTGAAGGATGGCCATGTTCCTACTGCCCAGCCAACCTTACTTTCTGGACATTTCCTGAATCTTGTTCTCCTGCCTTCCCACTGATTCTGTGAACTTACCTCAAACCTTCCAATAAATTCCTTTTATGCTTAAATTTAGCCAGAATTGATTTCTGTTGCTTACAACCAGCAATCTGACTGATAGAGTCCATGCTTTTGAGGAAATGAAAGGCGAGAGGCAGAGACAGTTATTAAGTACATAGGCACATAAGCAAGGACACATAAAAAATGAGGTAAGTATTCTAAAGAATATGAGCATATCTGAGAATTCTGACCTAGTCATAGGGGAAGTCACATCCTTAAGGAATTGGTGCTTGATCTGTAATTTAAGGTATGAGGAGACATTATGCACAAAGAGAAGCATTTTAGTGAGAGAGAAGAGCATGTGCAAGGGGCCCTTTCTCCCTGCAGATAGAGCCTTACCCCACCCCAGTCAAGAGTATGGGGAAATTATTGAAAAATACATATTTTGCCTTTTTTTTAAACAGATAACATAACCAGATTGTTTTAAAAGGATCAGCCTGGGTTGAATATGGAGAGTAGAATGAAAAAGAACAATAGGGGAGGCAAGAGAGTAGAAGAACCAGAAGAAGAAAACTCTCTGATGAGAGTAAGGTAGTTTGGACTGAGAGCAGGTATAGAGGATAATAATGATGATGGAGAGAAGTGGCTGCATTGGAGGGATACTTAGAATATAAAATCAATAGGACGTGAGTATGGATTCTATATCAAGTGGGGAGGAAGAGGGAGATGTCAAGAATGGTTCCCAGGTTTCTGTCCTTCATGACTAATTGGTGGTACCGTTCCTTGTGACAGAGGCCACAAGAATGTGGGCAGTTTGGTGGGAGCAGGATGATGAGTATGGTTCTGGACATGGGCAGTTCAGCCAGGAGTAGGATATGAATGCCTTGGTATACTGCGGGCTGGAGATGGGAGTTTGGGAGGCACTGATATGTAGGTAACACTTACAAGCCAGGCGCAGGGATACAGTTGCCCTAGGAAAAGGTTATAGGCCAAAAAGGGAAGAAACGAACACTGCACCTCAAAAGACTCCAGCCCTTCATGCCAGAAAGAGGAGAGTGAGATGGCAAAGAAAATCGAGAAGTGTCAAAATCCAGGATGGAGACGAAAAGGTCAGATTGGCACCTGGAGCTAAAGCCAAATGAGAGCTGGGGCAATGATCAAACCTGCGAGGAGAGCACTGTTGGGAGCAAAGCCCCCGACCAGGAGCAAGCTGAGTGTTTGCCATTTATGTTTATTGTCCACCCACTGCTGGCTGTGTGGGGTCAACCATCTGGGAAAAAGGAGGGAATGGAGTAGACAGATCAAATCTGTAAGTGTGCTGAGGGGACGTAAGTGGCTGAGACTGTGTAGGTGCAAATTCTGGCAAAGCTACTTCTCAGTATAAACATGGCAGCTGATGTAAAGCCCTTAGATTAGTCCCTGGCACCAATGGGCACTCACAAATAACAGCTGTTCTTTATAGTTACATTAAACTTCAGAGTACACAGTGTCCAGTGCAATCCCCCGAAGGCAAGCTTCTTTTTATTCCCCTCTTCATTCCCAAAGTCTAGAGCAATTCAGGTAACATACCAGGGGCTCACTAGTGAATGCTCACTGAATGGTTGGGTAGATGAGATGGGTAGAGATTTCCCCCAGAAGGGCTAGGTCTGGGCTGGGAGTTTAAACAGGACCAAGTATGCTCCTTTCACATCTGGGCTTAACTATTCAAGAAGGTAGATTTTTGTAGGTTTTTACCCATCTCTCAGCACTCAAAATAATATTCAGAAGCAAAAGGAAGAAAAAGAAAGCAACTTAAAACTCCATGAAAATTTCTTAAGGAAAAGTAATATGGAACACATTTAAATACTTTATGAATGGAACTAATAAACAAACAATAAGCAAGGAAAACACAGTGTAATGTGCTATGCCAGTGGTTGGCAAACTGTGGCTCTCGAGCCACATGCGGCTCTTTGGCTCCGTGAGGGTGGCTCTTCCACAAAATACCAGGACCTGGGTGAGTCTATTTTGAAGAAGTGGCATTAGAAGAAGTTTAAGTTTAAAAAATTTGGCTCTCAAAAGAAATTTCAGTTGTCGTACTGTTGATATTTGGCTCTGTTGACTAATGAGTTTGCCAACCATTGTGTTCTGCAAACAGTTAATGGCTTTACAATTTAAACCATGGGGCAAATTGATTAGGAAAACCAGTTATCTACACAAGACCTCAGCTAGGTATCCTTGTGCAAATTAGAAACTGTGCCTCTTCCCCCCCACCTCCTGAGGCAGATAAATTAGAAAAAGACATCCCATTTAGTTGCACCCAGTTTTATAGTGCATGCTTGGCAAGTACACAAGTAGGTAGGTAGCTTTGTAAGAAGAAAAAAATGTCCCTCCTCAGATGAGAGTGCACAGATAAATGATTGGAGTCAGGCTTGCTTTGGGCCACTGCACTCCCTGGACCTCGGTGCATCATATACATCAAACAACCTCTGAGCCAGCCCTGACTTCAATAGGAACTGGACAAAGGTCACACATAGGCAATTCCAGAAGAGGAACTAGGACTGATAATAAACATCATTTAAAAACATAGCTAACATCACCAGTGATCTAGCCAGTTCAAAGCAAAATGGGTTAACATTTTTCCTCTGTGAAATGAATAAAACATATTACGCAGTGCCAGTGATGGAGGTGTTCATTGGTATAGCCTTTCTGGAAAACACATTGATATATATCCTCCAAGAACCTTAGTAGTGTTTATTTTCTTTGACTTCCTATTTCCATGTGAAGGAATTTATGTCGAGGACATAAACAGTGATGCAAACAAAGGTTCAAATATAAGACATGTTTTCTGAAGCAATTTTATGGTAGCAAAAGCTAAAAATAATCTAAATATCCTACATCAGGAGTGTGGTTATATAGATCTGCAACTTCTTGAAACCTGGTATGTTTCAGAATTTAGAATTTTCAGGGTGTGGAAGGATAATTTGGTACATTTTTAAAAAATATATTTTGTTTTTTTTTTTGTTTGTTTGTTTTTTTTACAGAAAGGAAGGGTTAGAAACATCGATGAGAGAGAGACATCGATCAGCGGCCTCCTGCACACTCCCTACTGAGGATGTGCCACAACCAAGGTACATGCCCTTGACCAGAATCGAACCTGGGATCCTTCAATCTGAAGGCCAATGCTCTATCCACTGAGCCAAACAGGTTAGGGCAGTACATGTTTTTTAGTCCCCTCAGTAGTGTCTGTGGCAGCACCATAAACACATCCAGTTTTGTGCCCATGAAACTTATTAATTGTCCCACTGTTTTAGAACAGGAAGTGTGTGTCCACCAGGCGCCAGCAGAGCCAAACACTAGACACTGAAAATTGCAGTGGAGAAATATTTTATCAAGAATGGCTCCAACGGGGGAAGGCGCCCTCGCCCAGCGCGGCCGAGGAGAAAGCCGGGGAGACACGTGTGGAATCTCACGGGAAGCCCGGCACGCAGGCTTTGCCCACGGGAGGTCAAGGAAGGCGGCAGTCCCTCCCGCCGGGGACACCACGGAGACTCAGTCCAACTCAGTCCAAGCCCAGAGCGAGGAGGAGCACCAAGAGGCCCTCGGGAGAGACGAGACAGGAGGAGGACTACGACGCGGGCATCAAGAAAACCAGGACCCGGAGTCGATATTTAGCTCAGACATTCAGCGGGGGAAGCGGGTGTGTAGTTTAGTGATAGGTTCTAGAACCACGTCGGCTGTGAATTTAAACGTGGATTCCGTAAATATCCGGGTGCTTAAGGGAAGAAAGCTTTTAAATTTTTTTTTCTGATTCTCAATAGTCTATTCAAAAACTCCGCATGGAGTTATGAAAGGGGGACTCCTGGGTCCCCCGAAATAGCAACTTAAGGCAGGTGGGGGGCGGGAGGGGAGTGGGAACCAAGCTGTACGCTCCAGCTTTGCCCAATGCAGCCCGGGAACCGCCCTACCTCTCCAGGTGGGCCGCGTCCCACTTGCGTTGTAGATGCTTCTGTGTGTGTCTGTGTCCCCGCCAGGACCAAAGGCAGGGCCCTCAGGAAGGGACAGGAAGGGCTGGTGCAGAGGCCTGGTGCGCACAGGTCCGTCTTCACAGGGCGAGGCCTGTGGCCCCTGCACTGGAGTGGTTGTCTGCACAGGATAGGCTGGTCCGGGACTCCAGTCACTCAGGGAATGAACTTGACCTGGAGGTCGGCCTCAGACCCCCTCTTGGGGTGCAGGAGTCAGGCGGACCTCTCAGGGCTGACGGGAGGCGTGCCTTCTTCACTCGATATCTGCCCTAACGGACTGCGATCATCCGAGAAAGACCCACCCGCCCTCCCGTGGGCCAGGGGCTCGGTTCTCAGCCCTGACCCCCCTCTTAGCTCCCTCCTGGTGTCAGACCCCTCGTGAAAGCGACCAAGCCCCAAGCAGACCTGAGATTCTCCCCTCCGCAGAACAGGCTCACGTTTTCTGAGCTTCTGCCGGCCCTGGTCCCACCTGTGCTTCTTCTGGCTGCAACCGTCGGCCTCCTGGGTGCCCTGCACCCACTGGGGACAGGAAGCAGCATGAGCTGTCCTAGTGTGAGGTCATTTCCGGGACCTTCCCCGAGGGCCCACCTCTCGTGGTGAGGCCTTACCTCCCCGTGAAGGTCGTACCTCCCCGTGGAGACTGTACCTCCCAGTGGCATGTCAAGCCCAGACTTCTTTCCGTTTCAGGCCTAGACGTGCATCTAACTGCTGGCATCCCTGTTTTGATGTTCCCCTGTGTCCTCCTGTCCCTCTGTCCTCGATTCAGAAAATAGCGCATCTTCTGTCCCCTGTGTGGACGCCTCCCCACTCACC
Source organism: Lasiurus cinereus (assembly GCA_011751065.1). Taxonomy (NCBI): domain Eukaryota; kingdom Metazoa; phylum Chordata; class Mammalia; order Chiroptera; family Vespertilionidae; genus Lasiurus; species Lasiurus cinereus. Next base: position 24,709,200 of record JAAGEH010000030.1, on the reverse strand, counting down.
ATCCTTGCCAGGCTGAGGTGAGGATGGAAGACGAGGTGGCTGTCCCCAAGGGTGAGTGTAAGGGCGAGCCTGTCTGTGCCCTCCTGTCCTCGGTGTCTGGCGTGGAGCCGGGTTCATATAAAATAAATATTTTGTTCACGAAAAAAAAAACACAAAAACAAAACAAAACAAACAAACAAACAAACAAAAGAATGGCTCCATCCAGGAAGCTAATGCTCAAAAGCCCGAACTCCCTGATAGTATGCAGATTATATAGGGCAAAATCCCAAAACACTATGGTTAGGGGTTCTGGGTGGTGCTGGGAGCTGATTGGTCCAAGATAAGGTAAAGAAAAAGTAAGGATAATGAATCATTTCTTCAAGTCTTAAAGAGAGCTCTGAGGTCTGTTACTATGTCCCAGTATCAGGTCTCAAGGGAAAGTAGCCAGGGATGGTTCCACTGTAAGGCTTAGGAATTGAAACATAACCTAGATCAAGATGTTATCTTTAGCCTGCCAGAGGTCCTGACCATGTGACCTCTAGTCAGGTGTGTGCTACTGTCTTCTGCTACCTTAGGGGTTGCTAGGTCTCTGAGAAGTATAATACACGTACACACACACACACACACACACACACACACACACACTAGAAGCCTGGTACACAAATTTGTGCATAGGTGGAGTCTGGCAGGGGGGAGGGGCCATAGGAGGTTGGCCAGCTGGCCCCGTTCCCAATCAGGGTGGGCCTGTGTGGGGAAGGGCCTGGAGAAGACCCACTGAGCTGGAGCTGAGCCCAGGCCTCAGGATTACCAGGGTGGAGAGCCTCAGCAAAGAAACAGAAACCACCAAAAGGCTCTGCAAATATTCCCTGAGCTCCCTTTGTCCAGGGAGACTCAGAGCTGGTGTCTCTGTGTGTACATTAGACACAGCCTGGCACTATTCTTTGTTTGTTGGGCAAATCCATTGCATCAAAAAAACTTGTTCTCCTTCTTCTCTTTGGCCCTTACAACAAATACAGGCCAATTTGAAGACCCGGGCCCCAGTGGCAGAGCCAGAACCCACAATCACCTGGAATTTAGACCTAGGACAACTGAGTAGAAATCTCCTTGGAACAGAACACACTGTTTTAGAGTCTTAATTCTCTCCTAAAATGTGCCCAGCTGCTCCTCTTTAGCCAGGATAGACTAAACCAAGGAATCAAAGACCTAGTTTCCTTTGAGGTGGGATCCACCGGGAGCTGGCTGGTGGCAAGACCTCTCACTGGAGACTGCCTTACCCCAAGCTCAGTGTGCTTTGAGCCAGTCTGTTTCTGACAGGTCCACAGGGTTTCTCTCCACTGCCTTCCTGGCCTCCTGAGCAGTACCCTCCAGCCTGGCGCGCCAGGTGACTGTTGCTGGAGCCCGGACTCTGAGAGCGAAGAAGCTGGCCCTTGCTGCGAGGGACCTGCAGGTGGCCAGGCCTCACCCCCAACCCTGCTTCTCATTCTTGCTCATGTGGATCAGGCCAAAGCCTCATTCCCGAGACTGGCACCACATGCCAGCCTTGGTGATGATCATCTTGGTGCTCAGCTGATTAAATTCATCCTACAGAACCTTCACCTCAAGCTGCATGCTCCCACTAGCCACCTTCGTGTTCTTCTTTACTAGCACCTTGTCAGTGGCTATGCAACTGGCCCTGGGGCCCTCGGGCTCCTGGTGGCAGCCCCTGCACAGGCACATCATAGTGACTGGTCATTCTGGTGGTTCTGTCATAACCATCCTTGGGCTTTTGTTATTCACTAGATGCCCAATGCATGAATTCGTGCTTGGGTGAGTTCCTGCTGTCCCACTCTGATGGAGGCCAATTGGGGCTGGGCTGGCCATGGGGAGGGGATACGGGAAGTTGGCCAGCCTGCCCCAGCCCTAATCAGGGTATGTGTGTGTGGGGGGGGTGGGGGCTGATTGAGGGCAGGTTGTCCAGAGGGAGGGGATTCGAGAGGTTGGCCGCTGGCCCTGCCCTCAATTAGGCTGGTTGGCTGGCTGCAGTGCATGTCATAGCAACTAGTCATTCCCATTGTCCCAGTCATTCTGGTTGCTTGGCTTTTATATATATAGACTAGGGGCCCAGTGCACAAATTCGTGAATCTTGAAAGGAACTGTGGGCCTCGAGGCTGTGGTGGGCACAGGGGCAGGTCTCGGCCTATCCTCTGTGCCCACACCTGGCCTCTCCTGCCAGGGCCCCTAGTCCCCTGTCTGCCAGCAGCCCTACTTGCACTGCTACCGCTCCTACATGCTGATGGTGCTGACCTCACTTGCATCTGCTGATGGTGTGGAACAATTGAGGCTGGCACCAGCAGTGGGTGTGAGCAGCGGCCCCGATTTCCCCTCAGGAACAGGGGAAGGTGGCGAAGCCCTCAGGAGCAATCAGGGCTGGCAGCTGCCTCTTGTACCCACTG
>JAAGEH010000030.1:24691558-24706389 GCA_011751065.1 Lasiurus cinereus | reverse complement strand
TATATATATATATATATATATATATATATATATATATATATATATATAGAGAGAGAGAGAGAGAGAGAGAGAGAGGAGAGATTATTTCTAGAGCTAGGACTTAAAACCAAATTTAATCAAAGTCATAAAGACCCTGGGTTTCAACACTAATTGGTATGAATAGATCACAAATAGCCTTAGGCCATATTATGCTTTTCCATCAAATGAGTTGGCACAAAACTTTCAAAACAGCTTTTGGTTTCCAGAACATTTTGGACTTGTGCATAGGGATTGCAGATATATTAACTATGGTATAATATTTCAGGACTTTTAATCATGAGATAATGCTCACAAGATACTATTAAATGAGATGTGGGAAGTAACAAAATTATACAATGACCCCCTCCATTAAAAAAAAGAAAAATGAGAACAAATTTGTTATTTTAAATAAAAACTGTGCTGTTTTAAATTCAAACTAACTGTAACTGGTTTAGTTTTCTTCTGTTTAAAAAATCTTCAGGTGGAATGGAATAATTTTATTAATGTAGAAACCAACCATTGCTGCAGTCAGTTCTTTTGCAGAGCCTGGTCCACCTCTTGTTTGGTGAATAAGAGATGGAGCCTTGAATATGCAAAGTGAGTCCCTGGAGTGCGGAGCTAAGGAAACAAATTTGCTTTTTAAAAATAAACTTTTATTGACTTAGAGAGGATGGAAGAGAGAAGGAGAGAGAGAGAGAGAGAGAAAGAGAGAGAGAGAGAGAAACATTGATCAGTTGCCTCCCACAAACAACTGCAGATCAAACCTGCAACCTGGGAATGTGCCCTGGCAGGCAATGAAACTGGGGACCTTTTGATATACAGGACAAAATACAGATGTCAGCAGGGCCATGTTCCTCTGAAATCCCTAGTGTAGAACCTTTTTTTGCATCTGGCAATCCCTGGCATTCCTTGACCTGTGGCAGCATAACTCCAATCCCTGTCTCCTCCACATGGCTGTCTTCACTTTGTGTGTATTTATGTCCAAATTTCCTCATCTTATCAGGATGCCAGGCATTGCATTAGGACTCACTCTTAACTTTATTATATTTGCAAAGCTACTATTTCCAAATAAGATCATATTTATAGGTTTCAAGTGGATGTGACTTTTGTGTGTGTGTGTGGGGGGGGGAGGTGGAGAGTATTATTCAACCTATAAAGACTCCTAGTGTGTGACTTCACTAAGAAAAGGAATATTAATATTGAATTTATTTTAAAGGCTATGGACGCTAAATGAATGAATAAATGATGAATATGGAACTGTGATGTCAATTTCCTCCTTGACTTTATCTCCCAATTTTCAGGACAGATCTGCTTTGCAACTATGCTGTACAGGTTGTATTGTTTGGTGCAACCAAGAAAAAGACACTTTTTTTGGGTCTCTGTGGGATGTAAAAAAGAACACCCATGAGAAGTGAAGTCAAGAATCCCATTGGAGGGGCCCTGAGAAGGTAAAGCCAGGCAATGCAGGGTGTCCCTGACATCATGTAACAGATACAGAAATAAAAGACAAAAATTAGATGGGGATAGTGGGGCTTTCTATAGTCTCCAACCAAGCTTTTAAGTATTTCACACATTTCCCCAAATGGCTATAGTCTGCTTTAACAACAGGAGAAAAACAAGTTAGTTAAAAGAAGGACAGTTCAAGGTGATGTATTATTTATACATTAAGATCTTCAGAAAATGCTTAAAGAGCTAGCAAATTGGGTTCTCCCTTTCTTTAGTCTAATTATACCACTAAATACTATTAGAGCAATAATCTTCATCCTCCATGAGTATAATTATCCTCTTCAACTTATTTCCTTGAATCAGCCTGGGAGTTTAAAAATAATTATTATAATTTCATTAAGAAATTCTTAGGTTAAAGCAGTCACTAGCTTTTATATGAAAAATTAATCAGGACATATTACCATTGTCTAGTAGCCACATAAAAACAATGAAGTTGGTACTGATTTATTTTACTATACTTTTGAAAGAAAATATATGAAGCTGTAAATTAATAGACATTAGCCACCTGCTATGTTCCATCACCATGCTGAAAAAGAGAATATTGCAATAAGCAGAACTTTTGTCTGCTTTCAAAGACTTCACATTTTAGCTAGTGGTGGTAGTGGGATAGGAGAATAAATTGAATAAGTAATTATAATAATATGGGATAAGTGTAACAAGGAAGGAAAACAGGGCTGTGAGAACATCCAGCAAGGAGCTGATGTGATCTGGGTGAAAGTGCGGAAAAGTTTAGGGAAGATCTGCTTGAGAGAGTTATGTTTGAACTGAGCCCTGAGGATAAACAGGAATTTGTCAGGTGTAAGAAGAAGAGGGTCGAGGAGGAAAGCAGGCATTTGAGTGTATTCATAAGGACTATTTTGGTTGCAAATAGTAGCAATCCAACTCAGACTAGTTTCAGTAAGAGACATTTGTTGACTCAGAACTGGAAAGTGAGAGGAATGTTTTAGCTTCAGGCATGGCTGGAGCCCAGGATTTCAAACAATGCCAGGTTTTTGTTCTCTCTTCATATTTCCATCCTGCTCTTGGCTTTGCTTCACCTTCTAGGCCAACTTTCTCCTCATCATGAGCAAGATGGTCACCAACAGCTCTTGTCTCAGATTCCCCTTATTTAAAATCCACAGAGAAAAATGTCAACTTCTTCAAATGTCCAAATATGATATTGGTTTGATGGGTCTGTTGGGCCCACGGTTGACTAGTTGATATCCACTTCAGATGGACCTTTATAAGGTGACCTCTCTGGGAAGAGTCCTTGTAAATGTTAAGAAGTTAAGGCTCTTGAGAGGAGAGCATCCTGGAGTTAAGGTGCGCTAAGTCCAGTGACTGGTGTCTTTATGAGAAGAAGAGAGGACACAACCACACAGAGGAGAAGGTGAAACGAAGACAGCGGCAGAGATGGGAGGGGGGCATCCACAGGCCAGGGGCTCACTTGTGTAGGAGTTCATTAGTGGCTTTGTCCTGGGATATGGAGCCGGGACAACCTGGGTCTCAGAGTCACCACCCACAGTTTCTTAGTAGGAATGAAATAAGCAAAATGTCACAGGTGCACAGAAGTGGGGTAACTCCCCAAGCCTGACTCAGATACATGCCAGACTTGCCAGAGTGGCTGATGTTTTAAAGAACGAATTTGCCATGTGACAGTAGAAAAGGCATTTGTAGCAGATGCCACTGATGCCTGATTCATTGGTCCCTGCATGTTGCTGTCCAGCCTACATTTCTGCACATGCTGGTCCAACTAGCAACTGACAATATCTGAAACCCTTTGCTTGAGGCTTTTTGGCCCAGAAAAGCACATGGAGGAGGCTGGTAGTGCCAGAGAATTATCATCCTCAGGGCAGCCCTCAAGCAATGACTAGCTCGAGTTGGCGGGTATATGGCCTACCAACACCATCCTTTATCTGGGAAAACTCTGAGATGTGTGTCCCACAGCCACCCCACATTCATCAGAGGGACTCCACTCCATTTCCCCCTGTTTGTTATTCGTTTGTTAATGTGTCATTTATTGGCTTCCTTTCCTTCCAGGTCTCCCTGGTCTACTCTCCAACTCGGGATCACCTCCCAAAGAAATGACTTGCATTTGAATACTTGTCTCTGACTATCCTTCTAAGAGAGCCCCAACTTGGACAGCATTCCACGCAGAATGAACAGCATGTGCAAGAATATACTAGTAAGCATGAAAATTTAAGGGATTGTCCAAATTATTTGAGCATCTGTTACCTGGTCTATTGGTCTAATGGGTGAAGAACTATCTGGAGCTAAGAAATAAATGGATAAGTGGGTATTATGTCGTAATGTCCCCAGCCCCCCGCCCTTTTTTTTGCAAATTGTTGGTGTTCAGAAGGTAGTAGGTGGTTGTTAATTTTTCCTGAAGCCCTCAGACCTAATCAGTGCCTGGCAGAGTGTATACTCTACACATATTTTTGAATTAATGAACTTGTTTATTGTATTGAGATTAGTGTATTAAAGGTGTCCAGAGTTTACTATATAATACACGTTCAATAGATGTTTGTTGAACAGAACTGAAGGGCTATTCCACAGCAAAAAAAAGAAAAAGAAGAAAAAGACAAAGAAAAGGCTTTATTTGAACAGGCATTCTGCCCCCTGGTGGTAACTTTGGGGTGGGGGACTCTGCAGGCAGTGGTTTTGTGCTCTTGAATTTGAAGGACTTTGATTTTAGTTAGGGCTTCAAGGTTGTAAGCTGAGTTATTTATAACAGTAAAACAATGGAAAAATGGAAATAATGGAAGTAGCTAAAATGTCCATAAACAGGGAATAATTAATTAAGTGATGCAATATCCTTTCCATAGAACACCATGCAGTGATTAAAATGGATTAAGTTGATCTATATTAATTGATACAGACATTTCTCCAAGATCTGTTGTTCAAGTGATAAACTGGAAGTCACAAAAAATACATATAGTATTATGTCGTCGTGTTACCCTCTCCCCGCTTACCCCTGCCCTGCAAGTACATCCAGACTTTTGGTTGGTTGAGAGGCAGTCTCAGTGATGAGATTTTTTTTTTTTTTTTTTTACATAAAGGCTTTATTAACAGTGGAGCATCTTCCCCATGGGCTATGTGGTTTGCCCAGACAGCCAGGACTCAGACACAGATTGAGCGCAGCCTGGAGCCTCTCACTCTGCCTCCAATAGAGTGAGCATATGGCCCTTGCACACAGGGCCTTTCATGTTGTGGATGATGGAGCAGCTCATGTGGTCCATGAATTCCACTTGGACCTGGGTGAATGGTCCCTGGGAACCGTTCCTGCCTAGCACCTTGGTAACCCTGATAGGCTGCACACGACTCCTGACCATGATAGCGGCAACAGTCGGGCGGAAAGGATGAGAAGATTTTTAAGTCCTTTCCAGTCCAGAGATATTTGTAATCCTAAGAAATCAAAGTTATAGTTCATTTTAAAAAAATCACACTGCTTTAAACCATGTAATAGCACTGTCTTCTTTTATGGAGAGACATAAAAGAAGACCTGGATAAATGGAGACACATGTCAGTTTCCTGGATTGATGGGTTCAATATTGCAAAGGTGTAAATTTCCTCAGAAGTAATCTGAGTTTAGAAATATCAGCAATAAAAAAAAATCAACATACAAATGCATTTTTGGTGGGGAAGACTTAACAAATAGTTCTAAAGTTCTTGAAGGTCAAATGTGTAAGAAGAGCCAGGAAATATTTGAACACGAAATCGAAATCGTAAAGTTAGAATACGTTGAGTCACATACCAGTGGCAGGGAAGACAAGGGAACAAAAGATACTGTCCAGCAACAGATGTGGGTACTTAAGAGAATCCTAATACTATATATAAAGAGCTAGGTGGCCTCATGACCAAACAGGGGACGGATCACCATGAAGTGCATGGAGCATCTCTCGGTCCCTCCTTTCCTCCAGCCCCCCAGCCGCTCACCATGAGGAGGGGCTGGCAGTGGGGTGGGACTGGGGACTGTTGAGTGCAGTGGCAGGCTGCTTCCTGGGGCAGCCATGAGCTTAGCACAGCAGTCATCCAGGCGGTAGCGAGTTTTGCGAAGCAGTCGTGGGGTGGGGGAGTTTCGCAGAGCATCCAGTGGTGACTTCCACGGGGTGGCAGCAAGCTTCCTGGAGCAGTCGAGGGGCCACGAGCATGGCGAGCATGGCGGAGTGTCCTGGGGCAGGGAACTTCAGGTAGCGTCACAGGGCCAGGGAGGCAGAGGCCATGCAACAGAGGCCAGGCTAGGCTTTGGGACCCTAACCGTGCACGATTTCGTGCGTACTGGGCCTCTAGTTTAGTATATAACAAAAGTGGCACTTCAAATCAGTGGGAAAGTTTGAGTTATTCAGTAAATTGCTGGGACAGCAGTTACTTTGCTAGCCATGGAATGGGCACATGTAGCTATTTGTTGTAAAAGACCCATTGGTCTACCCATTCAGAACATATTTTAGACTATATTTTTCTGTCCTACCTTCCACTGAAATAAATTTCTAGTAGATTTAAGGAAGAACAGTCATTGACTTACTAGGAAAAAATGGTAAATATATAATTCAAGAGACTGAAGATAAATATGACATCAAAAGCAGAAACCACAATACAAAATTGGACAAATTTGTCCATATAAAAATGATGCATACATGTGTACATGAAGTAACAAAGTTGAAAGACAAACTTCAAGCTACATAAACAACAGGCAATTATTACATCTATAAAACATTTTTACATCTCACTCTAATGAAAATGAATATTTAATAGAAAAATGGGTTAAGGATATGAACAAGCAATTTGCAAAAGAAGAAATCCAACATATAAGCATGAAAAAGTGTTTACATCATGAGGAATGAAAGGAATGCACATTAATGATGGTAAGAAACATTTCATCCTATCAAAGTATTACATATTTTCAGTAATTTTAACCTCGCATTTCAAGTGGGTTACACATCAAAATGATAGCAGCGGTTATCTTTGGGTACTGAGATTAAGGGTGATTTTCTCTTTTGGTTTTGCTTTTCTGGGGTATTCATATTTTATTTGTGCAATAAAGAAAAGTGCTCACCTGGAATCTCTGGGGACCTCATCTCTGGTGAGTGAGCAAGACCCTGGCCAAGCTGTGGCCTTTCTCAGGGCCCAGCCTGGAGCTAGATGGACCACACTGAATCATCTTGGAGAACTCCTCCCTGCACCCCTTAACCAGGAACTGGTTGGTTGCTGTTTAGACAAGAGGGATGAATTGGAGGCAGGGAAACCAGTCAGCAAGCTGGTGTTGACTGGTGCAATAACAATCCAGGTGGTGATTTATAAAAATTCTTTGGTGAAACCTGGTGTAACAACTCTCTCCAAGGGAAAAATGAAATAAAGTGGCATGTCTGTTCATGTTAAATGGAAAGAAGGGATGGATGACAGAAGAAGAGAGTAAAGGAAGATAAACATGTGGATGAAGAAAATCTTGACGAAACTGGTTTAGCTCAGTGGATAGAGCGTCAGCCTGTGGACTGAGGGGTCCCAGGTTCCATTCCGGTCAAGGGCACGGAGCTTGGTTGCAGGCACATCCCCAGTGGCAGGTGTGCAGGAGGCATCTGATTCTCTCATCGATGTTTCTAACTCTCTATCTCTCGCCCTTCCTCTCTGTAAAAAATCAGTAAAATAGCCAAGACCGGTTTGGCTCAGTGGATAGAGCATCAGCCTGCGGACTGAAAGGTCCCAGGTTTGATTCCGGTTGGGGGCATGTATCTTGGTTGCGGGCACATCTCCAGTAGGGGGCGTGCAGGAGGCGGCTGATCTATGTCTCTCTCTCATCGATGTTTCTGACTTTCTATCCCTCTCCCTTCCTCTCTGTAAAAAAATCAATAAAGTATATTTTAAAAAAATCAGTAAAATATATATATATGAAAATCTTGAGCCAATTTTTGTGAGTAGACTATGAAACCTTCATTTGCATATTCTATGTTGGGGTGAATTCAGATTCAGAACCAGTCATTTCCAACATTTGGAACAGTCATAACTGGCATATTTATTGATTTGCCACAGGCTGACGCTCTATCCACCGAGCCAAACCGGTTTTGGCTTGCAGCCCATATTAAATCCTGTGGCCACCTCATCTGACTCTCAACCTGAATCAAGATCATCAGTCTACACCTGGTTCTAAGACAGGTCATGCCTCATCAGTCTCTCCTTTAATTCAGTATTCAGCCTCTAGAACTTCCTCATGGAGGTGTGCATGAAAGACTTCCTGTATCAAAGCAGCTTCCACTTCTGGGGAAAATGCATTTGCCTGAAGTTGGGCTCCCTGGAAACAGCCTCTGAGCTAAATCTGTGCGAGAGGTTGTTGAGGAGGTGGGCATGGTCCTCAGGGACAATATCTACAAGGGAGTAAAGGAAAAAGGACTAGGCAGAGGCAGAAGGGGGCTTCTCAGCCAATCCATGGATAGCTCTGGAGCGGGGATGGCCCTGCAGTATTGTCCTCAATTGAAGTATAGTGGCCAGGCCTTTGTACACCCCAGTAACCCAGGTTGCCTGGTCATTGTATGCATGCTGTCCCTGGGGAAAAGACATATTTTGGATGAGGCAGCCAAGGGAAATCTCCAGGAAGGAAGGCAGCTGAATTGCCCAGGCCGCTGCAGAAGGAGGCAAGTGGGCTTGCTGAAATGATTTATTGTGTTGAGCCAGGAGACTAGGAAGAGGGTTATGTTCCACAGGAGGATCAAAGGACAGATCACATATACAGACCATGTGAGAGGAGCACCCGTATCACAAAAGAGTTCAGCCTGCAGGCCTGGGATGATGGTAAGAGACACAGGCCTGGGCCAAATACTATCCAGGGAGTCACAGAGGTAATAGAAGCCAGGTGATAACTATAACTCCTACAAGTCTGGAGGCTGCAGGCTCTAGCCATTGCCATAACAGCTGACAAGGTCAAGGGGGGACCCTAGGGGCCTTGATATGTAGAAGGTTGTGACGGAATTTAATAGTACAAGGTGTTCCTGGTGGGAAAATCCATGGGTAGCCAACAGGGTGCTGTTTAACATCTATAAGCAGAAGAAGGCAAGAATGGAGGAGCAGGAGTCTGAAGGCAGTTGCCTCAACAAAAAGACATCCTTCTTGCTCAGTTTTCAGATCTGAGCCAATTTCCAGAACTAGACCACAGAGAGCCCGTGACTTAAAAGGTGGGTGGGGTCCCTAGGAAGAAGGACCCAGTAACACTGAAACAGGTATTTACTATAATGGTTATTCTAATACCTACAATCATTTTCTCAGGGAACAGCATGTTGGGGAAAGAGAAATCCCCAGGCATTGTGTACGGTCTGGAAGGATTTTTACCCAGAAACCCAAAGTATTATCCTGGGCCCTCTGTGAGAGTGGGCACTTATGGAGGCCAGATAATAAACAAAGTGCTGCACAACAGCCAGCTTACAATGGGTCTACAGATCTATTGATCCATCCAGTGGTCATTCCCCCAGCACCTGAGGAAATATCTAGGGTATCAGGAGCAAGCTCCATATCAGGTCTTAACCTTCAGTTCTCATGGTGGGGGAGACCAAGTGAAAGCTTCTGAAACGGTTCCTTCTCTACCAACTTGAGATAATAAATCAAAACCAATGCTCGATCCAAGGAAATGAGGGTGCTGATGGTGAAGATCATTGTCACTCCTAGAGACTGAAAGGATGCAAGAATGGTCCATCCTATCACATCTCCATTTAATTTGCTAGTCTGGCCCCTTCAGAAATCAGGGGAATGTTTGATAGACTACTGCAGACAAGACCTAATCATGTAGTACCCAGCCATTGTGCCAGCTCTGTGATCTGTCTAATACAGTCCTCAAGGACTTGGGCCACCTGGACAGCGTATGGAACATCACACCCATTAATGCCACCATGCTAATTGTGCAGGATTAACAAGAGGCATCTAGTACACAGGAAACCTTGGTAAGACATATGCACTTCAGAGGGTGGGAGATATCAAATCATGAAGATTCAGGGACCTGTCACTTCTGTTTTCAGGGAACTAGTGATCAGGGGTCTACCAGGATAGTTCCTTCAAAGTAAATGGGAAATTATAAAACACATAAACAAGATAAAAGAAAAAAATACTTATAAATCTTTTAAAAGGAATAACTAAAATTGTTCATAGTGTTTATATCCTTTAGGATATTTTTCATTGTGCAAAGAATTAAGTATGATAATCACATAATTATCTTATACTAGAAGCCCAGTGCACAGATTTGTGCATGGGTGGGATCAGCCTGGCTGGCCTGAGGGAGGGGCAGCGGGCAGTTGGCAGGCTGGTCCTGCCCCTGGTCGAACTCCCAGTCCAGGGGGCAATTTGCATATCTGCCTTTTATTATATAGGATCTTCTTTATTTACTTGTTTCTTGCTTATCATCTCTGTCCTCAAGGTGATATAAGCTTTGTGAAAGTCTTGTTCACTGCTGTTTTCCCAGAACCTCCAAATGCACGTGGTGATCCATAAATATTTTTTGGTGGAATGAAGTTGAACTATACACATTGTTTTTTAGTCTGCTATTTTCAACTAACTTCCAGATACTTCAGATTATACTTCATTTTTCTTTCTTTTTTAAATAAACTATGACAATATTAGGTTTTTTAAAAAAACATTTTTATTGATTTCAAAGAGGAAGGGAGGGAGAAGAGATAGAAACATCAATGATGAGAGAGAATCATTGACCAACTGCCTCCTGCACACCCCAACTGGGGATCCAGCCTGTGCCTTTGACTGGAATCAAACTCAGGACCCTTCAGTCTGCAGGCCAACACTCTATCCACTGAGCCAAACTAGCTAGGGCTACTTCATCTTTCTTAAAATGTGCCTCTCCACAGGTCATGGGAAAGGAGAGTTCTCACATTCCAGAGGCTACTATCAGTGCAACTTCAGGGTCAAGAAACCTTTAGTCTTTTGGAAGCCGAGTCTTTTTCCTCTTGGCTGGCACTGCCTACAAATCTACAGCGGGCGAAAAATCTTGCCTGAATCATTCTTTGTATCATGGGGCTCAGCTAAGTCAGTTCCAAGACACCCCAACCGAAGCTGTTCCCAGGTAAGCAGTCCAGGCCACTGCCACGTCCCTCGTTTGGCCACGCGGTGGCGGCAGAGCGCCACAGTCTGCACAGTGACTTGCACGGAGGACGACTCCAGGCCGCGGGGCACGCAGACTGCCCGGAGTGGGCGGAGCAAAAGGCTCGCCGGCCCGGTGGAGGGCAGAAGCGAGGGGCGGGGCTCTTGGTGGGGAGTGCGCTTGCGCCGGGTGCGGTAGGCGGGGCCGTGCTGCTTTCGCCGCTGCTGGCGTCTGTCCGCGTGGGGACGCCTTTGCCCTGCCTTTCTGAGTTGGCCGGGCCCAGGGGTGGGGAGTTCCAGGAGCACTGGGGTGAGGATCGGGGCTCCCTGGGGACCCGGCGGGTTTGGGGTGGCGAGGACTGGGGTGGAGGCGGGGAGAAACGGAGGGGTGCCCGAGCGGGAATGGAGAAAGAGGGGTGAGCAGAAAAGGAATAGCTGGGAAGAAAGCGTCATCCTTCCCCCTCCTCTTGGTGAGAAATGCAAGGACCCCGGGTGCTGCCCGGGCACCACGGGAGTTGCAATTGTCAGGTGGCCGTGCTTTCTGGCCGGACGCTCCGCCCCTCCCCCTCCCTTCTTAAGCTTTCCTGCGGGTCCGCGGTTCCGGTTTATCTCACCGCCCCGCATCCTCACCGCCCGCGCCCTGCGCCACGTCCCCGGGGACTCCGCTTCCCGCCGCTGGAGGCGCCTTGGCGTCACGCCCTCTCTTACTCCGAGGAATAAAAGTTTTCCTGCTGCACCTGCCAGTGAGAAATAGGAAAATTCCCGTGCAAACTTCTACATAAGCTTGTCTACAACAATCACTTAAAAAAAAAAAAAACCTCTTTAACGTCACTTGCTTGTGTAAAGTGGAGCGAGAGTTGTTTTAAGCCACGCGGGCCTCAGTGAGATTTTAGTCCCCAGAGATGAAAAGATCTCATTTGGAATGCAGGGCTCAATCAATGACTGCGGCCCTGACCAATGCCCACTCTCCCCTCTTCCCCCCACACCCCCAAAAAAAGAGAAAGGATTTGGGTGCATATCCGCATTCTCAGCCGCGTGGAGGGGAGGGTGCCGTCTGACATTCGGAAGCTTGAGAACCAAGTCTGTTGCCTTCCAGTTTATTTATTTTTTAAGCCTTCCATCATGTGTGTACTTTGCTTGAGTGATTATTTTAAAGTACATGCCCCATTTTTGCCAATCTGACAGCTGTTTCCATAGAAACTAGAGGAGAAATAGTCGTGTTCAGCGGCGTTGTTAAAACTGTCTTCCAGGCTTCAGCTGTGAGTGCCAGTGAGTGCTGTACTTGCTCATTCTGACATGGTACTTAAAGAATTAAGGATCGGGAATGTTCTTAGAGGCTAACAATCCGAATTGTTTAATTTTCTCACATCATTAATTTCGTAATCCTAGATGTCTGCCAGCTATGTTTGTTGACCCCCTTCAGTTCTTTGTAGTGGATGTGTCAGCCCTGTTTATTTTTCCTTCTGCTCTGTGTAGTCTAGTGAGGGGCTCTGAAAATGTATAGATTTCTCTCCCATTCTTTCCCCTTTCTTAAGGATGAGCCAAGGATTATGAACTATCAGGCACTATTGCTGTTCTACTGTGATACTTGATTGTCAGTGATGTAAATAGTAAAAAATTTTTAAAACTTATATTGGTATAATGTTACACGTTCTGTGTCAGTAGAGCACTTTTTAAAAATTTAGCAAAAGTCCTGGGAGATGAGCAGGAGTTTGCTTGGCAATGGGCAGAGCTAAGTAGTGTAAATAGACGTGTGTTGTCCTAGAGAGGACAGCTTTTCTGAGAAGTGTGAGTACATCAGTGGGTCTGGAGCTCAGGAGCTGGTGAAGGAGAGATGGATGGGGAAGGTGCCTGGAGAAATAATAGTGGGAGGCCTGGTCTACCATATTGGAGGAGTTTATTCAAGCCAGTGGAAACCAATGGAAACTACAAAAATAGTTGCCTTTATTGGTTTGGAGGCTTACAAAAGTAGTAATAGATCTGTAAAAATTTAAACAGCACTCAAGTATATATGATGGAAATATTAAATCCCTTACAGCCACCATTCTGCCACCAAAAATATCCACCATGAATAGTTTGATGTACATTCCTTTAGATTTACTTATATTTGCAAATGCTACCATAGTTTAGCATTACCATTTTTGCAAATTGGGTAGAGATTTGCTTGGCAATGGGCAGAGCTAAGTAGTATAAATAGAGTACTATTCCTGGCATGTAGACTGGCATATGGTATGGCATGTAGTACACTTCTAATGAACTAATGAATGAATGAAGAACATGATTCAGAGATCAAACACTGAGCGGGGTCTGGCTATGTTTGTTTAGTGAAGGTGGTTACATTTTTTTTTTTTAAGTTGGTTGCCAACATTTTTAAATTCATAACTTTCACAGAGAGCCTGATTTCTGGCTTTCCTTGAGAAGATTGGAACATTTGGCAACACAAAGCCCAAATTCCATTGTTCTTGTTGGACCTCCTTTAGATGGGCATGAATCTGTATTTTCATCAGTATGGCTCTGCTGATATTCACCTTCATTGTCTAATGTCCAGGGTGTTCAAACTATTATTTATTTATTTTGTCTGTACCTTTAGTTGTTTTAGGTGGGATGATACGTCTGGTCTCACACCATCTTTACCCCAAACAGAGTGCCAGTGTTTTTCTGAAAGGAATACATTTGTTTCTAAAAAACAAAATTTTACAAGTTAGGCTTATAAGCATTACCTGCTTCTCTCACCCCCTCCCCACCTCATTACTGCCAATTGATAAAACTTTACTACTGTTTTTATGTAATCCATTTCTTATCTCCCAAATCATTTATCATTAAAATAAAAATAGGTGTCTGCTCAGAATGATGTGGCTTAGTTGGTTGGAGTGTTGTCCCATATACTGAAAGGTTGCGGCTTTGATTTCCAGTCAAGGCACATACCTAGGTTGTGGGTTCCATCCCCAGTTGAGATGCATAGGGGAAGGCAACTGATGAATGTTTCTCTCTCAATAACATGTCTTTTGGTGAGGATTAAAAAGAAAAATAGACTTCCTCCAAGTAAAAATAAAAATTGGAAAGAAGTTTTGAAAGTACATGTGGAAGAATAAGAAAAAAGTAAGTGAAGCCTCTTGGGTTTGTATTGCTCAAAGGCACTGCTGCAGAGGTGAGAAACCCCAGGTAATTTAGTGTGAGTTGTGTTAAAGGAAGGACTGACACACCTATTTCTTTAAGTGTTATGTTTCCAGTTTGGTAAATAAATATTTTCCAGAGATATTTATAGGTTTTTTTTTGTTGTTGTTGTAGATAATCAAGCAAAAGAAAGATGAGCTTCGTCTATGGATTGCAGTCTGCTACTAAAAACTGTGTTTCCTCCCGATTTAATTTACTGACCAACTGGAGAAAATGTAACACAACAGCTATAACCTCACTGGACTCTCATCAAGTACAGGCTAACCACATAGTAAATAATATTGAATGTAAACTAGGAGTAAATCAGTGTAATACGTTGACTTCTCTGCCTGGAAACTCTTATTTCTATACAACTTTTAATAACAAAAGGACAGGATACCTCTTGAGTCTTAAAAGCAAGGGCAATAAATGTACAGTATGGCGTGACTCTTTTCCAAGACAGAAAGTGATAGAAGAAGTTGCAATAGGTCCTGCTCTTTCAGTATTGCATCCTCTAAGCTGCTTTCCCATAAGAGACATCAGGAGTTTCCACACTTCTCCACGGTGTCAAGCTGCTCCCATTCCTCTCTTGTGGATAATTCTTAAACCAGTGCAGAAACTACTTGCAATCATTGTTGGCAGGTAAAATGCTTTAAAAAATATATAAACTTTTGTATTAAAGGATATTGGTAAAACTACACTTTGAAGGAAAATTCGTTAGATTTCCCTCCCATATTTAGCTCAAAGTTAAGATTCAGTTTTGTTATGTAGGATTTAGTAATCTTGAGATAATTTACTGCATATTATCTTTTAAAAATTACTCTTACATATCTCACATAGACACTTTTTAAAAGATTGACATTGTATAAATAATTGCAAAAAGAATCAGAAATGTTGATTATAACTCATGGATAAGAACAGTGCTTTACAAACATCCCATTTTTAGTGTATGGGATTTGAGGCAGTGGATCATGATACTGAAGAATTTTGCTTATTTAAGAATGAGCTTGCTTAGCTGGATTGGTGCAGTGCTTGAGTGGCAACTTACGTAGTAGATCACCATTCAGGTCACATGCTGTGTTGCAGGCTCTATCCCCAGTAGGGGGCGTGCA
>JAAGEH010000030.1:24566846-24691548 GCA_011751065.1 Lasiurus cinereus | reverse complement strand
CCCAGTTATATATCCGGGGTGATCAGTTATGGAGGATGGGTGATTCTGGCAAAAACGAGAGTGCAGAGTCTGAAAATGAAGGCCTCGTTGAAAAGAGTTCAAGAGACCCCGAGTTGAGTTTGCTGGAAGAAAGAATCTTTGTCACAGGTCCACCTGGGTCCTTGGGCCAGTAGCTCTTTTCCATCCTTTTAAATTATTTATTTATTTTAACGTTTTTATTGTTGTGGTTACCACTGTAAATTTTTTTTAAATAAATTTAAATAAATAATGACAAGTCATGTAAAGCTTTAAATAGAAAATAAGTATACTTCATTGGTTGGTTTTATCTTTTCAGGTTGAAACATTTTAAAGTTTAGAGGCATTTTTGGTGTGACAACAAAATTAAGATAACCTAAAGAAGTTATCTTAGAAAACAAATCTTTGTTAAGAGAATGATGTGTAGGTTTTAAATTTTTGTTGTGAGTTTACAGATGAATTCGCAAGGAAAATATTTCTGTCCCAATCTTTAAAACAGACTTGTTGTCAAAATGTCTCTGGGCTTTGATAAGAAAGAAGCAGGGAGTGTTGTTGCCAAGTAGAAATGGGAGCTCCCCAGGTGTTATCATAAAACCTCTGATTTCCTTCTTTTCTTTACTTCTGCTCTTCTTATTACCTGTCCTTTGTCATGTTCTAGAGGGGATGGAGTTTCTGCTACTGAGCAATACTTACCTCTCAAATCAGCGCTGAGGTAGTTTCTCTTGCTGAAGCACTGGCAGCTTATGCTGGGGGTCTGATGAGCAGTGGGGAGAATAGAATGGTGGTTGAAGGTAGAGATGTTTAAGTGGGCACTCCTTTTCCTATGATATGGTCAAGGGCTCAGACTGTGGAATCACATTGCTTTATTACTTGGTTTTCCTCTCATCACCTCTCTGACCTAGGACAAATTGCTTAACTTTCCTATGTCTCCATTTCTCTCCTGTAACAACAGTTCTTATGAAGGTTGAATGAGATGACATCATTCTAATGATTAGAAGAGTACAATTGTGTGTGGTCAACAGTTAGCATTAACTAGTGATGGTTGTAGTAACATACCCCCTCGTTTGACGTTTACCTTTAAAATACTGAAGAAAATTAAAATCAACATTAGACTTTTTAACTATGGCTCTAGTTAAGTTTTTCATCATTTAGCTAAGAATTTTATAAATTTCTGAAAAAAACATTTATACCGAGAAATATTATAAATTCAAGTATTTGATGACATAAAATTTTAGCAGTAAGCATTTAGTTTTGGTGATATGTGCTGATACTATTATCAGAAGCTTGAATTTTTTTTCGCTCTAGGGGCATAAGGAAATGGTGGAACGCACTTCCTCCCAACAAGAAGGAACTGTTTAAAGAAAGTGTAAGGAAGAACAAATTGAAGCTATTCCTGGGATTGAGTACCTTTGGATTGCTCTTCGTAGTGTTTTACTTCACTCACCTGGAAGTGAGTCCAATCACAGGAAGGACCAAGCTACTGCTATTGGGGAAAGAACATTTCAGTCTTTTAGCAGAACTGGAATATGAAGCAGTAAGTAGTAGGAATTGTTTTTAATTAGATTGCTTAATATAATACTGAAGGCAGGAAAGGTTCTTAAATATTTATTGTAGACTTTGATAGAGATTTAGCATCTTACCACCCTCCTACCCCGCCCCCCACCCAGCAAGGCTCAGACCTTTTATATTTAGTATTCCTACTGACGGTCTTGCTTTCTTCCCATTCACCCAGCTGACTCCTTTTTTTTTTTTTTTTTTTTTACCACAGGTCAGCTTAAATGCCACTTTCTCAGGAGAGCTTTCCTTCATTATCAGTCTTGGTTAGGCGGGGGCTTCATTGGGCTCCAGGAGGTCTCCTTCATAGCGACTAAATTATGAATCAGCGCCTTTGCAGTTGTACCCAATGCTTGGGGTTATTTCTCCTCCTTCATTTTCTCTTTGCATACTATGCTTTTCCTTGAGAGCACTTACCACATGGGCAACATAATTATTTACATCATTACTTATTTGCTGATCTGTCTTCCTTGTTAGAGTAAGCTCCATGGGGGCAGAGGCCCTATCTGTTTTGTTTATGATTTTCTCTTTAGTACAGTGCACAAAGCAAGTACTTAGTATATATTGAGGTCTATAGTCTTGAATGTTTGTACCTTGAAAGTTAAGTAGAATAAAAGGTTTTTTTTTTTTTGTAATATCAGTTTTGACAGTTTATGATAGTTTTTGAATGCAAAATAAAGTTGAAATTTAGAAGCCTTGGCTACTTGGAGAGTGTAACTCAGGTGGCTAAACATTTTGCACTACTAGTGAGCTCCTCGAGGGCAGATCATCTTTCTGTCGCCAGTGCATAGCGCGTACATAGTGTGTGCTCATTCAGTGTTCACGTCTCATAGCCTCCCTGGATAGCTTTGTCAGGGTTAGAACTTTATCTCTTTTGTTCCAACTGAGTTTCCAAGTTTGTCAGAGGAAAGTTATCATTAAAAAGAGAAATAACAATGTGGTTTTTTTTTCACTAGAACATACTTCCTAGTAGAATTTATACAGAGATTTGAGATATTTCTTAGAATATAGTCTATTCAGAGGCAAGTTTGAAGAAAGTGTTTGGGAAATACTGACATGGACCAGCTTCTACTGTTCACATTACCAAAAAGCTTTAAAAAATGATATACATGTACATACATATATTTTCTTCTTTGTTTCTTATTTTTTAACCTACAAATTTAATACCTGCCTGGTATGGAAATTCAAACACATGTTCTTATAAGGCTGTTACTGAGCACTATCTTTGCAGCAGTTCTTTCTTATTTGTGGTTCCTTTTCTTTTTGGCCTCCATTCTGATTTTATTAATAGTTTTGGGTTTACAACACTTGATAAAGTAAGTATTCTCCAAGCAGACAGAATATCTTTTCTCATCAAACATTCAGGTAAAGGAGACAAGTTATTTGCATAAGCCTATTTAAACATTTTAGCTTTCATAATCCATCAACCCTTTCATTGGGAGAAAAACCTGATGTTCTCTCAGTCAAATTGTGCCTCACACCAGGGCTTCACCAATGGATTTCAGTACCACAGTTTGTGAGGCTCCCATGTCAAGAGTCCAGAAACTTCTCTACCTCTTGACCCTTTTACCCACTCTGATATAAAGGCTTGGGTTCCCAGTGAAGGGTTGAGTCAAGAAACCCATGTTTTCTTTTGTCAGCCTTCATCTTGATTCATCTCCCTAACTACTGCTTGAAGGAATTATAGGTCAGATTTCTCATTATAATCTTTGAAATTTGGCCTTCAAAATGTCTCCAGATAGGATAAATAAAGTAGACTTGTTCGGAGCTTTTTAATTCTGGGAGTTCAGTAGGGGGTCCTCTTGGCCTGCTTCACCTTGGGTAGTTCTGTATTAATAACCTTTGCTTGAACCCCATCAATGTCTTTTATTCATACCTAATCATTCAGCATAATATAGAGAAAATAATGTGCCCAGTAGTTCTAAAAATTTTAGTAATTTCTTTTCAATCTGTGTGAATGAAACACTTAAAATTAATGAAATGTGGGATTTTTCTTTTTGTAGAGGTTTAACTTTCTTAAACTTTCTTATTAAGTATAAGGTGTTTTTGCTAACCGGTTGCGCCACTGGAACTCATAACGTGTTTTTTTATTCAGGAGGTTATGAAAATAATTTTCTTTTGTATTTTACTTTCTTATATGAAATCTTTATGTTCTCTAGGCAATATTTTGTCTTCTAAAATACTTAGAAAAATATAAATAATATGTAAGCATTTTATTTACTTATAGGCTAATAGAAAAGATGAATGAAGATTTTATCTGAACTAATTTATTTGAAAAATTTTAGTTATTAGAATTTATTCAATTTGTGAGAAACCACATTGCCTTTGCAGGAAAATTCAAATTTGAGAAATTTGAGTGCTTAATATATGTGGATTTTTACATAATTAAAAATTAAAATGTTCAATAATTAGCCATATAACTTTCATGAAGAATATAAACATTTTGTCGAGCTAAAACTCTTAATGACTAATTTTCTTTTTAATCTTTCAGTACATGGAAGAATTTAAAAATGATATGCTAACTGAGAAAGATGCCCAGTACTTGAACATTAAAGAAGTTTTTTATCATTTAATTGAATGCAATAAAGATATTCCAGGGATCGCCGAGATCAAGTGGATCATTCATGTGGTTGATTCCCCTGATATAAATGCCTTTGTGCTTCCAGTAAGTAAATGTTCTCAAGCCTGATTTTTAATTGTTAAATGTAACTTCTTCTTCTTCTTTTTTTTTTTTGTGATGTTCTAATTGCTTATATTATTTTCTTTATGGTGTAGAATGGACATGTGTTTGTCTTCACTGGGCTTTTCAAGGCTGTGGTTAATGTGCACCAACTCGCCTTCATTCTGGGACATGAAATAGCACATGCAGTACTTGAGCATGCTGTAAGTACCTAACGTGAGCGCTCCATTGTTGAAATACTATAGTTAGCAAGTGAAATCTTTTAAAGAGCTGAATCTTTTCAGTTTGTTTTTTTTTTCTCTCTCTTTCTTTTGGATGGAATTTTAGTTTCCAGTTATTGTCTTATTCTGTTACCTGAAAAAATATGATTGTCTAATTTGGAGAGTTTTTATGGTCTTTTAAGTATTTGATATTGAATAATTAGTGTTTCTCTTAAGTACTATTTTTATCACCTGTCTCTTTTGCTAAGAAGTAATTATTCTCAACCTCTAATTATTTCAAATTAGGTTTAAAATTTTTTGTAATTATTAACATACTGGTAATCTAGTCAGAAAATTGTAAGAAAGTGATATTACTATTTAAGTGGGTAAATTGCTTTTCTTGCTTTTTTATTCATTCTCTGAGGATAGCTTGGAACATCTTTGAAAATGTCTAGACTCTAGAAAGATATGCCATTTATAATTAATACAGAGAAACAATAATGATACCTTGCCATTTTATAGTTTATTGAGCTTTTTTCTCTTTTTTTAAAATTTAATAAATCTTTATTGTTCAGATTATTACAATTGTTCCTCTTTTTCCCTCCAAAGCTCCCCTCCACCCGCTTCCCACCCTACTCTCAGCTCTTACCTCCCCCACCCATTGACCTCATCCATAGGTGTATGATTTTTGTCCAGTCTCTTCCTGCACCCGCCACACCCTGTTCCCCTGAGAATTGTCAGTCCATTCACTTTGTATGCCCCTGATTCTATTATATTCACCAGTTTATTCTGTTCATCAGATTTTTAATTCATTTGATTTTTAGATTCACTTGTTGATAGATATATATTTGTTGTTCATAATGTTTACCTTTTTCTTCTTTTTCCTCTTCTTAAAGAGTACGTTTCAGCATTTCATATAATACTGGTTTGATGTTGATGAACTGCTTTAGTTTTTTCTTATCTCTGAAGCTCTTTATCTGCCCTTCAATTCTGAATGATAGCTTTGCTGGGTAGAGTAATCTTGGTTGTAGGTTCTTGCTATTCATCACTTTGAATATTTCTTACTACTCCCATCTGACCTGCATAGTTTCTGTTGAGAAATCAACTGCCAATTGTATGGGTGCTCCCTTGTAGGTAATTTCCGTATTTTCTGGTGTATAAGATGACTGGGCATATAAGATGATGACACCCAACTTTTCCAGTTAAAATATAGAGCTTGGGATATACCTGCCCTATAAGATGACACCCGGTTTATAAGATGACCCCTGACTTTTGGGAAGATTTTCCTGGGTTAAAAAGTTGTCTTATACGCTGGAAAATATGGTAACTGTTTTTCTCTTGCTGCTTTTAATATTCTCTCTTTGTCTTTTGCTCTTGGCATTTTAATTATTATGTGTTTTGGTGTGGTCCTCTTTGGATTCCTTTTGTTTGGGGTTCTGTGTACTTTCTTTCACCAGGCAGGGGAAGTTTTCAATCATTATCTCTTCAAATAGGTTTTCAGTATCTTGCCTTCTCTTCTTCTGGCACCCTCATAATTCTGATGTTGGAATGCTTGAAGTGGTCTCAGAGGCTCCTTTCACTATCTTCAAGTTTTTGGATTCTTTTTTCTTTTTGCTTTTCCTGTTGAGTGTTTTCTGCTTCTTTGTATTTCAGATCTTTGATTCTTGTATTCCTTTAGTCTGCTGTTAGGTCTCTGTATAATATTTTTTATTTCAATCAGTGTATGTTTAATTTCTAGTTCGTCTGTGGTTTTGTACTCTATATTCAGTCTTTTGCTTTCCTCCATTTCTTTTGTTTTTGATCTGTTTCTTTGTCTCTGCATTTTTGCTGCTTTCCTGAGTTGGTAGAGTAGCTTTGTGTGCTAGTTGTCTTATATGGCCCAGTAGCTCCGCCTCCCCAGTTACATGAGGTGGACACTTTTGATGCACCCCTTTGTAGACTGTGTGTGTAGCCTTGTTGTAGTTAAGTTTTGATTGTTGTTGGTATCACTGCAGGGAATTGACCTACAGGACAATTGGCTGTGAGGATCAGCTATGTCTATGCCAGGAGAACCTCTGTGCTGGAGTCAGCTTTATGAGACAAGACTTGCAAAATTGCAAAAGCCTTTGTGCTCAGCTTGGATGGGGCAGAGTCTCAGGGCTGAGCAGACAGCCTTGGCTTCTTGTCAGCCCTGCCCTATGAGTCCCCTGGGTCTCAGTGTCCCTTGGTAAGCACTGCAGTCCTTTCTGTGCACACTCGTGCGCCACCTCCAGACCTCTGTCTTTTGTGGTTCCCTTGAGTTTCTGTGTGCTCCGGGGATCCATATGACTCTGGGTCCCCAGGGTCTCACCTGATACAGGTTCAGTGCAGTCAGAATTGGAGTTCAGCGCAGTCAGGAGGTTCTGTCTTCCTCCCGCTAGAGAAAGCCAGTGACACAATCAGTAGTCAGTCCTCTCTGCGTGCACTTGCATGCTCACCTCCGGACCTCTGCCTTTTGTGGCTGCCCTGAGTTTCTGTGTACTCCTCCCTTTTCCGACAGTCCAGACTCACCCTGTATGAGTCTCACCTGGAACTGGGGTTCAGTGCAGTCGGAACTAGATTTCAGTGCAGTTGGGAATTTCCATCTCCCTCCCGCTATAGGAAGCTAGCCAGGCCCTCCACCGTCTGTCCTCTTCATGCATGTGTCTCTGTACCTTAGCTCTTTACAGCTCCTCTGAATCTCCATGAGCCTTCTCTTTCCTTCTAGTTGTAGAATTTCCACTCAGCCAACTTTCCTGTGGTTCTAGATGATATCTATTCTGTCTCTTAGCTGTAGTTTTGAAATAGTTGTGCGAGGCAGCAGTTTAGGTATTTACCCATGCTACCATCTTGGTTTCTTTTATTGAGCTTTTTAACATGTACCTTCTTATTCATAATTTTAATGCCGTCCTCATGAGGTATTTATTTAATATCCCTATATTGTCTATGAGGAAACCAATGTTTAAAAAGGCTCTAAGTAACAACACTGATGTGATGAAGTGGAAGAATTGGGACTTTAACCCAGATTTTCTGTTGCAATCTTTTACCAGAGTTACCTGGTTGTTGGCAGCACTTTCTTATAGGTCACAGAATTCAGATTTATTCAGGTTCCTGTGAAGCACATCTATTTGTTTGACTTAATGTTAGCCCATATAAGTGTATATTTATTTACTCAGATTTTATTCATTAAAAATTATGCATGGCTCTCTTTTTTAGCCATTTATTGATATACAGTACAGGGAATGTAGTTAAAATATTATAATAGCTTATGGTGAATAATGTACAAGGTATATAAGTATTGAATCACTCTTTGAAACTAATATAATATTGTATGCCAATTATACTTTAGTAAAAGTTTTTAAAAATATGCATGGCTCTTTTGTCCACATAATTAGAGAGAGTATATTCTCTTTAATTGAAAACATGAAGGTAAATAGTGAAAGGATTGTGAAAAGCTATATAGGAAATGCAAATAATATTAAGTTTAATAGAAATGATTATATTACTGGTTTCTCTAAAGTTCATCTTAAATTCTACCTATTTCTTAGAGTATTAATAAGGTGAGGTGGCCCAAAGTTGTGCTTTTCTGAAGCACAAATAGTAAAAATATTTATTTCTTTTGAGTTGTAGGAAAAATTTATAACTATTTCCTTTAAACAAACATATACAAGAATAAACCTGAGCAGTTAAAATAGATTTTATCTTTCAAGAAATGGCTTCAAAACTATAAAGTCAATTAATTTTGGCCATTTTTAGCATTTAAAAGCAATTACTATTTAGTGCATTGCTTTTCTGGCATTTCATTCAATGCTGCATTCAGCATATTTTTATCATCTCTGTCAGTGCAAGAACAATAATTAGATGAGACATAAAAAGTAAATAGCCTTAAAAATAGAAAATAGTTACTAATATTACTTTTGGCAGAGGTCTTAGACATGATCAACACTGTTTTCTCTTTTAGGAGTCTCCATTTTGATTTGATGGAGCCTTTTATGTTGTATTCTTTAGTCTACAAATAACATAGATTTTTCTGTATAGTAGCAATTATATTCTTCAGTAATTAATAACAGAGATTGTTGGAATTTTACTCTTTCATGCCAAAATAATTCCATAATTGTTTCTTACGACCCATAGTGCTTTTCTTTTTTTTAATCCTCACCCGAGGATATTTTTTCCATTGTTTTTCTTTTAGTGAAAGTGGAAGGGAAGGATCAAGGGAAAAAGAGAGAGAGGGAGAGGGGAAGAAACATTGATATGAGAGAGACACATCAATTGGTTGCCTTCCACGCTGGGGATCGACACTGCAACTGCAGTACATGCCCTTTACTGGGAATTGAACCACTTAGCAACACTAGCCATGGCTGACCCACAGTTATGAAACAAAGAATGCTTCATGAGGACAGATTATATTGTAAAGAGAAATATTCTAGTGGTTATTTTTAGTTGTCAGTCATGTTTCATACATTGAAGTAATTAGCAACATTGTCACATACCTTCACATGAGGGATAGTATATTTTGGATTGCAGTCTGGTGAAAATAGCAGTTAGGCTTTTATATTTTAAAGAAGATACAGTTTTCAGTCTAACAATGAACAATCATGTGCACTAAATTTATAAATATTATTACTAAAAACAACTGTCTTAAGTAAAGCCTTTTGTGATTATTGCTATAAGTAAATGCAGAAATTCAAAGAATCCAGTTTCCTGGTGAGAAATACCAAACTTAAAATTACAAACTTATGTAAAGTGAATCTTACTTCATATATTACATCATGATGGCCAAAAGATTTTTATTTAAAGTAAATTTCTAATTTTTTTTCTAAATTGTTCCTTGTTTCGTGTGTTAGGTAGTGTGTGGTCTCTGTCCAAAAAGTATAATAAACACATTTATGTTATTTGAAAAAAGAATTAGCAACTATATTAGAAATTAAAATTTCTTGGGTTTGATTCCTTGTCCTTTTTCTAATAGCTGTGTAAATTGGGGGCAACTTTTAACCTGGCTCCATCTTAGTTTCTTTAACTATAAAATAGGGATAATAGTACATATTTCGCAAGATTGCTATGCTTGTTAATATAAGAAACCTGAGATTAATGAACCTGTCATTGTATTTGAGTGATGGTAAGTGGCTCAGTATATGTGAGTGAATGGATTTATATATATAAAAGCCTAAGTGACCCATCTATCGGTCGCTATGGCTGCACTGACCACCAGGGGGCAGATGCATAACGCAGGAGCTGCCTCCTGGTGGTCATTGCACTCCCACAGCAGGAGTGCCACTCAGCAAGCTTACAGAGCAGCGGTGGTGGCAGGCACAGTGGGGCTGGGATAAGTGGGAGCCGTGGCACAGCGCCAAGCCCAGGCTTGGGCTCCTCCTCAACCACCTGCCGCTTCATGCACTATTACATGTCTTGGGGGATTTTGGACTGCCTAGGATCGGGCTGAAACCAGCAGTCAGACATCCCCCAAGGGGTCCCGGATCACGTGAGGGCACAGGCCAGGCTGAGGGACCTTAGCAGTGCACACATGCACTGGACCTGTAGTGAATATACAGTGTAAGTATGTAAGCAAGAGATGGAACAAGCACACTGGGAAAGGATAAAGCACGCAGAAAGAAAAAAACAACTTACAGTTTTAGTTTGTGAAGGTCATTAAATGTAAGTTATTTAATGTGATTACACATGGCGAACTAGAAAATGTAAGCATGTGCTGTCTCAATTTATTAAGTGTAATTTTCATTATTGTGATTATTCTCAGGCAGAAAAGGCCAGCGTGGTTCATTTATTGGATTTCCTTGGTCTAATTTTTCTCACAATGATTTGGGCTGTTTGTCCTCGAGATAGCTTGGCAATTGTGGGCCAGTGGTTGCAGTCTAAATTGAAAGAGGTAAGTCTGATACAATAACTTGAATTTCTAATGTCTGTGGTAAGGATATTTTAATGTTACTATAAAGCAACAAATGTCAGAGATGTTTTAACATATTGTCATGAAATCTGGGGGCTAATTTAGTGTTTTGTTGTTTTCTCATTTTGGGGGTATGGTCTCTCAAATGATGGAGAGAGATGGGTTGGAAGAGCTTAGCCACTTTTGGCTTTACCTTCAAACTTTCCATTTTTGTTTCTCATAGTGACTGTGATGTACTCACTGGATAATTCTCTGCCCCACCCCCCAAATATTTGAGTTTTCATGGAGAGCTCTTAAAAGCTGTAAACATCTATGGACACAGGGTTGACTGAGCTACTTTATCACCCTTACCTCCTCACTCCTAGTTAAACTAACATCGCCTAGAAAATATTGAAAGGACAGTCCTGTTAGGTGTTAGTTAACTTTTGTTTTGGTACTTATGTATAGTGATAATCATCTCATAACATGTGTTGTCTCTCATTTTGTTCAAAACATAGCAATATTGAAAGTAGGTTCCGCAATCTTGCTTTGTTAATAACTATGATTAATTATTTTATTTTACATCTTTTTTTCCCCCAAATTTTTCTTCTTGTCCTGGGAGGTTTGGTTATTTAGGAACAATCTGTTATTTGTTTATTTAATGATTTGTGGAGCACCCATCAGAGCGCCATCTGGGTGCTATTTAAATCTAATGTGTAAAATTCTTTGAGACAAATTGCTTTAGAAATTGGATAACTAAGTCTTTTATTCAGTGTTACCATATCATTTGGCTTCATCTATATTGAAATAAATGTTCTTAAGAGAAAAAGAAGGAATGGTTATTGCTTAGGTTATAGGATCTCATCTTTTGAACTTTATTTCTGTTATGATGTGCTGGGAAGTCAAAGGAGTTAATTTAGTTTTTTCGCTATCTATCAATAGATAACCTTTTCCGTAATGGAATCAGATTTGGTTTCATAAAGATGACTTGTAGCTAGCTATTTCTTTTTCAAAATACTTGATGAATCCTGCTACTTCAGTATAATTCTTTAAGAATTAAACAGAAAATAAAGTAGGAATTACTTCTCTTGGAACGCTTTTCCCCCTAAATCAAGTGATCCTCAAACTTCAGTGACAAGGAAATATTTCGAGAAAGCTTGCCTGTTGTGATTAGAGAGAGAGAAGCATGATTATAGTGAAGTCATTAAGGAAGGGGAGTTGCTGACATTTATCTGCAGGAGAAAAGAAGAGGAGAAGGAAGAAGAAGAAAGGGCCCTCACTTAACCATTGGGGAGCTCTATCTTTGTAATCTTAAAGATTTGGGAATAGTGTAGCAGCCCTCATAAGAGTGCAACGAGGCAGGAGTTTGAGAGTTATTAATAATTATAGTAGCTAACTCTTATGAAATGCTTACCATATGCTAGGCACTAAGATAAACAATATACCTGAATTATGTACATGGGTTAAGAATACAGGCTCTGTCAGATGAATTTAGACTCTTTAGATCTAAACTCTATAGAGCCTGGGCGGGTTACTTTACTTATATAAGTCTCAATTTCTTCATTTGTGAATTGAGATAATAATACCGGCTAATTCAAAGCATTGTTGTGAAATGAATGATACATTTTAAGCAGGATTTCTCAATGTAACCCCAGCTCTATTGATATTTTTGGACTGGATAATTCTTTTTTAAAAAAATATTTTTATTGATTTCAGAGAGGAAGGGAGAGGGAGGGAGAGAGAAACATCAATGATGAGAGAGAATCATTGATTGGCTGCATCCTGCACACTCCCTCCTGGGGATCGAGCCTGCAACTTGGGCATGTGATCTTGACCAAATTGAACCTGGGACCCTTCAGTCTACTATCCACTGAGCCAAATTAGATAGGGCTGGACTGGAAAAAAATTTTTTTTTTGAGAGTTGTTCTGTGCACTGCAAGGTGTTTAGTAGCCTTTAAGCATCTAGCTACCTCTAAACATCTGGCCTCTACCCACTAGATGCCAGTAAAATTCTTCCTTTCCACCCTCCCCGTCCTGCTCCCCCAGACAATCAGAACTGTCTCCAGATACTTCCAAGTGTCCTGAGGGGACACAGTCACATCCCTTTGGCAACTACTGATTTAAAGCATTTAGCATAGTGCCTGGCACAAAGTAAGGACTCAATAAATAGGAGTTATTATCATTGTTTTCTCAGTTTATCCTCTCTGTAACATGTGATGCTACTGGGCTTAGATGTGTTAAATAATTAGCCCAGGGTGAACAGTTAAAAAGTGTCAGCATGTGTGGACTTGAGCCTGTTTTTGTCTCCTTTGAGAGCCAATGTTTTTAATTAGTTATACTATCAATGGACTTGATGGGACACCTGGAAATGAGTTGTGGAGAGTGAGGTCACTGTATGACACAGTTTAGCAACCTAAAACAGACATTCCCGCAGAGGAAGAAAGTAATATACAATGGTCACATACTGTGGGTCAGATTGATTATATTATTCCTAGCTCTCACTGCCATGCACTTTTGAAAAATTGCTTCCCCAATTAATAGCTCTTTTCTCAAAAGTTCTGCCTATTGATCCATCTCCTGCAAAGTTTTAGTGCTTACTGAAAATGAGAATTTAACTGGAAAGCATTCACATAAATACAAGTAATTAGGAAAATTAAAGTTACAATATCTATTTGCATTTTTTAATTGAGGATGGAAGAAAATTTCATTTTCCTAATCAATACCTAGTAAAAAAAGGAAATTAGGATAGTTCATCAAAGAAAAAACATTCTGCTATATGGTTAACTTTCCAATTGAAATAAATCCACTGGTAGTGTCACTGGTTATTATATGGCTGTACTTTTTCAGTTTTCTTTTAAAACCCCAAGATCAAAATATTCCTTGGCCATTAAAAGGCTGTAGCAATAAGCTTTCTTCGGTAATCTTCCACATAGTAGGTGGAGATTATAAATGGGTAAAAAGAAGTCCTCTGTGTGATACAATAGACCCTTCAGAAGTCTGTAGACATGATTTTGTTTTTATTCTTTCTGTTTTAAAAATATTAACCTCTGGTGAAGGAAATAAAGGCTGCACTGTGTGTTTTATGCCATGATGTTCTTTAGATGTTAATAAATGGAGAGTATAAAACTTAATCCTAGATACACCATGCAATTAACTTTAAAAGTCTCATTTTGTTGTGAAATAACCTTAGTAGAGCTTTTCTTTTCTGTTTCTTCTTAGTATTTGTTCAGTAGACCATATAGTAGAACACTGGAGGCTGAAGCTGACAAAATTGGACTACGGCTTGCTGCAAAGGTACAATGTTCAGCAGTTGAGAATACACAGTGACCTTCACATAGTAAAAGATAAATGTGTATTGTCTTAATGAAGTTTGGCATGGACAGGGAATGAGAGATTGTATTCAGTTTTTCATTAACACCATTTTAAATCTGCACCTTCTGGAAGCTAACGCTCTCTTTATTTTACTCTTTTCCCTTAATTTTATGGATCTAAGGAGGCTTCTTGAGTAAATATGATGTGTAGCTGTTTTTCCAGACTGTGAGAAAGGTTTATCATATTGTAGCTATGATCCCAGCTGAGCAAACTGAATTTTTACCATTAAAATAAACGATAGAAGAGCAAACTTATTACTCTGTATCTTTCAGATTACTTTTGTTATAGCAGATGGCTTATTTTTACACTATAGAGAGAGCATCTATGGTGTTTACCCTGTTTTAAGTTAGCTTTGTTCATGTCTACTTACCAGGGCACTTGACACTGGGTTGCTGTTTTTAAACACCTGTG
This sequence comes from Lasiurus cinereus, assembly GCA_011751065.1. NCBI lineage: Eukaryota > Metazoa > Chordata > Mammalia > Chiroptera > Vespertilionidae > Lasiurus > Lasiurus cinereus. The sequence goes on along the minus strand of JAAGEH010000030.1, from coordinate 24,677,438 downwards.
ATAACTGAGTATTAGCAGCAGTAGAATCTAATTACGAGTAAAACTGAACTTTTCAAAATGAGTGAAAACAATGCTACTTCATATATTTAATTCAAAATGTATTTGATTCTTTGTTGAGTTTTTGGTAGTTATTGAAAATCCTAACTACTATTAAAAAGCATTATTATTGGAACTTCTCATTATGAGTTTGTGGATTTAATTTCATAAATCAAGATATTATTCATTCACAAAAGCAAAAGCATTTTTTAAAATGTTATCCTATCTAATAAAAAAGTAATGTGCAAATTGACCGTACCCTCACTACACCCACCAGCCATGCCCCAACAGCCAATCAGAGCGAGTATGCAAAATAACCCAACCAAGATGGCTACGGCCACAGAGGGAGCAGGAGGGATGCTTGGGTTGCTCCTGGCTATGGAGGAAGCCAAGCTCTCGGCACACTCTGGCAGGCCCAGGCCTCCACTTAAGGCAACAGAGTTTCAATGGCTCTGCCAGCAGAAAGCTTGACTCCGCTCCAGGCTACGAAGTTTCAAATGTAGAAGATAAATAAATCCCAGATACCAGGGCCTCCGCTTGGGTCACTGGGGGCATGGCTGGCCTGCAAACCACCACAGACCCTCGCCTAGGCCACCCTGTGTCCCAAGGGAACCCCCACCCTGATCCAGAACACCCTTCAGGGCAAACCAGCTGGCCCCCATTTGTACATTAGGCCTCTATCCTATCTAATAAAAGAGTAATATGCAGATTGACCCTCACTCCAATACACAAGATGACTGCCCCCATGTGGTCAAAAAGTCCTGCCCCCATGTGGACACAAGATGGCCAACAGGGGAGGGCAGTTGTAGAGGGACCAGGCCTGCAAGGGAGGGCAGTTGGGGTTGATCAAGCCTGCAGGGGAGGGTAGTTAGGGGAGACCATGCTGGCAGAGGAGGGAAGTTGGGGGTGACCGGGCCTGCAGGGAAGGGCAGTTTGGGGGGACCCAGGCCTGCAGGGGAGGGAAGTTAAGGGTGATCAGGCCTGCAGGGAAGGGCAGTTAGGGGTGAACAGGCCTGCAGGGGAGGACAGTTAGGGGTAAACAGGCTAGCAGGAGAGCAGTTAGGCATCAATCAGACTGGCAGGTGAGTGGTTAGGGGGTGATCAGGCTGGCAGGCAAAAATGGTTAGGGGCAATTAGTAAGGCAGGCAGGTGAACATTTGGGAGCCAGCAGTCCTGGATTGTGAGAGGGATGTCCGACTGCCCATTTAGGCCTGGTCCAGGTAAGGGTCTCAGATTGGAGAGGGAGTAGGCTGGGCTGAAAGACACCCCCCATGCACAAATTTCATGCACCGGACCTCTAGTATAAGTATAATTAAATATCATATGGGTAGAATGAAGAGGCTCCCAAATAAGTGTCCACAGATTGGCCATCTCATAATTTTCCTAAAGCTACTGTACTATTGGTACAGTTTATGAAATTTTCCTTTTAGGTAAGTGTAGTCTGGTTAAGAAATCTTTGCCTGTCTCTATAAATTGTTCCCATTGTATTTCCAAGAAGCTTTATTGTCTTGTTATTTTTTAGTATATAATATATACTAGTAGAAAGAAGATATTTTCCCTTATGTAGATAGCATTGTTTATCAAAGAGTCATTTTTCTTCACTGTACTTCAGTGTTTCTGTCATAAATTTGGGAGAATATGTGTAAGTTTGTTTCTGAACTCCCTATTCTATTCCATTGGCCTTTTATTTATTTTTGAGCCAATATGACATCATCACTGTAGCTTTGTAATAAGTCTTAATATCCAAGTGCTGTCCTCCAGTGTTGTTCTACAAGATTGATTTGTTATTTTTAGTCTTTTGTTTTTCCATATAAATTTCATAATCACCTTTACACACCTTTACAAAAACATGCCTGGGATTTAGTTTGGAGTTATGTATATTAAATATAGGTCAGTTTGGGTACAGTTGACTAGTGTCACCAATATTGAGTCTTCCAATCCATAAATAATATATTTATTCATTTATTTAAATATGAGAGGCCTGGTGCATGAAATTTCATACCAGGGACCCTCAGCCTGGCCTGCCCTTTCTCACAGGCCAGGAGCCCTCAGGAGTGGGAGGTGACTCTGTGATCAGGGGAAGGCAACACTCCATTACACCTCTGCTGCTGCCACAGCCAACAGTGCAAGCCTTGGCTAGTCCTGGTTACCTGAGCCTTGGGTGGCCTTGAGCATCTGGGCAGCCACCATCTGAGGCTTGACTGCACCTCAGGCCAGCCCTGGGCAACTGGGGGCCTGAGGGCATTACATCCCTGCTGCCCTGACAGGGCTGAGGGGACTGGGCATTGCCATCTTGTGGCTGTGGGTGCTGCCATCTTTGAGAGTGTGACACTCAATTAGCATTTTCCCTCCTTATTGCCTATGAGTGACACCATCTTTGAGGGCGGGGCATCAATTAGCATATTCTCTCCTTATTGGCTGTGGACACTGCCATCTTTGCAGCAAAATAGTCAATTAGCATATTTCCTCTTTATTAGATAGGATTCTATAATTTCTCTCAGTGATGGTTTGAGATTTTTTTTGTATGTATAGGACTCACCCATTTTTTTTTATATTTATAGCTGTGACATTTTTTGATGTTTTAAATAGTGCCATTTAAAAAATACAATTTGTTTTTATAATTAACCTTCTATTCAGAAACCTTGCTAACTTCACTTAATTTTAATAGTGTATAGATTCTTTTAGATTTTACATATACATAGTTACCTTGTCTGCAAATAATGACTGCCTTATTTCTCACTTCTAGTGTATACACACACACATATATATATATTTTAAAAGTATTTTTATTGGTTTTCAGAGGACAGAAAGAGGGACACATTGATTGGTTGCCTCCCCTATGTACCCCAACTGAAAATGGGATTGAGCGTGCAACCAAGGTACGTGGCCTTGACTGGAATCAAACTCATGACCCTTCATTCTGCAGGATGAAACTCTGTCTACTGAGCCAAACTGGCTATGGTTTACTATTGACTTTGGAATGTTATTTTTATATTCTGGATACAGTCATCTGTTGGATATGTGGAAGTAGTTTTTCCTTATCTATGACTCATCTTTTCCTTTCCTTAGCAAGATTTTTTTTTTTTTTTTGCAGAGCAAATATTTTTAATTTTAATGAAATCCAAGGAGCCTCTATGCCAATTTCTGGGACTATCTTTTTTTCTGGTATAATCCTCAAAAATTCCAGCCCCTTCTGTAGCCCTGAACTTCTGTTTCCTAATTTCTTAGTCCTGCTTAGAAGCCCTCCCTCCGTCTGTGTGGTCAGGAAACTGTCCTAGCAGAGAGCAGGGGCAAGTCTGGGGACCACCTTAGTGCTTCCCTTTCTCTCAAGAAGTACATTGTTGTCCTACTTGTTGTTCAGAACTGAAAATGTTTGCCTTATATATTTGTCTAGGTTCATAGATATTTATGGTGGGAGGACAAGTCCAGTAATAGTTACTCTCTCATGGATGGAACTATAAACCCCAAAATTTGTGACTCATGATTGTCCTTGTTTTATAAGAAGGCACCGAGAAACTTTTTAGAATTTCTATATGCATACATTAGATAGTGAGATAGCTCTTTTATTTTATTTTTTAACTTCCTCATGAAATATACATAAGCCTTTTTAAAATATATATATTATATATATATATATAATTGTTTTTTTACAGAGAGAAAGGGAGAGGGATAGAGAGAAACATCGATGAGATAGAAACATTGATCAGCTCCCTACTGGGTATATGCCTACAACCAAGGTACGTGCCTCCGACCAAAAGTTTGCAGGCCAATGCTCTATCCACTGAGCCAAACCAGCTAGGGCCATAGGTCTTTTTTTTTTTTTTTTTTTCCTGTGGCTATTTCTTTACAGAAGAATCCTGTAAACCTTGCTGTCACTATTTGGGAAGGGAAGGGTGTTCTCCATTCATTGTGGAGATTTGAATTAATTTGCTGTTTGACCCTACCCCCTTCTTTCCTGGGTATCAAATATTGAACCTCCCTACATTCCCATAGTGAGGGTATCCATCCAGGAAGCAATATGGTGTTGTGATAATGAGTGAGCCTGGGGACTGGACTGTTTGAGAAATTGCTTGGCCAGAGAGTGCTAGCTATGTGATCTCTGGAGAGTTGTCTGTCCTTTGGGAACCTTGATTTCTCTCATCTGTGGTATAGGAACAATAGCAGGACCTATATTATAGCGCTGATACAATCCAAGTCCTAAGAGCACTAGTCTTCTAATCATTTATGTTCAGATGTTAGCCTGTTAGTCTCTCTTTATATTTTGCAGGTATCTCAAACCTAATAAATTCAACGTCAAATCCTTGATTTCCCTTCATATCTATTTCTCTTTCTAATCTTCCCTTTCCCAATAAATATACCACCTTATATTCAGTTGCTTTTGAAAAACACCCGGAGTTCTCCTTAATACTTCCCTCTTCTTTATCATTTACATGTAATCGTTTACCAAGGCTCACTAGTTCTATCTATAAAATATACCCCAATGTGTTTCCATCTCTACTATTAGCATTTTTTATTACCTGGACTTCTGTGCCAGCATCATTATAGCTTTCACCAGTTCCATTTTTACTCCCCTCCATTCTGTTCTCCCTGCTATAAAGAAGAATCAGGTCTAGTATCTGGGATATTCACTTTCTCAAGGCAAGACTTCCATCGACAGTGGCCAGCATTTACCATAAGATTTTTTCAGATTCTAGCTGACTTACCCCATAATTCTGATTGACACAGTTAAAAAATATATTTGTGAATATAATCAGAAGACAGATTTTTTAGGCCCAGGTCTCATGCTCTCTAAATTGGTGTGTGAATAGCTCTTCTCTGACTTGCTATGTTGATGTTCACTTACCAATTCACCATGTATTTAATGTGCGCCTATCTTCCAGGCTGTAGGAATGCACAATACCTTGATGGAGGTCACAACTTGAGTAAGAAAGAGGCTCCCAATTGAAAAATATACCCTAGAGATGTAACTTTATCTAAGGGTCATGCAAATATCGTCTAGGGATTAGATTGAGGAAGAAATTATTTGAAGTGAAAATATAACAGCTAAGTAGTAATGATCCTGGTGAAGGTGTTGGCAGTAGTGTTTTTGATGAACAGCGTGTCTAAAGGAAAAGAAATTATGACTTTGGAAGTTGAAAGTTTCATGTGACTACAAAATAGAGTCAAGAGCACTAGTGTCAAGAGAGAAAAATGAAAGATGGATAGAGACTTCTTTGTTAGCAATTTTAAGGATTTTATACTGTATCTTGCATAGTGGTTAGGACCTTGGACTCTAGAGTTAGACAGACCTATATCTGACTCCTGTCTCTTCCACATGACTATGGAAAAATTACTTAATCTCTTCAAGTCTGTTTCCTACTCTGAAAAAATGTGAGTAGTGATAGTAGATACTCAGAGGGTTACTTTGAGTATACTGGACTTGATTCTTCTTGTGGATTGTATCCTTTGTTTTTTGGATATCACACTCCCTTGACTTCTTGCCATTTAATATTCAAATCATATAATGTAATTCTCATATTCTGTTCTATCCTTATTACACTGGCTTCCTTTGTACCATCCTGAGAAGGAGAGAGCATACTGACCTGAGGACACAAATGCCCTAGGCCCCTGGTGGTTTTAGCAGTTACAGCTATTGCCATGCATTCATAAGTTGGCATTCTGATTTTATGTCAGTCTTGTGCGCTTGGCTAATGGGGACTGTTCTTGGGAGATGGATCTATTGGTCATGTGCTGTCCCTTTAGATTTATGAGCTCTTAAGGCCCAGGGCTAAAAAGAAGATGGAAAATTCATTAAAATAAAGTTACTCTTGAGGCCTCTTTCAACACAGGCAGCTTGCTTTCCCTGGAGTGCTCTCAAATCTGCTCCACTAGTAGCTGTGAGCTTATTTTGTGTATTTACATTTTTATAGTTGCTTTAATTTTGTATTTACAAGATATTTAATTTACCATTATATAAATTCAATATGACTGGTAGAGAGTTAGTAAAAGCTGGTAGGACTGAGGTGGGGCCAAAGCAAAGAATAATAAATAGCTGTTCAGTTATCCGCTGATAAAATGATGTCCTGTGAAACATTTGATTTTGTTGTGTTTATATATTAATTTGTCACTATACAGAGGATTTGGCACTTTACAGTCATTTACAGAAATGACTTTTGTTTATTTGATTTCACAAACAACGAAATCATTCATTGTTAGTTTTATTTGTTTCTTAACTATGGAAAAAACACACGATGTATTTTAGTGCCTCTAAACTGGGCCTTTTGGCAGGGCACTTTATATGATTGTTTTGATTGTCACAGTGATTGGGGAAATGGGAATTACTGATGTCTCCTGGACCTAGAGGATGGGGGCAGACCTGTTAAATATGCTGTAGTGGCCCGGAGAGCCCTCCAGAGGAAGGAACTGTCCAGCCCTGGTAAATTATAAGTGGCCCTTGTGAGAGACACTGCCTGCTGGTTTCTTCATGAACCTCAGTAACTGTGCAGATAGCACCATCTAGTGAGGGAAATAGGTCATAAGCAAAATTGACTTTCATCATAAAAATGAGAGAAAATGCAACATTCTAAACTTTCTATAAATTAAAAAAGGTTATAGAATCATATACTTTGGAGAAGGAAGGAAAATTAGATATAATCTGAACCACTCTCTCCCTTTCAGATAAGGAAATAGGGTTCAAAGAGGAGAAGTGATTTGTCCAGTAACATATACCTACTTAGTAGCGAGAGACAGGGCTGGAGTCCAGGTCTCATAGTTTCTTGGGTTAGTAATCTGAGACTTTGACATAGCAAACTGACTAGCTTTGTGTTTTATTTGGGTTAATAGCCTGGTTATTTGTTTAGTGATTCATTTAAGAAAGAAAAAATTGTAAATTTGCACATCTCATTTACGAGGTTTGTTATAAGGTAAACTTGCATAATGCATGAATTATTCATTCCACCTTGTTTTGAGCCTAACTGTATTACCTAGAAAAATGAGGCAGGCTTCTGTGTATTTAATTTTTTAGAAGCTATAATTTTATCTCTAAGTGTTGAGTGTTATGATAAAAGCTTTAGGATAGAGAAAAATATATACATGAAAATGTATTATAAATTTATCAATTGATGAACTGACATGCTGGCAGTCAAAAGATGCAAAACACTAAAGGAAAAGAATTACAAAGTAATGGAAGTCTTCCCATTTCTCCTGTATTAGGACACATAAAATAAATTAATACAATGAATTAGTATTCGTTATATACATAGAATAATACCCAATACATATAAGTATTATTAATTAAACAAAATATATAACTGATATTTTGAACTTCTGGTTTGAAAACCTGTGCTCTTCATATTATCCCAGTATACTGCCTCAAAAATGTTCCAGGACCAATGTATTTCACATATTTTTATATGTTTATGGCCATTATCAGTTCTGTTTTAAGAAGGAAATGCTATCTAGAAAGTATTTCATTCTTCTTTCTTTATGTACTGTCAGTGAATTAAATAAGAAATCACAAGTGAAATTAATAAATACTAGAGATAAATGAAAACAAGACCAGAACCCACCAAAAGTTATGAGATACAGTGGAAACATTGCTCAGGATAAATTTATAGCTATAAATGCTTTAAAAATAAACAACCTAACTTTACAACTTAAAAAACTATAAAAAGAACAACAAAGTAAACTCCAAGCTGCTAGAAGGAAGGAAATAACAAAGATTAGATCAGAAATAAATTACATTGTGAATAAAAAGTTTGTTTTTAAAAATATCAGCAAAATTGACAAATATTTAGTTGGACTAGGAAAAAATAAAAACGACTCAGATTACTAAAATCAGAAATGAAAGCAGGAATAACACTACTGGTTCTATAGAAATAAAGAGGCATATACTACAGTATTATGAACAATTGTATGCCCCCCAAATTGGACAACCTTAATGAGATGGACAAATTTCAAGAAATAACCTACCAGTGCAGCCACTGTGGAAAACAGTATGGAGTCTCCTCAAAAAACTAAAAACTGGAACTGCCCTATGATCTAGCAATTCCACTTTTGGGAATATAGTGAAAGAAACCTGAAACACTGATTCAAAAGAATATATGCACCTCTATGTTTATTGTAGTGCTATTATTAATAGCCAAGATTTGGAAGCAGCCCAAGTGCCCATCAGTAAATGAGTGGATAAAAAAGTTGTAGTACATTTATACAATGGAATACTACTCGGCCAAAAAAAAGAAGGAACCTTACCCTTGTGATAGCATGGATGGACCAGAAGACTATGCTAAATGAAATAAGCCAGTCAGAGAAAGACAAATACCATATGACTTCACTTATATGTGGAATCTAATGAACGAGACAAACAAAATAGAAACAGACTCATAGATACAGAGAACAGACTAAAAGCTATCAGAGGGAAGGGGTTGGAGGGCTGCGTGAGATAGGTGAAGGGATTAAGCAAAAACAAAACACGCACACACACACAAACACACACACACACCAAACTGGGACACAAACAACAATATGGTGATTTACAAAGGGAAAGGGTGGTGGTGGAGGTAGAAGAAGGTAAAGGGGGGATAAATGGGTATGGAAGAATACTCTGGGTGGTGGATACACAATACGAATATAGATGATGTATTGTAGAAGTCTACACTTGAAACCTATATAATTTTATTGACTAATGTCACTCAATAAAATCAATAAATCACAAGAAATAGAAAACTGAATAGATCTGTAACTAGTATGGAGATAAAATCAGTAATCAAAAATCTTTCAACAAAGAAAAGCCCTGGATTTCACAACATCATTTGTGAATTCTATCAAGAATTTGAAGAAGTAATACTAATTCTTCTCAAACTTTTCTAAAAGTCTGGAGAGGAGAGGAAGATACTTCCTAACTCATTCTGTGAGGCCAGGATAACCCTAATACCAATGACAAAGATACTACAAGAAAAGAAAAATATACTGAGTGACCAGATTATTATGATCTCTGAATGCATAATAATCCAGTCACTCTGTGTGTGTGTGTGTGTGTGTGTGTGTGTGTGTATTTTATTTTATTATTTATTTATTTATTTAATATATTTTATTGATCTTTCACAGAGAGGAAGGGAGAGTGATAGAAAGCTAGAAACATCGATGAGAGAGAGACATTGATCAGCCGCCTCCTGCACGCCCCCTACTGGGGATGTGCCGCAACCAAGATACATGCCCTTGACCAGAATCAAACCTGGGACCCTTCAGTCCACAGGCCGATGCTCTATCCACTGAGCCAAACCGGTTTCGGCATGTGTGTGTATTTTAGAGGCCCGGTGCATGAATTCGTGCATGGGTGGGGTCCGGCCAGCCTGGCCAGGGGGAGGGGATATGGGTGGTTGGCGAGTTTGCCTGCTGGTCATACTAGTTGAGGGGATGTATATTAGCCTTTTATTATATAGGATATACACTGAGTGGCCAGATTATTATGCTTTCAGAGATCATAATAATCTGGCCACTCAGTGTATAGGTCAATATTCTAGTGGTATAGATTAAGAACAATTTTTTTTAGTACAGTTTATTAACAGTTAAATTTTAAAACTTAATTTTTATGAAAACTTAATTTGGAAGATTTTTACCCTTAATTCATGTTCTTTTTTTTTTCTGAAGCACTTCAGTGATATACTTCTTTTTTTATTTTTTTAAATCTTTAAAGTTGAGATTATTACAGATGTCCCTCTTTTTTCCTCCTATTGCTCCCATCCACCCAGTTCCCACCCTGTCCCAGACCTTCGCTGCCCTATTGTCTGTGTCCAGAGGTAATGCATATATGTATATAAAATCTTTGTTTAATCTCTCCCCATCACTCCACCCCCTTCCCTCTGAGAATTGTCAGTCTGTTCCATTTCCATGCCTCTGATTCTCTTTTATTCACCAGTTTATTCTGTTCATTAGATTTCTTATTCATTTATTTTGATTTTTACATTCAGTTATTGATAGGTTGTATTTGTTGCCAGTTTTCTGTTCATATTTTTGATCAGTGTATGTTTAATTTTTGACTGGTCCTTTTCCATTTTTTTTGGAGGTTTCTTGAAGATTCTTGAGTAACCTTATAATCATAGTTTTGAACTTTATATCCAGTAATTTGCTTTCTTCTGTTTCTTTGATTTGTGATATGTTTCTTTGTCTCTGCATTTTGACTGCTTCTTTGTGTTTTTACTATGTTTTGAGTAGAGGTTTTATCTCTCCTTGAGTTGGTAAAATGGCCTTGTATAGTAGGTGTTCTATAGGGCTCAGTGGCTCGGCTTCCCCAGTCATCTGAGCTGGAAGCTCTAAGTGCACCCCTTTTGGGGCTGTGAGCACAGTCTTATTGTAGTTGAGACTTGATTACTGATGGTGTCACTGGGAGGAATTGACCTCCAGACCAATTGGCTGTGAGGACCAGCTCTGACTACAGTGGGAAAGCTGCTGTGCAGGAGACACCCCTATGGAGCAGGACTTGCTTCAGTGGGGCTTTGATGCTCACTGAGTCTGTCCCTTGAGTGTGTCACTTATGGATGTATAGAGTTATTGTCTGATATGGTCTAACACTTACCTCTTGGGTCTCCTGGGAGGTGCAAAGTCAGAAACTACCAGGGCCACCCAGCAGAAGCTATAGAGAGATCTGTAGATTCCTCCTCTTGGTATTGAGTTTAGAAGTGCCCAGATGAGGCCCAGCTATGAAGCAAGGTAGGCTGGCACTGGTGCGGGTCTTGAGCCTTTTAATGATAGGTTTGGGGCTCCCTAACCCAGCTGCAACTTGTTTCATAGTTTAGGCTGAGCAAGACAGACCATTCATATGCAAAAGCTGCTGCACACAGCTTGGGTGACGTTGTAAATTGGATGAGGTGTGGTCTTAGGGAATCATCAGGCAGAGCAAACAGAAATGGTTGACAGTCAGCCCTGGGACTGGGAAGGTTCCAGAATAATAATAAGGATCCCTGCAAGCACCTTTATCTGAGAAAAAAATGGCCCCAGAGTTCTCTTCCCATTGCCAGACAATCCAGTTCCTCCTCATATATGTCTGTGTCCTCCAAAGCCTTCCCTGGTGCTGGAGCTCAGAGGAAGCAGGACCTTGTAAGTTCAGTTTGTAGTGTCAGCCTTTTAAGAGGAACAGCTGTTCTCCAGCAGCCTCAGTGTCACTCAGCCCCTAAGGTTTTTACAGCCTGTAGTTCTTACTGCCCGTAGGGACTTCTTTCACAGTTCTGGGACCCTAAGCTGAGTGTCTGGTGTGAGGCTGGGACCCCTTGTTCCTCCATGTGGCCTCCTTAGAGGTGATTCTCCTCCTGATTAAAAAAGCAGCACATGCGGGTGCCAGCCCAGCCCATTCTGCACCTCCGTACCTCTTATTAGTTTCAGTGTGATTTCTTCTTTACTTCTCTACTTGTAGGATTTCCATTCAGCCAGCTTTATGGCAATTCTGGATGATGGTTGTTCTGTATTTTAGTTGTAATTTTGATGTGGTTATGGAGGCAGCAAGTTCAGGCGTTTACCTACAACACCACCATCTTCAAATCCCCTAATGCTTGTTCTTAATATCTATCATAGCGAAAAGCGTGGGTTTCTTTGGGAGTGGTATTAATGTAACTATTTTGTAGGGGCAAGTAGGAAGGGTGGATATATATGTTTTTTTTGAGTTCTATAAAACCATATTGTTTGAGTATTCTTTTTAAAAGCAATGAGTATATTCCTCTTTTATTAAAACAATAGAAAATACTTTTAAAACATGTAAGGATATAAACATAAACTTTTAAAGATGTCCTCATAGTTATACTCATGTGTACTTTTATTAATTTTGATTCTAGGCTTGTGTGGACGTCAGATCCAGTTCAGTGTTTTGGCAGCAGCTGGAACTTGCAGATACCCTCTCTGGTCACCCCAACATACCAGAATGGTTATCCACACACCCTTCTCATGGAAACCGAGTTGAGCAGTTGGATAAACTTATACCTGAGGTGAGCTAACACTGTTGAAGGCAGGACATTACTTTTACTGTATCCCTTATTTTTTATGCTGTTACTTCTCGTGCTTAGAGAAGAAGTTCTAGTTTGTCAACTATTTTGATCACTACAATTATGGATTATCAGTTTTCAAAGGATTTGACTGAAGAGTAAAATCCTGCTTGTTGTCAAGTCATGGGGGATAAATTGCTGTGTATACTTGACCTTTCTTGAAGGTGAAGGTTTAAGCTTTTTAGTATCATTCCTTTTAATTTTACCTGGTTTGGTGAAAGTCCAAAACTCATGGTATGTTTTTTCAACATATTGGTCATAATTTAATCTTTTTGAGTGATTTAAGCTTATTGTTAAAACAACAATAAACTCCAGTTAATTACTTGTACAAAATTTTTGGGTCAAATGAGTATTTATTTCAATAATGATGCTAGCCGAAACCGGTTTGGCTCAGTGGATAGAGCGTCGGCCTGTGGACTGAAAGGTCCCAGGTTCGATTCCGGTCAAGGGCATGTACCTTGGTTGCGGGCACATCTCCAGTGTGGGGCGTGCAGGAGGCAGCTGATCGATGTCGCTCTCTCATCGATGTTTCTAACTCTCTATCCCTCTCCCTTCCTCTCTGTAAAAAATCAATAAAATATATTAAAAAAATAATGATGCTGGAATATTTCTTAGAAAATCCCTTGATATTATTTTTTTTCTGGTTATTTATTTATTTAAAAAGAGAAAGTAAAGTGTACATGACTTTTTTTCTAAGAATTCATTAATGAACAAAGCTAAAGAAGCTTTTTCCAAATTAGTTTTTACTACCACCTAAACATGTTTTTATTTGTTAACATAATTTAAAATGTTTTCTCTGGTATCCACTTCAGTATAAGATGGATGTCAGGCATCTCCAAACCAGGCTGCACACTCTTTCTGTCTCACTTGCATTGCTAGAATGACTACAAATTTAACTTGACAGATATTGAGCACCTATTATAAGAAAAAAATACTGGTAGATACAGAGGGTACAAAGAGAATGAAGACATGGTTTTTTATATTTTCAGGATGCTAACGTAAGTACAAAATGATTCTTAATACAATAAGGGATAGGATTTATTATAAGAAAAGTAGAAATATAGTGGTATGCAATTTGAAGGAATAGCCTTCATCTAGTTTGGGATAATAAACTACCAGGAGATTCATTTATTGATTCATGTGATTTATATGGAAATGCACTGATAGTTTGCCATTCTGTATTCTGTTGCTGGGAACAATACAGTTTCTGCTTTCTTGGAGCTAACATTCATGTCAATGCAAGTAATAAAAAAACATATACATACATGCAGTATTTCACACAGTGATAAACACATTGGGGAAAAATAAATCAGATTAAAGGTAATAAAGAGGGGTGGGTAGCAGAGAAGGTATGCTGGTTTATGTTCCTTTGTCAGAGAAAGCCTTACCTAACAGAATCAAAAGAAGCAGGGGACCAAGTCCTTTGGCTATCTGGAGAGAGAGTCTTTCAGGCTGAGGAGGCAGCAAGTGCACAGGACCTGGAGGGAGAGTATGTTTGGTGTGTTCAAGGAATGGCTAGGAGTTGAGTGAATCAAGGAGTGGGGGCAGGGGCGGATGGTTGAGGTATAGCGGGACCAGATCACAAGGGTCTTTTCCAAACCATTGTAAGGACTTGATTTTTATTCAATCTGGGAAACCAGTAGAGGGTTTTGAGTAGGGGAATGACTTGATCACTTGATCTGACTCATGTGATGACTCATCTGATCTGTGGTGGTCATGGCGACTGTAGTGGAGCAAGGGTGGAATCCTGGAGACTCTTTATAAGGCTCTTGCAATAATCCTGTGAAGATATTATAGAGGCAGAAGAGAGGAAAAGAAATGCTCAGATTTTGGAATATTTTGAAAGGAATGATGAGGAATTGTTGCTAGTTTGGGCATACTTGTGCCTTTCATGGGCATTGGGGCCAGCCAGACATGGATCTTAAGAACTCTGCTAAATATATTTCATTTATATCCTTAATTTGAAGGAAAAATACTTGAGGGGAAAAAAAACAGCAGTGACATTTACTTGACACATTGTAGTTATCATTCATCTTAAAAGCACAGCATAGGACTGGAAGAATATGGATTTCATCCGTAACTAATTTGTACTGAAGATCACTTACTCTAAGCCTTCTTAAGTGCTGCCCAAAACCCAGGGAATTCCCATCACCCTAGGAGGTTTAGCTTCCTGCAAAGGCCATAATAACCACATGGTTTCCTTTTGGAATGCCCTTTCTTTTTATTTTTCTTCAGTGAAATTCTAAAAATGTGTGGTTTACTTAAATTGGATAATGAATTTTAGTCAACTTTCATCTAAATTCTGAGTTGTCATTTAATCATCGAAGATAACTAAGGATCTTTGGAGAAGTAAAATGTGCTTTAGAGAAGTTTTTAAAATAATAATTAATTGATTAGTGAGAATGAAGGAAAATGACTGGAGAAATAAATATGTTATTTGGGCACCAATGATGAAGATAAGCTTTGGGAGATATTATTTTCTAAAAATAAACTATCCTAGTTTAGAAACTTAAGTTGAAAACCTTATATATTCTCCCTCACCTCCCTAAGTGATTAAATTCAATTTGAAAGTAATAAAATTCTACTACAATATTGGGAGTAATTTAGTGGTTGAAGTGAAACTTATAGTTAGTGTAAGAGTCTGTTGATAATTAGAGTACATAGTCATAATTCAGAAATTGGAATTCCCTACTATTGTTTCTATTTTCTCTAATGAAAGAAAGCAAATCCTCAGGCAGTATGTAGAATTACGTGAGTCTGTATATTACTAAAGACTACGTTTTTGTTTGATTTTATTTAAGATTTTTTTCTACTTAAGTTAGTACCATATATTTTACCTAATGCTGCTGTTCTTTGACAATTCTGATGTTATGCCTGAAGTGATGGGCATCTCAAAGGCAGTTGGCAATACATCTAGGCCAGAGATGAAGACTTGAGAGTAACTCCATAAAGGTGGTAGTTGAAGCAGTGGGAGTGGAGAAGGCAGAGAAAAAGATCCTGGATCGAGTTAGCAGTGTTAGGTGGTTTCCACATTTAATGGGGAGGAAGAAGACAGAGTTCCTCATAGGTCAGATTCATAGGAAGAGAAAAGATCAAGAAAATCAGGAAAAGGAGATATATGTAATACTTTAAACAATAAAGAATTTAAATTAGAAAAAGAGAAAGAAGATAATGTAAATAAACCCCACAAGATTGGGGTGGGGGGAGAAGGAAAATGAGGAAAGTAAAATTCTTTGTTTCTATGAGAACACAAATCTTGGTAATTTTGATTTCTTTAAAATGTAACTTACTGAAGATTATATATTTTTATTTCTTATTGGATTCCTTAAATATCATCACAGAAATATATTATTTTTTACTAGGCATATCAACATTTAAGATGTTTTAAAGTTATATTCACTTAACAAATATTTATTAGTAATCAATTATGTGCCAGATTGTAGGTGTTGTAGGAGTTGTGAACAAAATAGAAGAAAAAACCCTGCCCTTATGAAGCTTATTTTGCAGTAAAGAGAGACAGACAATAAATAGAATAACTTAGTAATATATAGACTAAAGCACCGATATATTATTATATATTAGTCAGCAATAAGTATTAGGGAGGAAAACAAAGGAGGAAGAACAGTGTTATTAGTCAGCTTGGGTTAAGCAATAGGAATTCATTTCTTCAGAGTTCTGAAGGCTAGATATTCAATCCAGTATTAAGGTTCCAGCCATTTGAATTCTGGTGAGATTTCTTCTCCTGACTGCAGATGGCTGGCTTCCCACTGTGTCCTTACAAAGTAGAGAGAGTGAACATACCGTGTGTCTTCCTCTTTTTATAAGGACAGTAATCGCATTATGAGAGACCCAACTCATGACCGCCTTTAACCTTGATCAGCCCCCAAAGGCTCCATCTCCAAATACATTGGGGGTTAGGGTTTTAACATATGAATCTGGGGGTGAGGGCGGGAAAATACTTCAGTCCTTAACAAGGATGTAAGTTGTGAGCAGAGATGGCAGAAGGGTCGGAATAGCTGTTTAGAAGGGAGTTGATCAGAGAAAGTTTCACTGAAAAGATGTTATTTGAACAAAGACTTGAAATAAGTGAAGAGTCTTTGCCTGGGTGTTGAGGGGTGTGGGGTGGGGTAAGAACCTTCCAGGATAGGAAATAGTACAGAGGTCTGAGGCAATAGTGAGCCTGATGTGGTTGGATGGAGTGAGCAAGGGGAAGTGAGGGTGCAGGCCTTGAAGCCCCTGTGAGGACTTTGCTTTTGTTCAGAGATAGGACTCCAGGGGATGGTTTCAGTAGGGGATCTGACCTACAAAGGATGCGAATACAACTCCTACAAAACACTATAATCATAATTTTGGAGTACTTTAGTATAGTATAATGTTTAGAAACAGACTAGTTCTTTAAAAAAAAATTTTTTTAAATTGATTTCAGAGAGAAAGGGAGAAGGAGAAAGATAGAAACATCAATGATGAAAATCATTGATCAGTTGCCTCCTGCACTCCCCCTTCTGGGGATCAAGTCCACAACCCAGGCATATACCCTGACTGAAAATTGAACACTAACCTCCTGGTTCATAGATCAATGCTCAACCACTGAGCCATGACAGCTGGGCCAGCCTAATTCCTTTTTTTTGTTTTATTTTTAAATCAAGAAAATGTCCCCAAAGTAGAAAATATTCCTGCTATTTTTTAAATGTGAATTCTGAGATAAAGCATGTGTAAAAGCCTAGTTAAATATAATCCTGTGATCCACTAGAGTTTAAAAGGATAAATATAGGGTTGTAGTAATGATTTTATTTGTAGTTAATAAGATGATATAATTTTATTTACTTGAAATAACAGTTAAATTTAGGAAATGCATATCCCACATATTTTGGTTACCATAACAACTTGGGTGAAAGATGAAGAACAGATGTTATATCAACCTGTTGATGTTTAGTAGTATGACAGTTTTATAATTATAGTTGCACTGTTCAGAATTTAAAATTGTGTAAACCATAAGTTGTCCTTAAAAGAGATATCTTTTTATACTTTCTATAAGGATTGCTATAAATATTTACATGTTATAAATATGGATATATTTATGTGTGAAACTTTATATGTGAATAAGGGAAATTGTATGATAACCCAGGGTAAAAGTCACTTGAAAGATTTATTTTACAACTGAATTTAGACTGAATTTTTTATTTTCTACTTTTCTCACCAGTTCTTTGCCATCTTTCTCTGAGGTGGGGTGAGGAGATGGAAAGTGATAAAATATATAGGAGAAACATTTAATTTACTACATTCAGTTTTTTAGATGTCAGAACCACTCAGTGGCTGACTGTCAATACATTCATTTTATTTTCACTTATTTTGAATTCTTTAAACTTTCAGGAAGCTGGGAGTTTGAACTCATATGTAAATCATTCTTATGCATTTTTAATTGGACAGTGTAAATACATAAATCATTAATATTATACATCCCGTTAATAGAACATCTGAGAGTGTTTAACACTGAAGTGAAATGATGTTGTTGGCCAATGTACACAAACATATACTGTTCACCTTACAGAATTTCATTTTCTCTGACAGGGAGAGTGTTGAAGAAGAGGGAAATATAGCAGCTACTGTAATTGAATTGGCCTTTGAATCATATAAAGCCAGGAAGCCTGACAGTAACATTGTCTAAAACCTTTAAAAAATATTATGGTACACATGATGTGTATCTACTTGAGGCTGAAAATGAATGGGTATTAGAAAAAAATAGCTTTTAGAGGAAAAAGGGGAGAATGAAGGTGATTTTTTCCCCCCTTGAAATGTCTTGGTTCCTATTTTCATAGGAAGCTTTTAATCTGATCATGAAACTTCTCTGGCATTATTTTTTTTTCCTTTTTTTTTTTTTAAAAAAAATGTAATTAGCTGAAACTGGTTTGGCTCAGTGGATAGAGCGTCAGCCTGCAGATTGAAGGGTCCCAAGTTTGATTCCGGTCAAGGGCATGTACCTTGCTTTCGGGTACATCCCCAGTGGGAAGGTGTGCAGGAGGCAGCTGATAGATGTTTCTCTCTTATTAATGTTTCTAACTCTCTATCCCTCTCTCTTCCTCTCTGTACAAAATCAATAAAATATATTTAAAATAAAAAAATAAAAAAACGTAATTATTATAGTTTAGTTTTTATAAATAAGTAATTGCAGTTCTCTTGATATGTAGTACCTGGAAGAATCCTGATATATATTAGCGGTTGTTACTGAGTACTTTAGTTATTATTGGGAATAAATATAGGCACTTCTTTTAAAAAAAATTTTTTTATTAATGTATTACCTGTATACATATTTCCCATTGCCCGGCCCTCCCTTACCCCCGCATACCCAACCCCCCTGTGTCTTGTGTTCATTGGTTATGCTTATATGCATGCATACAAGTCCTTTGGTTGATCTCTTATCTACCCCACCTCTCCTTAACCTTCCTGCTATAATTTGACAGTCGGTTTGATGCTTTACTGCCTCTGTATCTATCTTTTTGTTCATCAGTTTATAATGGTCTTTATTATTCATAAATGAGTGGGATAATGTGGTGTTTTTCTTTCATTGACTGGCTTATTTCACTTAGCATAATGCTCTCCAGTTCCATCCAGGTTGCTGAAAATGGTAAGAATTCCTTCTTTTTTATGGCAGCATAGAATTCCATTGTGTAGATGTACCATAGTTTTCTGATCCACTCATCTGCTGACGGGCACCTAGGCTGTTTCCAAATTGTAGTTATTGTAAATTGTGCTGCTATGAACATAGGGGTGCATAAATCCTTTCTGATTGGTGTTTCTAGTTTCTTAGGATATATTCCTAAGAGTGTGATTACTGGGTCAAATGGGAGTTCCATTTTTAGTTTTTTGAGGAAACTCCATACTGTTCTCCACACTGGCTGTACCAGTTTGCATTCCCACCAGCAGTTCATGAGGATTCCTTTTTCTCTGCATCCGTACCAACACTTGTCATTTGTTGATTTGTTGATGATTGCCATTCTGACAGATGTGAGATGGTATCGCATTATCATTTTGATTTGCATCTCTTGGATAATTAGTGACTTTGAGCATGTTTTCATGTGTCTCTTGGCCTTCCTTCTGTCGTCTTTTGAAAAGATTCTATTTAGGTCCATTGCCCATTTTTTTATTGGATTATTTATCTTCCTTTTATTAAGTTGTATAAGTTACAGCACTTTTTTTTTCTTAATATGTTATTCTCATGTTAGGAGTGGTTGACTATACAGTTTTATTTGAAAACTTTTCCCTATTATTTTATTTCAGAGGACAATTGGCCTGTGTCAGGGTGGCCTTAATCCTATCTAGTAAGAGTAATATGCAAATTGACTGAACCTCTGCTACACCAACAAACCATGCCTACCAGCCACACCCACCAGCCAATCAGAGCAAGTATATAAATTAACTTAACCAAGATGGCTACAGCTACAGAGAGAGCAGGAGAAAGGCTTGGGTTGTCCCTGGCAATGGAGGGAGCCAAGCTTTCTGCAAACCCTGGCTGGCAACAAAGTTTCAAGGGCTGTGGGAGCAAAAGGCTTGGCTCTGCTATAGGCTACAAAGTTTCAATTGTAGAAGATAAATAAATCCCAGATACCAGGACCTCCGCTTGGGTCACTGGGGGGCATGGCTGGCCTACAAACCACCACAAACCACCCTACACTCCAAGGGAACATGCACCCTGATCCAGGACACCCTTCAGGGCAAGCCAGCTGGCTCCCACCCATGCACCAGACCTCAATCCTATCTAATAAAAGAGTAATATGCAGATTGACCATCACTCTAACACACAAGATGACTGCCTCCATGTGGATACAAGATGGTTAGCAAGGAAGGGCAGTTGGGGGTGATCAAACGTGCAGGGGAGGACAGTCAGGGGTGACCAGGCCGGCAGAGGAGGAAAGTTGGGGGTGACCAGGCCTGCAAAGAAGGGCAGTGGGAGCGGAGGACAGGCCAGAGGGAAGAGCAGTTAGGGATGACCAGGCCCACAGGGTAGGGCAGTTAGGAGCAAATAGGCTGGCAGGGGAGCAGTTAGGCATCAATCAGTCTGGCAGGGGTTGATCAAGCTGGCAGGCAGAAGCAGTTAGAGGCAATCGGGAAGGCAAGCAGGTGAGCAGTTGGGAGCCAGCAGCCCTGGATTATGAGAGGGATGTCCAACTGCCCGTTTAGGCTCGATCCTACCTGGGGTCCCAGATTGGAGAGGGAGCAGGCTGGATTGAAGGACACCCTTTCTCCCTGTGCACAAATTTAATATATTTATCTAATATTTTTAATTAGATAAATATAGCTTAATATATTTATCTAATATTTTTAGTCATTTACATTTAATTATTTTAGACCACTTCAAAAATTAGTCAGATTTCAGTTGCAGCTTTTGAAAGGATAGGAAATGAGTAAGTGGAAGAAAAATTTTAAAAGGTGAAATCATGACAAATAAATATAAAATGAACTATATCTGCAATTTTGTTTAACTTACTAGTGAGGGAGTCTATAATATGTCACCACAAGCTCAAAGGAGACTTCAGTAACCATTGACAATGCAGGCTCTGAGGAATGTTGAAATGATCTTACAAATAGGCACAAAACCGATCCACTCATAAGGTAATCAGTTACCTTCCACCAGACATGGACAAACATCATTTGCATGGTTATCAGTTTTCTACAGTTTACAGATTTTTGTACAATAGCTCTGAGACCATGGAAGGTGGAGATAATACCCAAGGGTGCACTTGACAGGACACTCAATGATCTTCTTTGCCCATATCACAGACTTCCACAGTTTTCTGTTTTTGTTTTTCCTATCATCATTTATTTATCTTTCAAGTAAAGACACCAAGTCAAATCATCCTGTCAGACTAACATATAGAATGTCCCCTCAAAATATACACATTCTAACTGATTATAAAGTCAGGGTTTATTAACATACAGTTCATTTTCAAAATTAAGTGAGTTATTAGCTATACATTTTGAGAAACCCTACATAAACAGAATTTTTTGTTTTGTTATTTTTTATTTATTTTTAAACTGTTTTATTGATTTTTAGAGAGAGATGAAGGGAGAGGGATAGAGAGATAGAAACATCTCATTTATCAGCTGTCTCCTTGAGCCCACAATTTGGGCATGTGCCCTGACTGGGAATCGAACCAGCGATCTCTTGTTTCCTGGGTTGACACTCAATCACTGAGTCACACCAGCCAGGCTGTTTTGTTATTTTTAAGCAACCACACAGGCATTATTCTTGTTGTATTTCTTTTTTTTCCCTCTTAAAGTAATAACCAATTATTTTCATTAATTTCCATTGAATCTATTGAGTTTTAGGATTGAGGTTAGTGATGCTAAAATCTTAGGCTTTTTGAAAAGTGTATGCTTGCCTTCAGAAATTAAGGGGACGAGTTAGAAATAGAGGGGATGTAAAAGGACATTTCATGTTTTAAGAGAAACAATTAAACCTCTCATGGGCCATTTAGAACTCAAGATACAGATGTAAAATCAAGGATGAAGTCACAGATATACAAAAATGGGAGAGAAGGGAAGACATAGGGGAAAAGGTTTTTTTTTTCTTTTTGAATGTAATTGAATTTGTTGG
Organism: Lasiurus cinereus; assembly: GCA_011751065.1. NCBI lineage: Eukaryota > Metazoa > Chordata > Mammalia > Chiroptera > Vespertilionidae > Lasiurus > Lasiurus cinereus. The sequence goes on along the minus strand of JAAGEH010000030.1, from coordinate 24,655,802 downwards.
GGTGACATTGCTTAATACAGTTTTATAGGTTTCAAGTGTACACTTCTATCATACATCATCTGTATATTGTATTGTGTGTTTACCACCCCAAGTCAAGTCTCCTTCCATCACAACTTGCTTTCCTTTGCCCTCTTCTACCTCCTCCCACACCCTATCCCCCATCCCTCTGGTAAAATGTGTGTGTTTTTTTTAGGAAAAATTATTTTAATTTAACGTTTTATTATAGTTTTTAAAAAACATATATAAAAGTAGAGAATAATTTAATGAATCCCCATTTATCAATCACATTCATTAGTATCAACCTTTTTGTATACATGCTTCTTCTGTTCTCTGATTTTTTTGTTTTTTACTCTGAAGTATTTTTTTAAAAAATATATTTTTATTGATTTTAGAGAGGAAGGGAGAGGGAGAGAGAGTCAGAAACATCAGTGATGAGAGAGAATTATAGATGGTTGCCTTCTGTGTGCCCCTCACTGAGGATCGAGCCCACAACTTGGGCATGTGCCCTTGTGCAGAATCAAACTTGGGAACCTTCAGTCCACAGGCTGATGCTCTATCTACTGAGCCAAACCAGTTAAAGCTACCCAGAGGTAGTTTAATACAAATCCCAGACATGAGGGCTTTCTTTCCTAATTAGTTTAATATTCATTCTAGAAAGTATCCTTTTTTTATTACATATCTAAGAAGATTAATAGTAATCCTATTTAATAAAAAAGTAATATGCAAATTGACCATGTCTCCACTACACCACAAGCCATGTCCACTAGCCAATCAGGAGTGAGTATACAAATTAACCCCAACCAAGATGGCTGTGGCCAGGGAGAGAGCAGGAGGGAAGCTTGGGTTTCCCTGGTGATGGAGGAAGCCAAACTTTCCACACATCCTGGCCAGCCCAGGTCTCCAGGTCTCCACTTAATGCTACAAAGTTTCAATTATAGAAGATAAATAAATTCCAACAAAAATGGCATCAGTCATGGAGCTGGAGAGAGCAGGAGGCTAGGGTGATGGAGGAAGCCAAGCTTTCTGCAGCCCTGGCCTACCTTGGCCTCCACTTCAGGCTACAATTTTCAATCATAGAAGATAAATAAATCCCAACAGAAATGGCTGTGGCCATGGAGTGACCAGGAGGCTTGGTTCCACTCCAGGCTCAAAGTTTCAATGGTAGAAGATAAATAAATCCCAGATACCAGGGCCTCCACTTGGGTCGCTGGGGGTGGGCGGTGCGTGTCCAGCCTGCAAACCACTACAAGCCTCTCACCCAAGCTGCCCCTCACCCCAAAGAAACCCCCACCTTGATCCAGGATACTCTTAAAGGCAAACCAGCTGGTCCCCACCCATGCATCAGGCCTCTATCCTATCTAATAAGAGTAATATGCAAATTGACCATCATTCCAACACACAAGATGGCTGCTCCCATGTGGTCAAAGATCCTGTCCCCATGTGGACACAAGATGGTCACCACAAGATGGCCTGCAAGGGAGGGCAATTGGGAGGAACCAGGCCTGCAAGAGAGGGCAGTTGGGAGGGACCAGGCCTGCAAGGGAGGGAAGTTGGGGCAATCAGGCCTGCAGGGGAGGGCAGTTAGGGATGACCAGATTGGCAGAGGAGGGAAATTGGGGTGACTGGGCCTGCAGGGTAGAGCAGTTTGGGGGGACCCAGACCTGCAGGGGAGGGCAGTTAGGGGTGACCAGGCCTGCAAGGGAGGGCAGTTAGGGGCAAACAGGCTGACAGGGGAGTAGTTAGGCATCAATCAGGCTGGCAGGGGAGTGGTTAGGGGGTGATCAGGTTGGCAGGCAGAAGTGGTTAGGGGCAATCAGAAAGGCAGGCAGGTGAGCAGTTGGGAGCCAGCAGGCCTGGATTGTGAGATGAATCCCTACCAGGATCGGGCCTAAATGGGCTGTTGGACATCCCTCAAGGGGTCCCATTTTGGAGAGGGTGCAGGCTGGGCTGAGGGACCCTCCCCTATCCCTGTGCAAGAATTTTGTGCACCAGGCCTCTAGTTTCTTAATAAAATTTTATCCATATTCAAATTTCTGCCTCAGAAGATAGTTTTACAGTTGGTTTGTTCAAACTGTGATCCATCAAGACCCATACGTTGCATTTGGTTGCCGTGTCTCTTAAGTTTCTCTGACTTTAGAGCAGTGCCCCCACTCTGTTTTTTTTTTTTTATGTCATTGACTTGTTGAATAAATTGAGCCCCGCATTCTAGATTTATGATTGCTTCTTTGTGGTGTCCTGGAGTTACTATCTTAACATGGTTCACTGCTTAATTTCTTCATCTGCTTTACAAAAATTATTTTGTTTACTTGTTTATTGTCTATCTCTTCCCCTGGAATTTAAGGCCCCTGTTTATTGCTGTATCCTTAGTGTCTGTGACCATTTCTGAGATACTCAGAGAATATTTGCTAAAGGATTGTGTGGTGTGTAACGGTAGGAAAGATAAGTAATGTAATATTGGGTCAAACGTAGAAAACTGAGCAGTGGTTCTTCTTCCCCATAGCAATTTGGCAAATGGAGAAATTGAGCATGTAGCAAATCAATAGTTGGTAATCAGAAAGGACATTCTTAGAAAGTACTATAAAGTACAGTCTTAGGAGTCCTGGGTTTTAATCTGACCCAGCCACACAAGTTTAAGGAAGTTCCCTACCCTAAACTTCATTTTGCTTCACCTGTTTGATTGAGATAGCAGTGTCTCCTGGGTGTTTTACGTGCATTTTGTGCGTTGACAGTGGTGAGGTCCTGCCTCCTCCTCTCTTTCCTCCCCTCCTTCCCTCATAAGACACTTTAATGATAAGTGTTCTAAACCAGGATCAACGTTTATGAAAGAAAAGGAAATGAGTTAGGAGGAAGCCTGTAATATGTCATCACTAGCTCAAAGGAGACTTCAGTAACCATCGGCATGCAGGCTCTGAGGGATGCTGAAATGAGTTTATAAACAGACGCAAAGACGATCCACTCATAAGGCAATCAGTTGCCTTATACCAGACATGGACATGGTTCATATGATAATACCAGTTTAGATAACATTCTAAAATACCTGGCACCATAAAAGGTACAGCGAAAGTGAACAGTAAATGTTGGCTCCTTTCCCTCTGGTTGGAATCTTTAGGCCAATTCCATATTTAATTCCGAGTCTTCCTTGGGATTCTTAGAGCTGTATATTCTTGTTAATGGAGTACATTCCTGCCTTCTCTTACACTGTAAACTCTTAAGAGTGTTTTTCCTATGACATTTGTCATAATGATTTATTCATAGCTTGTGTTCTGTAAATGCTTGTTTAAAATTCAGCATCCATTTAAGTGCCTATTATGTGCAGTGCATGAAGTTAAACACAGAAAACAAAGTAAAATGGGAAGGCATATTCTAGTTGTACAGTGGGAAAATGTTGCTCACTTTTAAAGAGGTGAAGGTATATTTAATAAAATGGATTTGAATTTATGAAAATAAAAGATGTTGACACCAGAAATATAATAAAATAAATATGGAAAGGAATGTTGCAGAAAAAATATTTTACCATTATCTTTGATAAAATCTTTCTATGCAAAATAGATGAAGATTTGATAAAAATGTATTTGATCCGCAACAGAACTCTGCTTGATAGGTGGAGGAGAGAAACAGTTCACACACGAAGAAATATTAATAGAATGCCTTTATGAAGAATATATAGTTTTCTTAGTAATTAATGTAGCTCAGGCATCTCCAAACTACATTTATTCCATAAGAGACTTACACAGGAAATGTATAATGTGGTGTCAAAAAAACATTAAAACAAAATAATGTCGTGCAAATGCAGTAAAAATGAAAATAATAACAAAAGCAGGTTATAATCCCTTGTTTCTAAGCCTTTTTACTTCCATGCCAGCTTTTTAAAATTGACTTTATTTTTAAGAGCAATGTTAGTGTCATAGCAAAATTGAGCAGAAGTTACAGAGGTTTTCTATATATACCTGCTGCCTGCCTCCGTGTAGACAGTCTCCCACCATGAACATGCTGGGAGGGTGCATCTGCTGCAGCCATTGAACCTACACTTACACATCGTCACCCAAAATCCATCATTTACATTAGGGCTAACTCTTGCTGGTGTAGATTCTGTGGATGTTGACAAATGTGTAATAACGTGTGTTCATTTTGTTATCATATAGAGTAGTTTCCTTGCCCTAAAAGTACTCTATGTACTGCCTTTTCATCCCTCTGTCCCCCATAACCCATGACAGTCACTGACATTATTTTACTATCTCCATAGTTTCACTTTTTTCCAGAATGTCATGTACTTGGAATCAGACATATGTTAACCTCTAGAGATTTCTAGAGATTTGCTTTTTTTCATTTAAGATTCTTCCCTGTCTTTTCATATCTTGAGAGCTTCTTTTTTTCTTTCTTTTTTTAAAATATATTTTATTGGTTTTTGAGAGCTTATTTCTTAGTGCTAAGTAATATTCCATTGTTTGGCTGTAACACACATTTTCCACTCATCTACTGAAGGACATCTTAGTTGCTTCCACATTTTGGCAATTTTGAATAAAGCTGCTATAAACATACCTTGCCAGTCACTTAACCTCTCTGGGCCTGAGTCTCTTCATTTGTAAATTTATCTGATGTGTGCTAAGGATGCTGAGGTTTGAAATTATGTAGTTCTATAGATAAAAAAAAACGACACCATGGAATAGTGTTTTACAAATTATGAATAACTCAGGTATGCCTGTATGCTGATGATGTTTTTGTTCCTATCTAACAAAAATTATAATATATTCTTACAGATCATTCTATGTTAGGGGAAGACTTCCAATGGAGGTTTAAAATAACATCTTTTATATAAATAAAGCTTCCCATAGGATAATTTGTAAAAGTCAATCAACACTATAAAAACACTTCAAATGCCCAGTAATTTGCATGAGGCAGGGATCTTGACTGTCTTTTCTAACCAATGCATCCCTAGCACTTTACTCATGGTGGTGTTCTAAATGTTTGTTAACTGTGAAAAGGTTGAAAAGAGAACTTAAGGGAAAGAGAAGAACTTTTACTGAATATACAAGATTCTAGGGGATGACATTCTGTTCTTCCCTTTGTTGCTTTGCATCTCTCATGGCTAAGTTCAGCTGTGCCAGCTGTTTCCTGCTGGGCTCCACGCTTGTCCCTTTTACTGATACGAGTCAAGGCCTTAGGCCTGTGAAGTGACAGCCATGACAGTTTGGCTTCTCACCTGGAAAAATATGTCAGTGTGGTTATAAAGGCATTAAAGCAGGAATAGACTGAGTGTCCCGACTTTGCCAGGACAGTCTCAGTGTATGCCTATGACTCAGTGTCAGTATCAATAGCACCTCCTTTCACTCTCAAAGGTATTCTGTTCCGAACAGGTCACCATTTAGCCGAGGGTCTGCCTTTCCTTTTCTTTAGTGCCATAGTTGGGAAATATTTTCTTGTTTTGTTTTGTGTATTTTTTTCCAAGTTCAGTTTACTTTAAGGAACATTTATTTAACACACACAATAGATGCAAGATGTGAAATACAAGGAAAATTGAGACAAGACCCTACTATCGAGGAATTTCACTTGAACATTTTTCCTCTTTAGTTTATTTTGGTAACTCATAGCCTCATTTGGTGTCAGAAGTGCTGCTAGACTCAAGTTCCTTCCCTTACTTTATCCATTTACAAGACTCCTTTCTGGCTGCCTCTGGCTGCATGCTCCCCGATTCTGTGGAACCTCAGCGTACACCCACCTAAGAACCTGTGCCCTACCATGGGATACTCTGGGTCTTAAAGTAATGTAGTTCCTCGCCCAAACACTCTGAGCCTGCTTCCAGGGCTTGTGAGAACCCTCTTCCACTCACAGTGCAGGTGAGCCAGGGAGGGGAGGAAGAGGGAGTGGACAGCAAGCCAGTGGCAGGAGCTGGGGTAGGCTCCCCCCAACCTTAGATGTCCCAAAATTCAAGAATTCTAATTTTGGGACTTGGCCTTCAGAGTCATTTTGAAAGTATGGGAGAATAGAACGTATTTTATGTAGTACTTCATTAGCTTGACTTACAGCTGTTAGATATTTAAACATATGGTGTCTGAGCTATTTGCATTCTTGCCATGGACCCCACATATATCTGGGGCAGGCCTGCTCAGAGTAAAACCTACTGTCTTTACCATGCCCTAACAGACCTACATCATCTGCTCCTACCCACTGTATCCCTTCTGCCCCAGCAGTACCAGCTCCCTCCCTGTTCCCAGCGCTCAGGCAGCTGCCATCCAGTGCCTGGCTCACTGCTGCTGCTGCTGCTATTGCCATAGCTGCTGCTTGCCGGGCACTCCTCTCCTAGGTACCGCATGGCCTGGTCTCTCATGACCTCAGGTCTTTCCCCCTCTTCCCAAAGCCATGATGTTGTCAACGAGAGCTTGTCTGGCCAGTCTTTCTAAGACCTTGCTAATCCCTCAAGCACTGACTGCCTCTCCTTGCTTTATTTATTTCCCGTAACATGCATGACTATAAAAAAAGTTAGAGTTAATATAAAATGAAACTTTTTTTACCCTAAATATGATTCTTTTAAAACCCTTTAGATGTTAAGACATTTTTTTTCTAGTTTTTATGTCTTACAGTCATTCATAAACTTACTTTAAAGAATCTCATAGTTTTCTAAGGCTAGTTCCTTAAAGCAGCAGCCCCTCCCCCCGTCCCCCATGGTACCCTGCCTTCAGTTTCAACTTTCTTAAAGTATTCTTTTTATATTTCCTGTCATCCTACATAGCACTATTCCCTAACTTTCCATTTCGGGCATCATCATTTTCCTTTCCCCAGAGGATGAGCATCAAGCTTCCCTGTCACCGTCACACCCTGGGCAGCAAACGCACAGGTGTCCTGCTCCCCTTCCGGTGTGGTACGTGGTGTTCTCACGTTCTGTTTAATACTGTGTGCCTGCCACTGCTGAGCCATGTGCTGCGACTCCTTTCCTTTCCTTGCGGCATTCTGTTTTTCTGGAGTTAAAAATGGTCATGACTGGCTTTGCTTAGGTTACTCGCTTCCCTTAGGCTGTTAGCCTCAGGTTCGCAGCAGAGGCCCCAGTTATCCCTTCCTTCAGGATGCTCAGACATCTGTTCTCTGTGTTTGTTTGTTTGTTTGTTTTCCTCTTTCTTAAAAACAATCTCTCAGAGTCTTCAGATCTTTTCTAATCCAAACACCCGTTGTCAGGATTGGTGTGACTGAAATCAAAGAGATCTTGCTTCTTCCCAGAGGGACACTGGGCGGTCACTGCAGATGCCGTTGTTTTTTCCAAATATTTTATTATGTGAAAAACTTGTAAAAATGGAACTATTTACCATGAATTTGTCCGTGGTTCTCTTTCATGTGTTGTCATTAAGATATCTTTTTTAAAAAATACAGTGTATTCTTACATTTTATTGTTTTGCATAGAGTATTCTAAGAATTATTGGAATAATGTTAATAAATGTATGTGTATATTTGCCTTGTGTTCTTTTTGTATCCTGTTGTATTCTTTCTCTATAGGCCCTTGAAATTAGAGAGACCTGCAATTGCCCACCACTTTCTGAGCCAGACCCTCGATTAGTGTTCAAACTTGCCATGAAGGATTTTCTTCAAGAATCAGAGAAAAAGGACCTAAATACCACTGCTGAGAAACAGAAAGTGGATCATCTTCCCTTTGGAAAACAGAAGCAAATATCAGGAGCATAAATAATTGAGAAAAGAACTAGAAGTTGAATTGAAATATGTGAGAAAATGGATATATGAAGAATATAGCAATCCTTATCATTTCATGTTGCTTTAAAAAACTGAAATGAAAAAAAATTGATATTCATAGTCAAATCATATATATATCATGTATCTAAATTCTTCTAGATATTTTTCATGAAATATTGATGTATTCTAATTTATTTTAAAATATGTTGCAGAATAAATTTATATTACACATTTTACCCTGTTTCATACTTACTTTTGATTTGGAAGGCAGACGTCTAGTAGAGAGAAACCAGAAAGCAGAGTAATTATTATGTAGAGAGGGCTCCTCCGGCTGAGCCTAAACTGGGTGTCAGAGTCTGGATGGTTAGGATGCCTGGGAACTGGAGAGTCAAGCACCTGTTTGGAGAGATTGGTTTGCATTGGGGTAGAGTATATGGGAGAGGGGCTTTGGGAGAGAGAATTCCCTGGTGGTTATTATAGACAGCACAGGAAAACGACTACAGGCAGAAGCTGAAGAAGCTGTGTTCATAGGAAAATGTAAGTGATTTTATTTGTGGTTCGAGTGACAGAGTGAGGAACACAGAAGAGAGCAGGTCCTTTCCTGGGAGACACAGTGTGCTTCTGGTGCCTGACGTCTCCAGGGGAAGTCATGTCATTTTGGCTCCTTGATGATGCTACTGTTTGGGAGTCTCAGAATCTCAAGGGAAACGGCCCCAGTGGAAGATTGTACCAGGAGAGGCAGGAGATGGTTGTACCCCTAGGTTGATCTCCTTCAGCAGCCAGCTCCCAGTTCAATGTTGAGGGAAGAGCACAAGTCACATCCCTAGTGACACTCAGAAATTACTATCTATCTATCTATATAAAAGGCTAATATGCTAAGCGTCCCTCCTACCATTTGACCGGTTACTATGACGTGCACTGACCACCAGGGGGCAAACGCTCAACACAGGAACTGCTGAGCTACAGTGACTTGGCAGCAGCGGTTCTCGGGTGGCGCTCCCTGATTTTTATGCATTGTATTGACACTTCTAATTGTATTGTTCAGACTCCTTGAAAACATATGCAAGTTTGCATCATGTCAGAAAGAGAAAATAGAGAGGTAATACTTTAATAGTGCATATGAAGGTTGTTTATTTTTTGTTTTTTAAAAAACAATAACAAATCAATAAATGTAAAAAAATATAACATTTTAGCTCAGGATTTTAGGAGAAATTAAATAGCAATTGGGATGTAATATGTGTGCATGCATTTTAAGCTGTATATGGAAATGATGTCTGTATGTTCTGCATTTAGTTACATAACTTAATTGCTTTTCATGTGCTCATGGGATGCAGATGTTGGCTTGTTAGCTCAGTTTTTAAGAGCATGATGCCAGTAACTCCAAGGCACACATTCAATCTAATAGCTCTTCTAATACAGATAGTTGTAAGATTGTATCCTCTGAAATTCAACTCAATGAGAGCATGTATTTATGGCTATGTCCCTAATACCTAACACTTTTCAGCACATTACAGGCATCAATTAATATTTTACTGATACTGTATAGTCAACATCAATCACCTGTTCAGAGGTTTAAAAAAAAGAGAAACACTCATACTCAGTGACATTTCTGTCTTTTGGTAGCCACAAGGCCTTGGGAAAATCATTTAAACTCTCACCCTCATTTCTTCATTTGTGAAATGGAGATAATAAATCCTACCTCATACGATTGGTCATACGTGCTGATTAAGGGGAATGATGTACTAAAGCATTTTAGCACAATGTCTGGAATGCCAAGCTAAAAATAGCCACAATTTATTGAATGCTTTCTTTGTACCAAGCTTTGTGCGAAGCACTTTTCAAGCACTATTGAGCCTCACTGCAACCCTCTATAGGACAGAGGTTATTTTGCCCCTCATTATAGATCAGGACACTGCCGTTTAGGGGGTTGACGAGACTTGCTCACAGTTACATGGTCCTATTCCTTAAGGTGATATTATTTGCAAGAACAGCAAAAGAAAGCAACTCAAAATCAAGAAAATTTATTGCCTCATCTAACAGAAAAGCCTGGGAGGACACCAGCTTCAGACACAATGTAGTGGAGGACCATGAGATTGGCAGAGCAATAGCTCTTTTCTCTGCAGTTGTTCTTAGCCTGGCTTCACTCTTCCTGGATGATGCCAAGATGGTTGTGGGCAGCTCCCAGCTATGTGATTCTTTCACATACAAGTGGGAGGAGTGACTCACCTGGCCACTATTGAAACAAAGCCTTCAACACTAACTGCACCCTCTGAGGAGCACCCCAGGAGCCACCCTAGGGTGGGAATGGGATTATGCTGAGGATGGGTACAGTCAGCACCACCCAACAGAGCTGCTGAGGATGGTGGGAGACATGCAGCCCCAGGCTCCACTAAGTAAGGAGTGGAAACCCCTTATTACGTATCCTCTGTCAGCAGGCCGAGAAACACAATTCCTTGAAGATTTGCCCTGAAACAATATTTAATCTGAGCAAGGAAATATGGTCTACATTTTACATTGATATGATAATACATTTGCATGAACCTATTTGCTTTACCACTTCCAAGATATCCACCTCCACACCACCACCCGAATTGCCTCCTTTCCTCAAAATCAACCTAGGAGATTGGAAGGACAAGTGGTGTTATTGACTCCTAGGGGAGAAAACTAAAGCTGGGAGGAATTAGGTAAATCATCCAAGTGTGCACTTCAGGTAAATGGCAGAATGTGGTCGGAAGGAACGGATTCATTGATTGTAATCCTGTGCTCTTTCGGCAACACCACATACTTCGGAGAGGGAAGTATTGCCTCTATTTTTCAGCTGGAAAACGAAGCACAAGGATATTAAGCAGCTGTGTGCCCAGCACTGCTCAGTGTGTAATGGCAGGACTGAGATTCAGACCCTCATCTTCTGACTCCAAGGTCTGTGCTCTTCATTCATTTACCGCCACTCCAGGTCTCATAAAGGACGTGGGAATGGAGAGTGTTCATTTCCCTTCACCCTCACTTGTAAACAGCAGGGCTAATACCCTTTGCCCCCTAATTTAAAACCACTCATTTTAATGATCTAGGATAAGTGGTAAAAATTTCCATTTATATATGTTCACATACATGAAGGATAAAATTCCTATTTATCATCTGTTAATGTATGTGTATTAGGCTCTAGAGAGTTCCTTAATTTGTGGTCAGAAATATCTCTTAACTTCATTACTAGAAAAAATCCCTATCGGTGTTCAACCCTTATTCCTTGCCCCGTAACTTCCACCAGAAAACTAACAGTCCTCACAGCAAGGTTAGTGGTTGCTTGCCTTTAACCACCAAGGACCCTTTTTACATTCCCTGGATCTCTGTGCATGGACTTTTACTCTGTAATGTTTTCTGTCTTGAAGGTTTGGAGTCGATTCATGACCTTAATCTCTTGCTGTGTGGCAGTTAGGAGCTGAGCTAGTTGGGCATGGGGCATATGTTGGTGTGCACCTGCTTGCAGGTCTTCGAATTTCTGTGATATCATCACAGACCTATTACGACCTCTGCTCATCATGTGAAGTTACCAAAATTCCAGCCCAAAAGGAAAATTTGTGATTTTAATTAGTCTGGGTAGCTTAATTATGTGAGAGAAAATACAAAATTTTTAGTTAGACTTTTTGAACTGCTAAGCATATCTGGCAGACTCCCAATACCATTTTTATAGATCATGGGGGGTCTGGGGCCTCGTCCTATGCAGCATGGGTCTAAAATCAGACTTGCCTTTTTTCTCTCTTCAGAATATAAAAGAAAATAAAATTTACATGTATTAATTTTGACCAATATATTAAAGCATAACCATATTTTTATAGGTTAGGAATGATGGATGGTCTACTTAATGGTTCTGTTATCCTATATTTAAAGATATATTTTTAAAAGTAATTTATCTTGACTCAGAAAAAAATAGGTTGAATATAATTTTTTCCCACAACTCTTCCCCTCAGATTGTATAGTAGCCTTGAGAGAATCAAGGGCAGCGGGACTAGTCCTATTCTTTTCTCTGGGAACATGGGACAGTAACATTTGCCCTACTTACTTCCCAGCCTTTTTATGGGTTTTAAGTAATGTGTATATGCTTTCTACATCTGCAGTGTTGCACCCAGGATGTCTCTATATTCCAGCACTGCTTAGTCTGGCCTGTGAAAGTGTTAGAAGAGATAATTTCTAAATGCAAGGCCATTTGCCTGATCGGATGCAACCCAGAATTTATGATGGTCTGTTCTTATTCAAGTGGGAGAAAAGGAGAAACTTCTTTGTAGCACATTTTATTTTAATCTGGTTTATGAGTGTATGCACCTTTAAGCTAGTTATGCTATTAATCCCATAATGCTCGTAGAGAACACTAGAGAGTGTTCCTGATTCTGATGCTTAAATTAAGAGAAATAAGGTAAACTTTTTCCTTATTCTCCAGATGATGGACTTGGAGAATTGGAGCTAAGGATAAGTTACCACAACCTTTCTTTCCTTTTAATTCTCACAGTAGCTCCTCAAGGCATGGGTTTCCCCCCAGTTTGTAGATAAGGAGATGGAGGCTAACAGGGCTAAGATCATACAGATAGTTTAGGAACTCAACTAGGGTTATCCTTTTACCGACTTCAGCAAGTTCACACACAGAGCCTGAGAGCAATTGTTGGGGCAACTTGGGAAACATTTATTTGGGGTCCTTCCTTTGTTCTAGTGCCCAAGGCTTTTCTCCTGCTTTGTAACCCCTGCATCTTTCCTGGATCACATCTTCAGCACCGTTTCTCAACACTCATCTCTACCAATGAACTGAAAGGTGTTAATGATAAAGGCTCAGAAGCCATCAGGAATACAAATTGGCACATAGTAAGTGCTCGGTGAATTCAAGTCCAGTGAGTGACTGAATGGGTATACATGAATGAATACAAACAAGCTACAGGAGTTATTTGCATGCTTGAGATAGTTTTGGAGTGAACTTTATTAATAATATAGCAAAGGTAAAGTCTTACCCATGCACTCAGGGTTATTCTACACCCTCCTTAGACCCCCTCCAGTACTCAGGGTTCTGTAAGCCTCAGTTCTATCCATAACCACTCTGTGGCAGCGTATAGAAAAATCCCACAAATCTGCACTCTCCAATAACTCACTAACCCTATTTGCTTATTTCTTCTCTCCTGAGGGATGTCTTGAGCACCACAGGATTTCACCTAGCCACAAGAAAGGATATCCCAGAACTGCAGAGGGCTTAACTGCCCCCTGACCCCCAACCAGTGAGGGGTCAGAGTCATTAGGTAAATGTCTCATCCGCCTCAGGTAATTCTAGAGTGTGTCCCATAGTTTGTCTGAGGTTCCGCTATGGGTCTCCTCAGCACTCATTAGTGCATACTACATTGGTTGTTTTCTCTCTGTACACTTCTTCATGCATGCTGCCTGAGATCACTGCCAGATAAACCACCCAGTGCCTACCTTACCTAGTGCCTAAGGGCTTGCTTTCGGGGGAACCCAAACTGTGAAGTTAGCTATCAAACATTATTATTATTATTGAATACCAAGAACAATGCAACTTATAGGTGAAGAAACTGAAGTTCAGAGAGATGAAATAACTGGCTCAGGTTATACAGCAAACAGTGCTAATAATCCTTAGCTCTCCAGGCTGTGTTGAGGAAGTAATAGTCAGCTCAGGTATAAATGAGCTTGTAAACTATGGTATTGGGCATGAGTTGCTTATTGTTCCTTCATAGTACCACCTCTTCTAATAATGGTGACATGCAAAGTGATCCTCTGATGCCCAGATAGCAATACACATGCCTAAGTACAATAGCTAATCATTTCCCTTTCAGGCCTACAGCAGCCTCATGCTTTGAACCTCTTATCTGTGATTCATAGGCTTTGGATCGCAGTGACTTCATAACCACCCATGCAGCGGAGATTTGACTTGGAAATCATAGCCCAGGCATGAAGTGGTGTTTACACACACGTGACCGCTCATCCAGGAGAATGAGCTTATTTAACATCCAGACAGATTGCGAGGAACACTTCATGGCCTTGTCCACACACAGCAATCTGTTGGGAGCTGACACGTAAAGGCAGTGTGAGTGGGAAGACAAGCTGGTCTTGGAGAAGCCTCCTCAGGGCTCAGACGTGCTCTGCAGGATCATTCAGGTCTGATTGCCCTGGAGGTGCAGCCACTAACCACATGATCAGTGACTAGAGCATAATAAGGGCCATGGTTCATTCCTGAGACCTCCTACAAACCAGATCCTGAAGGCACTTAACATGCATGCGCTGGTGTGGTGCCTGCAACAGTTCTGTTAGTGGCTATGACTGTCTCACTTCATGTATGAATGAAAAGGTTAGAGCTCAGAAACAGACCTCATGGTTTGGACTACTTTACCCTTTCAAGTTTATAGACCCCAGATTAATGTCATCTGGAGGTGTTAGGGGTTGGTAGGTTGGCTTTTTGGCTGGCTGGTTGGTTTATAATGGGTGAAAATACAGTGTGATGTGGAGAAATATCTTTCAAATCAGATAGACCTTAGTTAAATTACTTCACTTTCCAGGACCAATTTCACTGCTACCAAATATTCTGTAATGTCAGCCTCCTTTCCCCCAGAGCACCTGTGAGGAGGCAGTGGTCTCTTGCAGTTAGGGGCCTGGCACATGGTAACTGGTCACTACTGGCTATTTTTTCTTTCCCTCTCAACCTTGCGGCTTATAGTCCATGCAACTTCCAAAGATGATTTGACCTACAAAGGCAAATTGGGGCCAAAATCTGAGAGGAGATACACTTCTTGCCCATTCTCAAATGATTTAGGAGATTACTTTGTAAGGCAGAGAATGCCAACAGATAAATATAAGATGGGTTTTTCAACCCTAAGTACAATAGCTAATCATTTTCTCCTGTTTTCTAAGAATCAGGCATTACCTACCCTGGTGCTCTGTCCTCTGCTAGAAGTTCTCCCTCTTTGAACTAGTATTTCAAATGTCCCAGCAAGCTGGAGAGCCTTCCTCACCTCCCGCCCCTCTGACAATGGACAGACAGACAGCACTCTCCTCATTGAGCTCAGTTAAAATGTTATTGATTCCATTTTACTAATGCATTAAATAACTTTTCCAGTGTCACAAAGTGGAAAAGGCATGACTCAAAGTAGGTCTCCTGAGCCTAAGCATTTCATGGATATTATTCTGCCTGGGACTAAGGCTGAGGTCCAGGGAATTGCATTATTGGGCAATATACTGGCCCAGTCCAGTAAAAAGAGCTCTCAACCATGGAGAGCTCCACCAGGTATGGAGCTCTCGATTACAGGAAATGTTCAAGTCATGGGAAATGTTCAAGCAAAGACAAAATGATCATCCATAAGGTTTGTTAGAGAGGAGAGCCAGGTGTGAAAGAGGGGGTGTAAGGAGAGGCAAATGTTCCTTAAGTGTTCTGGACTAGAACCAAATGGATCCAAAGACTTGACGAAAAAGAATGTACAGCCTTGGCTGCCCAGGCTTTCATTCTGAGATAGTGTCTTAGGTGTCTGTGCTCAAGCACTAGGTATGATGGTTCTGCTCCTAGACCACCAAGGGCGATGGTTTGGTGACAAGTGAAGGTCAGGTCTGGGTCTACATTCGAGTGTTTTACCTGTGAACCCCATTTTCTGCCTTTCTCAAATGGGAAAAATGGACTTGTTGTACTTCACTGTGAGGATTAAATGAGATGATAATATATGTCCACAAACACTTATTGAGGACATGCTATATGCCTCAATATATGTAAAGAATTCCTTAATTTTAAATATTAAGCATTACTCTTTATTTAAAAAATTGTCCAACTGCTCTCTTTTTTGTATCCCACCAAGGGAACAAAAAATGGGGCCCATCCATCTACTTTGAAATAAATTGAGCCCTTATCTAGGAAAATAGAAGAAATGGCTCCAGTGGACAGTTTCCAGCAAGAAAAATCCCCCCGTGGCCTCTCCCTGCCACCACTCAATAATGGTGTTTGCTATAAATCAGAGAGCTTCTTTATCAAGTGCCTTGGAAGCGCTTGGGACCGATTTAGCCCTAGAGTGAGATTAATCACAAATGCTGGTTTAGAAAGAGTGATGGGTGTGAACAAGAAGGTTCAGTGGAGATCATTTTGATTCACCCCGATTGCTGTAGATAGCTGGGGTTTTCAGAACTAGGGCTCTAAGTTTGTAAACATTTCTCAGTTTGAAAAAACTGATTATTCCCAAGAATGGGTTTTATACTCCTAATGATGGCCTAGAGAGATAGCGGAAGGAAATAATGTTTTTTAAAGTAACGACTATGTGTGTTGAACATTATACTTACACCACTGCTTGTAATCCCCGGAACAACTCCTTGAGATAGGTCTGGTTATCTTCATTCACAGATGAGAAAAGTGAGCCCTCAAGCAGCAAAATGACTTGTACAGATGACCAAGTGGTAGAGATGAGAATGAAATGCAGGTCTGCATGACTCCAAAACCCTATCACGGATCTCCTTGGGAACTTGACTGTAGATCCCTGGCCACGAGCTCAAGGTGGTCACCCAGAAGCAAATGGAAGTGGCTCAATGAGACTGCAGCAGTGCCTGAAACAGCCCTTCTGGATCTATCTTTGATGATACTTTTATGATGACCTTCTTAAACATCTCACTTTTTTTTCTTAAGGTATGGAATGAATGAGTGAGTGAGCGTCTGCTAGGTAGAGTAAGATTCTGCTTACTCTCTGCCCATGGATGGTATGGCAGCCATGGAAGGTATGGACCCATTCGGACACCCCCACCACCAACAACAAAGAGAACCCACTGTGAGGAGCATGGTTGACAAATGCTCCAGCTGCCTCGCCTTCAGCTCCATTGTGCCATATCACCTATACTTCTCCCAGCTAGTGACTAAGCACAGAGGGGTATCACAGTTGGGTTGGGCCATTCCTGTATCTCATGGACATCTCTAATGGATAACTTTACTCCCTATTGGCCTAGCTGAGACTTTCTTAGAACTGCACTATAGTCAGAAGCTTTTTCAACGTAGTCCTTCCTTCATATTTCTTTCCTATATGTCAGACCTGCATTACAGAGTGAAGGCACTCCTTAACTACTACTGCTCCACCTCCCTCCTCATTCACAGGAACCTCTTCCACATTTCATCTTCCCTTGGAATGTGCTTCTTGGAGGACTCTTAATAGACAGACATAGTGATTCTGCTTCCCCACCCCAAGTGTCTACCCTAGGAAAGCATATCACTACTGTGATGTTATCATGCGATGAAACAATAACTATAGAGCTGCGAAAATGAAGGGATTAGAAATCTAGGCATCAACATGGATATATCTTGTTGAACAAAACCAAAAAGTTGTGGAGTGATTTATATAGGATGTAACACTAATATAAAATTTGAAAACATCTAAAAAAATCATTTGTAGATATTTATATATATAATAAAAATATAAAAATGCACCAGGGAGCGATAAGCACCAATTTCAGGAGAGAGGTTACCACTGAGAGAAAGGAGAATGCAATTAGCTTTCTATTTTAAGCTGGGTGGTTGGTACAAGGTTGTTCATTGAACCTGTGGTTTTTTAAATGCCTAAAGTATTTCATGATAAAACATGAATACATATTAAGTCATGGCCACAAATGGCCATTTTTGAAAGAATTTTCAAACGATGTAGAGCTGGCTTTGTTGAGGAAAACCTTGGCTCTGTGCTGTTCCGTGTGAGTAGTTGAGCCCTAGTCTGTTATGCCTTTTCCTGCACTGAGGAGCAACTTCTTACCTTTCTGCTTGTTTCCACTCTCTCTTCCCGACTCTCATTGGGCCAGGAGCTCTAAGAAAAAAGGCTCTCGACTCCTTGTTCCTGAACTCCCAGTGGCTATGGCAGCAGCAGAGCAACATGTGTTTATGTTTTTAATAGTCAGGCGATGAGAAGACTGGGGACTGGGAAGAGAGAGGCACATAGAGCAGGCAGCAGAGCTCCTGCCTTTGTCAAAGCATCTCTGCACAGGTGGTGGGTCTGCAGAAGGTGCCTGAGGGCTCGGGGTCAGAGGGTCAGATTTTTCTGAGTGCCAACCACTTTCTCAAAAAGCTGCTGATAGCTCATCAAGCTGGTAACCCCAACCCTTTTTCTTGTTTGAAAAAGATGCTGGTCAGCTAATAGCAGCTCTGCCAATCAGCAGGGCTTAGGATGTGTGCAGAAGTTCCGTAGAGTGCTTCACACTGTGTTAGCTCATCCTTCCAGAAACTCCTGGAAAGTCTGTTTCTGTCTCTGTAACATGAGAGGTTGGGTTCATTCCTCTAGATCCACCACTGCCCTGATATTTAAGGATTCAAGGGAGCTGGGTGTTTGGATCCTGCCACGGTGTAAGGACCAGGGAGGCCCCACGTGGTGGTCAGTATCACACACATTCTTGAGCCTTGTCCATCACCATGGTCATTCCTCTTCTCATCCCAGGAGCCTGCCTGACTAAGCCCACATCATCCACATTTGCTTCATACTTCACATTCTATTAAGTGTTACTTTCTTTAATTCCCACAATAATCTAGTGATACTGATATTATTATCTCATAGATGAGGGAAATGAAACTCAGAGAGGTTAAATAACTTGCCCAAGACCACACAGCTAGTAAAAGGCAGAGTTCAGACTTGAACACAAATCTAGAAAGTAGAACTCCTGCCTACTTTCTTTGTATTGTTTGCAAGTTTTCTCTACATGTTTCATTCCTCCACTTAGAATATAAGAATCTCAAGCCCAGGGAATAGAACTCTGTTCTAGTCCCTCCCAAGCACCGCATGTATATAGTAGGTACTGGTTAAATGCTTTCTGAGTAAAAGCCAACTTGATTTGAGATGAAATCACATCAGATGTCAAACCCCAGAAAAGCCTTGTGCAAATACAGACCCTATGCATGCACGACAGCTCTCAAACTGATACCTTCTGTGCACACACTCTACAGCTGGTGTGACACATTGAAGGAGGCATCTGTGATTAATAAAAAGCTCGCTTGCCTGTGCCTGCCCAGCTGTGGGTTTGTTATCCAGATGCTCTGCTTCCCCCTTTTTACACCATGTTCTTCTCTGTTCTCTCCTCCCTACAGCCCAGGCTCTGTCTCTTCTCATTCAGTGTTCATTCTTCTATGCTCCCTCTGGCTGTGGACTCAGTTTCTCCCAACTAAACCTTCCTATCTCTTCCTAGCTTTGGGGTACTCCCCAGAATCTCCCAGACCCAACTCCACACATTTCCTGTGGGCTGCCCCACAGTCTGCCCTGTCTCAGATTTTGGGTCACCACTGTGATGCGTGTACAGACTCATAAGTGCATGCATATACAGACTCTTGTATGCCTGTGGAATTACATAGGTGGGCTTACCTGGCAGCCACACAGCTCCGTGTCTACTGAGCCAGGAGCAAGGACACAGAGGTGCATTTGTGCTCACAGGGGCAGACACAAGATCCACATAGCAACCTAAAGATGACAGGTACATGGGCACAGATTCTCAAATGTGCATGTGTCTATGTATTTGAGGTTGAGTCTATATACTTCTTGGTATGGGGATACCAGTGTAGGCAAACATAATACTCAATGCCCTGATATGGGGACACACACACACATTCAAAGGCATGGAAGGCAGCCTTAGCCTCCTCCTCCCCAGGGAGGAGTCCATCACAGCTCATGGTCTTCGCAGTGACACAGGTTCACACCTTCCCCTCAGAGCCAGCGCTGCCTTTGTCAAGTTGTCTGACCCCAGGAACAGAGCTGGAGCTTCCCCAGGTGCCCGCAGCAGCCTGTCCCCTTCACACTCAGCCATTCTTCTCACTAGGAGCTCTGCTCTTAGCAGGGAAGGAGCTGAGGCTCAAGGTAATTAACTCTCTCTTTTCGCTTCAGCAACATTGATCTGTACAAGGGCCATACTCTGACTTCAAAAGAACAAAGCTTTTAATTTCCCTGCTGGAAGATGCTGTTCTAGACTTGTTTGATGTGTGAGTCCTAAGAGTAAAAGTGACAGCATACTCGCTCATCTTCAGAGCATGCTGTAGCTTATAAGGCACTTTCGTGCCATTTTATTTTAGTCTCACAATAAGTCTTTGGGGAAGGTAATACATGAATTAGCCCATTTTACAGATGAGGAAACAAGGCTAAAGCAACAACAATAGCTCTCACTGACTTCCGACTACATGTCAGGCACTGTTCTAAGTACTTTGCATGTTTCAATTAAAAAAATTCCTTAGGATAGTCTGTCTTCATCCCTGTTTTACACATGAGGAAACTGAAGCACAGTAGGTCATATTAACAGCCTGAGGTCATATACTTATGTCTGGCTTCATCAGGTGCTTGTAAAGTTAAAGGGGATTGGCAGAGGGTATTTGTCTTTTGTGTAAAAACAATAAACAGTGCCTACTTATATTCTGACTACCAATGACCACATATATGATTTCCTTACATCATTGAGTTTATCCTGGAAAGCTCTTATTCAATATGAACATTGTAAGAAATAGCCTGTCTAATGCATTTTTATGAAACGTTTTGAGGGTTTGAGAATAGCTTGGGGGCTCCCTCCAAAATGTTGCTACTGATTGAGATGCCTGGGGATCGAGGGTATTCAGGCTGGAAACACTTGACATATGGAAGAGCATTTAGTTAAGGCACTTCCTCAGATTGACCTGGGTCCAAATCTGCTCCGCCACTTATCTTTCATGTGTCCTAGGCAAGAAGCATACCTGTGCGAGCCACAGTGTCAGATGGAAGCAAAAGCACCCGTATCCAGAGCACGGTGGGGTGGTCGAAGATGCCCCACCATACTTCTGAGGGAGGAAAGACATATTGGTAACTGTCAGAAACGTGGAGCAGCTGGCAAGAGTAGGATGTGAAATCAGTTATGTAAATCGTGAACTATATGTCAAAGTTCTATTTGTCCTGAGACAGAGTGGAAACCAGCACATTTCTCATCAAGATAGAAAATAAAAGCAGAGAGAAGCGAGGAGCACTTTGGAATAACTCATCCACAGAGACAGCCCGTTGTCTTCCTGGCGCTCTGCTGGAGCACCCACCGGCCCTCCATCGTTTATGTGGCTGTTTGCCTGTCTCTGTATCCCCTGACTTACACCTCCTGAGTCTGTTTAGAAGTTTAGCTGGGGAAGGTTGTCGCTTTGTCCCTGGTTGCTGTGCTTGTGCAAACACAACTCAGAAACTAATCTTGCTTTCTCCTTGGCAACACTCGAGTGGCTGTGGCTCTCCAGAGCTTCCACCTCTTCTATCTCTGCCTTTGCTCTCGCCTTTCATGCCCTTCTTGCCTTTTCCTTACTTATATTTGTTTCCAAGAGAATGAGCACAAATCTCAACCATGTTAAGAGAAATAACTGGGCTCTACAGCAATACTTTATAATCATAAATCCCTACTGGCATTAGAAATTTTAAGCATCCAATACCAATCATTAACATTTCTTTGTTTATAAATTATCTAGTTACTTCTGTATTAATATTTTATGGGTAAGACATACACACAAATGGAGGTTTTTAAGATAGGGATTTTTACAAAGCATGAGGTAAAAAATACAATAATATAAAAACAATTTATTAATGAGACAGAAATGCTTGCACACACTAAAGTGTTATGTTTTTGAAAAGTTTGATTTAATGCTTTCTGAAATAGTTTTTTAAAGGTCTAGTTTTAAGTTCAATTTATATTGCAGGTGGTATTTAATCATGTTTTAGCTGTAAGGGACTACAAACAGCTGGTTTCGCCAGAGAAAATGTCAGCAAATTGCAGACCCTTGATTTTCTGAAAAACAATTGCATATACCATCTTTATGTTAGACAGTTTATTTTTTAATCCTCACCGAGGATATTTTTTCTTGATTTTTAGTCGGTGGAAGAGAGATAGAAAGACAAAGAGAAACATCGATGTGAAAGAAACATCAATAGGTTGCCTCCTGCACACACCCTGACCAAGGCCCGGTCCTTGGAGTGGAGCCTGGAACTGGGGCACATAACCTTGACTGGAATTGAACCTAGGACCCTTTGGTCCACAGGCTGATGCTCTATCCATTGAGCAAAACTGCCTAGGGCTAGATAGTTGTTTTAAGTACTCAGCTCTGGGGTGAGCAGTGAGCCTCTATTTGGTGCAGAAGACTTTTCTCATCTTCACCCAATTTAGAATTTCAGATAACATAATCTGTAAATCCACAAACCATGGAGAACCCCAAATGGAACGAGGTAGCCCTTCTGTATTTTCCTCAGGATTTCTTACAGGGATAGATGGCAAATGGGTCTATTATGTCCATCTGTATATTACATCTAACAAAATATTAATATTTTAATTATTTTAAATCTAAATATATAAATAGAGGCCTAGTGTATATCCCCTACCCTATCCCTCAGTTCGCTTGAATCATTATGCATCCTGTCTGAGTAGGTCATCCTCATTTGGGAGACCTCTCAGCTAGAGAACAGTGAGATTCAGGACTATGGACAGTTACATGCACAAATAGGAGTGTACCATCCTATCTCATAAAAGAGTAAAATGCAAATTGACCTTACATCCACTACACCCCAAGCCACACCCACCAGCCATGCCCACCAGCCAATCAGAGCAATTATGCAAATTAACCCCAACCAAGATGGCTATGGCCACAGAGAAATCAGGAGCCAGGCTTGCATTGCCCTTAGTGATGGAGGAAGCCAGGCCTGCCCAGGCCTCTGCTTAAGGCAAAAAATTTAGATGGCTGTGGGAGCAGAAGGCTTGGGTCTGCTCCAGGCTACAAAGTTTCAATTGTAGAATATAAATAAATCCCAGATACCAGGGCCTCCACTTGGGTCGCTGGGGGGTGTGGCTGGCCTGCAAACCACCACAGGCCCCTCACCCAGGCCATCCCACGCCCCAAGGAAACACCTACCCTGATCCAGGACACCCTTCAGGGCAAACCAGCTGGCCCCCACCCATGCACCAGGCCTCTATCCTATCTAATAAAAGAGTAATATGCAGATGGACCATCACTCGAACACACAAGATGACTTCCCCCATGTGGTCAAAAGATCCTGCCCCCATGTGGACACAAGATGGCCACCACAAGTTGGCGAGCAGGGGAAGGCAGTTGGCAGGGACCAGGCCTGCAAGGGAGGGCAGTTGGAGGTGATCAAGCCTGCAGGAGGGCAGTTAGTGGTGGTTAGGTCAGCAGAAGAGGGAAGTTGGGGGTGACTGGGCCTGCAGGGAAGGGCAGTTAGGAGTGACCAAGCCCACAGGGAGGACAGCTAGGGGTGGCCAGGCCCACAGGGGAGGGCAGTTAGGGGCAAAAAGGCTGACAGGGGAGCAGTTGGGCATTAATCAGGCTGGCAGGGGAGTAGTTAGGGGGTGATCAAGCTGGCAGGCAGACACAGGAGCAATCTGGAAGGCAGGGAGCCAGCAGTCCTGGATTGTGAGAGGGATGTTTGACTGTTTAGGCTTAAAGGGGCAATCGGACATCCCTCAATGGGTCCCAGATTGGAGAAGGAGCATGCTGGACTGAAGGACACCCCCCTCTCCACCCCCACGCACAAATTTTGTGGCACCAGGCCTCTAGTATTTTAATAATCTGACTTTGACACCCATCTGATAGGATAATTATGTGAAAAAAATGACCATAGTAAGTGTCCAATAAACATTAATTCCTTTATTCCTCTTCCCTGATGTTCACCCTGAGGCCAAGTGAAAGAGAGGAGGTGGATTTAGGGAAGATAAAACAATGTAATTTTGGAAGTATTTCTGAATAAATGTTTTTGGTTTCTCCCTCCACAAACACAATGCCCCAATTAGGAGAAAGTCTTTCTGCACAATGAGTTAACATCCCATTATAATACTGTTCCTTCCCTGACCACATATATGCATATATACTCCTGATATGTCCCACTGGTGCCAATTTCTTCCTCTGAAAAGGTCAGGCCTTCTGCTACCCTCCTAGAGGATCTGACTCAAATTCCTGGATGGTAAAATGGTATTTATGTGGCTGGACTTTGTATCTTTAATGCTGGTTGATCCATCCATGCCCCCTGCTCAAAGGGAGCTCTGGGTGTTCAGCTCAGTTCATGCTGGTGATAGTTTCAACATATATCCACACATTCTTTGATAATCCTTCTTATAAGAAGCAGAGCTCAATTTCTCTCTCAGTCAGAGTGGGCTGGATTTAGTGACGTGTTTCTAACAAATAGAATACAGCAGTAGTGATGGCATGTCATTTGCGAGCTTAGATTATAAAATGAATGGACTGTCTCTCTCACTTGCTCTCTCTCTGTCTTGGGTGAGTAACCCTGGGGAAAACCGGCTTCCATGGTTTAGGAATACTCAGGAGCCCTGTGTAGAGATCACGTGGTGAAGATCCAAGATGACCAGCCAATATCCAGAGGAACACCACGGCCTTCTACCAACAGCCTGGTGACTATGTCCTCTTGAAAATTGCTTCTCCTCCTCCAGCCAAGCCTTCGAATAAGGCAGCTCCAGCTAACAGCTTGATCTCAGTCTCATAAGAAACCCTGAGCCCGAGCTACCCAGCTACACTTCTTCCAGATCTATGACACTCATAAACTATGAGATAAGAAATCTTTGTCATTTTAAGACTCTAAGTGTTTAGATAATTTGTTACACAGCAATAGATAAATGATATAATGCTCACAATCCTGGGCCCTCTTTGCATATGCCTCACTGATTTTAATTTTTTCCTTCTTGAGATTTCCAAAACAAATGATTCTGAATTTATAGTCTATTTCTGGTCCCGTTGCTTCTTTTGTTTAGAGCTCAGCTTTTCCATTCAATACAGCAGCAGCCACCATATGTTGAGCATCTACCTCATCCCAGGGATGTGCACACACACACTGTTTTGCCACTTGTCTCCATCAGAATAGGAAATGGTGAACAAACAGGTTAAAAAAATGGTCCACATTTATGCTTAAATGTCGGTAGGCCATACTGCAAGTCATGTGCTCTAAACCACTTTGCCATTCTACCCATGGCTTTGATTTTGGTTCCTGTCACTTATAGATTTGAAGGAGGATACACCTGGGTTCAAATCTTGGCTTTACAACTGACCAGATAGGTGATCACTGTTATTCCATGTCTAAAAGAAGGGCAACAACACCCACCTCAAAAGGTTAAATGAGGGTTAGATGCAGGAATACATGCACAGGACCTGCTGTCCCATTAGACTAGACCAATGCTGACCCACAGAACTTTTAGTGATGATGGAAGTATTTTCTATCTACCCCATATGGTAGCCACTAGCAGCACGTGGCGATGGAGCGTTTGAAATGTGGCCAGTACACATGAGGAACTGAGTTTTATATTGTATTGAATTTAGATCAGTTTCAACTGGAGCAGCTGCCTGTGGCTAGTGGCTACCCTGGTTGGATGCACAGCACCAGACTGTAAGATCCAGGAAGGCAGGAGTCATGCCCGTTTAGGTCCCATGGCATACTCAGCACTTCACATGATGTAATTAAAGAGCCACTTGTAATTAATTGTTGAATGAATGAATGATGTACAAATGAATGAGTGATTCACTGTGAGCATTTAAGCAGCCTCTGTCAGCTGGGATGAGCGTGGATGTTTGGCAGACCCGCTCTGCCCTGTGCTCCTTGCCTTTTCTCCCCTTGTCAACAGTAGCCAATTAGGCTCTCCCACAGAAATGTCATTTGAGCCAGGAATTGGACAGAGACTGGATTTCAGGTGACTGGGGGGACAGAGAGAGAAGCCCCTTACATCTCTAATGGGCCACAGAGGACAGGAAGCCCCCTCTTCATTCCTCCAAGGCTGACTGGAACGTTCGTCTGTAACAGAGATGGTTAAATTAATGATGAGGCTCAGTGACAGGGAGGCCAGAGCAGCCCCCTAAATGTCACCTTCATTATTTTTCACGCCAGCACCATGAACAGTTTCCGTGTTGTTATTGTTCTGCCTCAGGGTGGAGGGATTTTTCCCCCTAATCCCTACAACACAAGTAGTGTAAGTTCAGCGAGGGCAGGCGACGAGGTGGCACAGGCTGCTTAATCAGGGGTCTGGCTGTCATTGAGCGGAGCTGTTGTGCAGACAGAAAAAGGAGGAGGTGGGGATGCGAGTAGCCTACTGGGGTTTCCTTCCTTAGAATGTGGCGTCTGTGGTTTTCCTCACTACGTCTCTAGATCAATATTCTAGTCTAAAGCAGAATGAGGCATGGCTGGCAGCAGTGAGGTCTGGGCTGGGGGTCAGGAGATATAAGTGGGAGTCTGGGCTCTGACACCATGGGTATGGGAGGCCGGGGCAATTCACTTTCCATCCTTGGACCTCAGTGTTCTACTCCACAACACAGGAGTGGGCTGGACATGGCCCTCATAGACCTCTTTAAGCTCCAAACTTGCATGGTGGCTACAAGTGCAGACTTTGCAGTTACACAACCCACAGCTTTCACCCTGACTCTGCTCCCTGTTCACTGCTACTTAGCCTCTCTGAGGTAATAATAATAATAGAACTGCATGTAATAGAACAATGTGAGGATTAAATGAGATAATGCATTCCGATGGCCTCAACACTGGCTGTGTATTAGAATAACCTGGGGTGCTTTTAAAATGACAGTGCCCACGGCTTCACTCCCAGAGAAGTTTGTGGTGAGGTGGAAGTGCTGGGATTTTAAAAATAAGCTTTTTAGGTGCTTCTGAATCACATATAAGGCCTAAATTTGGGGCAAATTGGAAGGAGTTCATCTGTAGCAGGAACTTTGTATGAATTTGATGATGCAATGGATATCTTCAAGGCCATTTGTATCACTATCCTTCCCCAACCTGGCTCTCTGGCCCTATGTTACACATGCCAGACAACAGCCCCAGGCTTGTAAAATACGAATCCCACTGAGTCCTGCTCCCTGCTCCTTCTTTCATCTCCCCTACCCCTTTCCCATTATTGGCTCATCCATTGCCCCGGCTCTCCTGCCCATGCCTCCACTCTCCACCCCCTTTGCCTGCTCTGCTCAGGGCCATTATCATTGCAACCTTTCCATCCTTGGACCTCAGTGTTCTACTCCACAACACAGGAGTGGGCTGGACATGGCCCTCATAGACCTCTTTAAGCTCCAAACTTGCATGGTGGCTACAAGTGCAGACTTTGCAGTTACATAACCCACAGCTTTCACCCTGACCCTGCTCCCTGTTCACTGCTACTTAGCCTCTCTGAGGTAATAAAATCCTCCCATGTCCAAGATTCATATGAAGACAAATCAGTAAAACATCATGATTGTGCGTAGACTCTGGTGTCACACTGTCTGAGTTCTAATCCCAGCTGAGCCATTTTACTAGCTGTGTAGCCTTGGATGGATTTCTTAACCTCTCTGTGCACAGTTCCCTTGTCTGCTTACAGGGGGCGCAAAGATGCCAATTTTTATTTGAAATCAGTTCTCCCCTATTTACCCTCTTACAGTGTCATCTTGCATTAGAGGAAGGAAAGAAAAGCGAGAAATAAAAGTACAGAGCACAACGCTGAATGCTTTCTATATCTTATGCCATTTCATCCCCACAAAAGTAAGCAAGATAGATGTTCCTATTTTGTAGATGACAAAACTGAGGCACAGAAACATAGTTTAACCTGCCCAAAGTCGTGCGGTGAGGAGAGGCAAAGCCAGGGTTCTCTGCTCAGGCCTGCCTAATTCCAGAAGGCGTGCTGTGTGCCTCTGATGGAAGAAGGACCATTGCTTTGGGGACATTTCTTTGGTTTGACTGACCTCCTGGCTCTGGGAGGGATGCTGGTGGCATGGAGAGGGGGTGAAGGAGTACCCACCACCTGCTCACCCACAGCTTCTGAATCAGCTGTCCATTAGGTGACAGATATCAAATTATGGGATAGATTTGTGGCTTTTTGTTCTTTCTGGAGGGAGTTCAGTTAGAAGGGAATAGACCACCTGAGGGACCAGCCCGAGATTTCCCAACAAACTCAGGAAGAATTAAATGCAGTAGCCTGTATTCTTTGTTTTGTAGTGATACAGAAGATAAACAAACAGTTCTCAAAGAGCTCAGAGGGAACTTGAGTGAGCATAGACATGTGGGTATTAAGCTGTGCTGCCTCCCCCACCCCATCTCCTCACTGCTTCCTGCCCATCAGCTAGTGCCCGCATGAATCTGCTCAGGGCTCTCTCTGACCAAAGAGCCTGCTCTCCCTGTCCTGGTGGTGGGCTGTGCCCCAGGGAATCCAAGCCATAGAAGAACCCTGGACCCATGATTGGGAGGTGTTGGTGTGTAAGGACCCCAACTCCCTCACCTGATTGGTGGGAAGTGGAGAGGCATATTTATACTCCCAGAGTTTTCCAGGAGGGTTAAGGTCGTTGTACACTGTGGTAGCTAGTAGTAATGCCCCCCTTTTATTGCCCACCTCCCCTTTCCTTGCTCACAGTTCCCCACAGGTTTTTTTCTGGGATCCCCTCCAAAGCAAATTGTCCTCAAACCTGAATTTCAGAGTGGCTTCTGCAGGAACCCAAATGCAAACCTTACTCAGAGCTGCGCTAGGGGTTGGGGGGGACATGAAGATGTGTTCTCTTTGTGGAGCTCCTGGTCCAGGAGGGGGAAGGAAGCACAGGGTGCAGGAAGGGGTGGCGCAGGCCCTTTGGAGGGGTGGCCGCAGTGCTGCCTTTGGGAAGGACAAGAGCTTGGGTTTCGCTGAGTAATTTCGGATGAGGAGGCAAGAGGAGTGTGTGACAGGACCTTTCCTTCCCCAGAAGGGAGGCAGCACTGGACCCTTCACACTGGGTTTGCAGGAGGGCTGTGTCTGGAAGCAGGCAGAGCTGAGGAGCCAGAAAGCAAACAGAGGTGAGCAGTGGGGCCTCTCCACCAGAGAGGAGGGCAGGTCCAAGGTGCTGGGGAGGGGGAGACAGGAGGAGGTGGATGCCAAGAGCAAGGAGGGGTGCCACTTGTAGCTGGTTTCCTCTCTCCTCCAGCAGTGCCCTGGTGTCTGCTTGCCCTTCACAGACACGCCCATACCCTCCCCTGCATCTGTTGGCGAAGCTGTTCTGTGGTGCGGTGGCCTCCTCCGCCCCTGCTCAAGGTGAACTTCCAGTCTGGGTGGCCCTCACCTCCAGGCCTCCTTCAGGCCTCTCCGGCACCAGCAGGCCTCCTGGCCTTCCCTTCTCTGAGGCTCCCTCTTGCTCTGGCTGATCTGGAAGGAATTTCTGAGAATGTGTCTTCCTCTGAGGCCTCACTGGCTGCTCACACTGTAGCTGCCCCTGTAGCTGGATGCATGCTCTTTAGGCGGCGTGGTGGATGAGAGCTTGACATAGCCATGAAGTCATCTGAGAGGCACATACCTGCAGGCCAGAAGCGTGAGGCAGGCTTAAAATGTTGGGCTGAGCCAGTTAGTGTCTTTCCCCAAAGTTTGGAATTGGAAACAAAGAGGCTGTTCCCAGTGTACGGTACACGCTGAAGCAAGAGGGTCACGTGGACCAAGAGCTGGGGGAGTGAGGAGGGGGGTGGGGTACTCCTTCTTCATGCCAGGCCTTGGTTTGACTGTCCCTTTCCAATGAAAATCTTGTTTCATCTTTAAACTATTCTCTTTATCTCTCTGACCACCCTTCCTGTTTCTTTTGAGGGATTCTCTTTTTCCTCTGTAAGTGTGTGTGGCTGCTTACCTGTAAGCTGCTCTCATGATCTTCCCTGCTTGCTGCTCCTCGAGCCCTCAGGTCCTCAGGGCTGGGACAGAGGTGCAGTCATCACTGAGATGGGGGTGGGCATAAGGTTTTGCTCATTCTCTTAGCTCTATTGCTAGAGTCTCCATTCTCATAGCTGTAAATTTGCCTCAGAAATATAGTCATAGTCTTCCATTCATGTCCCCTGACCCTAAGTTTCTCCTGTGAAAATGTGTTGGGCCCTCCCGGTTCCCAGCCTCTGGTCTCCTTCCGAAACTGGGGCTCCTTCACCTGCAGACGCAACGTCAGGGCCAGCCACCCACCTTAGAGCATGGCATCCACACCCACCTGGATCCGGCCCAGGCCTTGCTGAGTGCTTGGGGATGGAGAAAGTAAAACCGTGAATTTGGGATCAGATTCATCTGGGCTTCAATCTAAAATGTGTGAGAGAGTTGTTTAACTCTCTGGTGTCAGTTTTCTAATTGTAACTTTGGGAGCAGAAGTCTTCTCTTCCACCTTGCTAACAGAACCCTGTTCTTGTTTAGATATTAAGCACCATAAACCTCTGGAGAGGGAGTTGAAGCCTCCAGTTGACTAAAGCAGTGGTCGGCAAACTGAGGCTCGTGAGCCGCGGTTTGCCATTCTGTTGACTAGTGAGTTTGCTGACCACTGGGATAGGGGCTTAATCACAAGGAAAAACAGCCTGTAATTATGGGAATCGAGAGTCTAGGTCAGTGGTCGGCAAACTGATTAATCAACAGAGCATCAAACCGTGGCTCTCGAGCTGCAGTTTGCCAACCACTGGTCTAAGGTGATGGGTAATTCTTTTCCTCTCACCAGTGATTGGTTTAGGGATGGGTCGGGATGAAATTCTGACCAATGAGGAACGAGGAGGATGTCTGCAGTGGGTTTGGGGAAAGGACTTCTTGGAAAAAGAAGCCTGGGGACGTCTGGTCGGGAGAGATGGAATATATTTCTGCCTGGAGCCAGGGCAGCCATTGCCAGAGGCTGTGCATTGCAGGCCAGCCGGACAAGCCCACGCCCAGAGAAGGATGGCAGGGCAGAGAGACAGGAGAGCCCAGCCTGGATGACATTGTTAAATCACTGAATTGTGCAACCCAGAAAATGTGCTTCCTCCAGTCCTCTTACTGTGCAAGATAAACGGCCTATCGTTTAAGTCATTTTTAGTTGAGCTGGCTGCTCTCACAGCCAAAAGCACCTTTCTTTTTCCCTCGCAGCACAGATCCCAGCTTATTCACCCGGATATTTACACTCCTCCTCACCAGTCTATAGGCTCTGCCAACACGCAAGTGGCGTTTCTTTCGCTGACCATTGTGTCTCCCATGGCTACTAGCACAGTGTCCAATATACATTCAACCTTCAGGTTGTTGGATGGAAAAATGAATTAATACATGAACATATACAGAAAAGAGCTGGCACATGGCAGGAAAGTCTACTTTTATTCCCTCTCTGACAATGAAAAGTTGACCAGTTCTTTCCTTATTTTTCATTTTGACAAATGACTTTGTGACTGATCATTGGTTGGTATATTTCAAAAACAGTTTTAAATTTACTTTGAAATACACCACCGTTTCATTCCCTCAGGAGCAGGTGCTCTTCTCTTATTCTCGCTACTTTTCTTTGAGTATTCATAACAGCGGAGCAAACCCCTTCTTCGATTTTTCTTCCTCTGTGGGCTCTAGGAGACTGCTCAGTCTTTACTTGTGAATAATGACCAGGTAGGAAGCTGGCTCCCTCTCCCCTGAGCACTCAGCTCTTAGCTGACAGAACAAAGGAAATTTTATCACCTACTCCACCCTAATGGCATGTCCAAACTGTTGCTGTTGACTATGGAAGTAGAGGTGACTGGGGGCTCACGTTGGAGGGTGAAGTGGGGACTTTGAGAAGAACCAGTGGGAACAGCCTTATCATCCCTCGTGAGAGTTTTGGGGAAACAGGCCAGCATAGCCAGTGATTTATTTTAATGAAAGAGCGTAGTACGCGATTTATTTTAATGAAGCATTAGTGTGCTGTGGAGGTGAAGGTGGGCGATTGGAGAGCCATGGCTTCTAGTGAGAGGCAGAGCTTATCCTCAGCTTGGTCTTATCCATGAGGAGGAACGGTGATGGCATCACTGACAGCAGTGCTCCCGGCAGCCTCCCAGGAGCCTGGGAATGGAGCTGGCAGCAAGTTTACATGTTTGTCTACTCCAGCATTTCTCCAGGGACACTTTGAAAAGCACACGTCCCTCAAGTGTCCTTTGCTAAAAGGGTTCATGGCTAAACTGTTTGGAAAATACAGTACGTATGTCTCTCAGTAAATAGAAGGGTCCCTACAAAGTAAAGAAATCTGATTGACTTTGTTTAACCCAGAATTCTTGTTCATTTCACTAAGGAAACCCTTATTTTTTTGTAACTAATATTAACATCTTCTGGAAGAAAGACATTTTAGGACATGCCGATCTGAGCAAGGGTGGCTACCATGTGTTCTTATATACATTTTCTGAGCCATTCATTCATTCATTCATTCATTCATTCATTCATTTCATGTAATCATTCATTTATGCGAGAAAGATCTATTGAGAGACTGCTCTGCACAATGTCATAGGCTAGGAGCGAGGATGCAGAATTGATCAATGCCTGTGTAAAGCTACAGTCAGTCTAGTAGACAGGACAAAATTACATGAATTTCCCAATTGACTGCTTAATTACACTGCGACGAGTGCTACCAAAGAGAAGCACAGGGTGTGTGTAAATTTACACAACAGGGAGGTAGTTTGGGGGAAATCAGGGAAGCTGAGGATCAACTATCCAAGTTTGACCACAATGAGGTGTCCTGTGATGGGTGGCTTTAATGACCAGAAATGGGACAACCTCAGGCAAACCAGGATGCTTGG
Source organism: Lasiurus cinereus (assembly GCA_011751065.1). Taxonomy (NCBI): domain Eukaryota; kingdom Metazoa; phylum Chordata; class Mammalia; order Chiroptera; family Vespertilionidae; genus Lasiurus; species Lasiurus cinereus. Next base: position 24,623,664 of record JAAGEH010000030.1, on the reverse strand, counting down.
TCACCGAAGCCGAATGTCACCTCTATGACCGATCTGAGGCTCTTACTCTGGCAGAGAGAACTCTGAGCATCTGGAGTCCTGCTTCCTGGGGTCACCCTACCCATCTATGGACTGACTTTCCATCTGAGGAATGAAGAAAGCGATGCCTTCTTTTAGGTTGCTGGGAATAGCAGGAAGGCCTTTGCCAGGTATAATGGGCTTCCTTAGTGCCAGAGGTCACTGCTCCTTCAGGGGAATTGTAATTTGTCATTCTCTGAAGGGGAGTCCTCCTTCCTCCAGGAGAGGTTTTTCTGAGGGCATCACTAAATCCAACAGCAAGGGGCATTTTTCCACAGATGTAAGAATAGGAGCTCATGTGCATGCTCACCCCCACTCTGGGAGATGCAGATTGCATGGTGGGAAACCCTCAGGCTGCTGCAGAAGAACACTTTCCCCAGGCATGAGCACAATAGCATCTTTCTGCTGTCAGGCCCCTGGGCAGGACAGGCTCCATGAAAATGAAGTGATTGGTCTCCTCTTGCTAAAGAACATGCTTGCTGGTGGGCTTGGGCACTTAGGGTTATTCTCATCGTCTTCATCTGGAAAGCCAGAATAATATTTAATTTAAACAGCTATCAGGAGTCAAATAATGACATCATCAGAATGCAACGAATATATCATGCACAAGGAATTGGGCTATGTGTTTACATATATGTTTGATCCCTATAAAAAAGTAGATTTGAATATTATTTGAGGCTTGTCAAAGGCAAGGTGACTAGCTGTCCTGGTCTGCCTAGGGCTGTTCCCACTTTAGCACTGGAAGTCTCATGTCTTTGAAAACTCAGTCCTGGGCAACCTGGGATGGTGGGCCATAATAGAGGGTCACTGAAATAGGAAGACGTAGAGCTAGTGTATATTTCAGAAAAATGATTAGTTTTCAAATTGCTAATAAAAATTATAGCAATAATTATTATTGATACAATAATTGTATTTTGTTATGTAATAATACTAGAGGCCCGGTGCACTGGGGGAATCCCTCAGCCTAGCCTATGCCCTCTTGTAGCATGGGGGGTAGGGGAAAATGGGCCTAAGCTGGCAGGTGGACATCCCCTGAAGGGTCCTTAGTGCTGTTGCCACTGCCACTATGCTTGCCAGCCATGAACCTGGCTTCTGGCTGAGTGGTGCTCCCCCTGTGGGAGGGCACTGACCACCAGGGGGCAGCTCCTGTGTTGAGCATCTGCCTCCTGGTGGTCAGTGTGCATAAATATTAGGGCTTTATTCTATAGGATAGCAATCATCTTAATATCAGCTTCTAGCCTTTTAAGACAACCCCTCTATATTAACAATGCTCCCCAGACCTCAGTGCTGCTCATCAGTATTTGTAGTTTCCTTCCTTCTGGGTCTCAAACCTTTGCTTGTTTTGACCAATGAAATATGATTGAAGGTGATATGCATCACTGCAGGGCAGAAATGTGGAAAAACCAATAGGCGATTCTCCATTTTCCTTGCAGTGGATGCTGGCGGTACCTCTCCCAGATCTCCTTTACTGGCTGGTACACTTGCACCCCAGATGCTGTGAGAGTTGGGGTTCTTACAGTTAACAGCTGTCCCTGCATAGCAGGACCAAAAGCACAACATCGGAAGCCAGCTCAGTGACACTAGGTGAGTTACTTAATGTCTCTTAGCCTTAGTTTATTCTTAAAAGAACTCCTACCTCATAATGTTGATATGAGTATTAAATGAATAGTGCATGTAATGCCCTTAAAATAGATTTGCATGTGGTAAGTGTTCTGGTTAGCTATTTTCATTTCTCCTACTTTACTCAGCCCTTAGTGTAGTATGACAACCCATACCAAGGGTGCTAAAGCTGTTATAGGAGATTATTTTGAGTAACAGATAAAGAACCAAAGTCCAGAGATACTTAACAGTTTTTTTCAATGTCACAAGGGGTTTTAATTCTGGAATTGGATAAAGAATCAATTCAGGGAAATGATGATAACTCTGAATCAACATTTACCATTTGCCAGGCACTGTATTATCTCATTTAATCCTCACAACAACACCTGGAAATTATTATAATCCCAGTTTTACAGATATGGAAATAGAGGCAGGAGAGGTAAAATATAGCTTCACAACTAGTAAGTAGTGGAAGAATGAGAAGAAAATAGAAATTTGATATTAAGCAACTAATATTTAGCAATGGAATGATATCTGTGATTACTATATTTAAACAATGAAAAATGTTTATTAATTTCTTTTTATAAGAGCATACATTACACAAGTGTTAATACAGTATATACCTTTCATTTTCAAAAAGGAACTTCTTATTTAGAATAACTTTAGATTTGTAGAAAGTTTACAACGTCAGTACAGAGAGCTCTCCCATACCGTTTGGCTGGCTTTCCCTAGTGTTAACTTCTTATAGTACCATGGTGCATTTATCAAAACTTTTGGTACATTATTATTTTCTAAACTCAAGACCTTTTTTTTTTCAGATTTTTCAGTTTTTTTACTGATGTCCATTGTCTATTCCAGGATCCAATTTAGAATCCTGCATTTTAAGTGAAGAAAAGCCTGGCAATGATGGAAAACCTTGCTTGCTAGTGGAATAAGGATTTGATATTAGGGCAGTAGAATTGTAGGTGATATTGTTTTCTATTTTCAAAACTTTAGCACATTACATTAAATATTTGGGAAGTGTTCTTGCAGAAGGGCTCCTGTATTGTTGGCATTTGACATTGTCTAACTCAAACCAGGTTGTGAATGGATTGGAAAAGTCATTAAATTGTCTATTGGCCCCATAGAGGGAGAAGAATGTGTATACTACAGGGAGGCAGGTGATGAAGCTGAGCCACCACTTCCCCACACCTCAAGGGAACCCCCACCATGATCCAGGATACCCTTCAGGGCAAACCAGCTGGCCCCCACCCATGCAGCAGGCCTTTATCCTATCTAATAAAAGAGTAACATGTAGATTGACCATCACTCCAAAACACAAGATGACGGCCCTCATGTAGTCAAAAGATTCTGCCCCCATGTGGGCACAAGATAGCCACCTCAAGATGGCCAGCAGGGGAGGGTACTTGGGAGGGACCAGGCCTGCAGGGGAGGGCAGTTTGGGTGACCAGGCCGGCAAAGGAGGGAAGTTGGGGGTGGCCGGCTTTCAGGGAAGGGCAGTTGTGGGGGACCCAGACCTGCAGGGGAGGGAAGTTAGGGGTGACCAGGCCCACAGGGGAGGACAGTTAGGGAAAAATAGACTGTCAGGGAAGCAGTTAGGCATCAATCAGGCTGGCAGGGGAGTGGTTAGGGGGTGATCAGGCTGGCAGGCAGAATCAGTTAGGGGCAATCAGGAAGGCAGGCAGGTGAGCAGTTGGGAGCCAGCAGTCCAGGTAGGATAGGGCCTAAACAGGCAGTTGGACATCCCTCAAGGGGTCTCTGATTAGAGAGAGAGCAGGCAGGGCTGAAGGACACTTCCTCCTCCCTCATGCACGAATTTCAGGCCTCTAGTTGAACAATAATAAGGAATTACCAACTCTTTGTTAAAATGAACCTTTTGAAAGTTTTGGAGGAGGCCTCAATTGCATGAATGAGCAGGGCCTATCCAGCCTCCAGATTCACCCAAGGGTTCTGGCCACGTTGAGTTTTCTGGGCCAGATGTCTAGGAAACTCCCATGTCCTATTTATAAACCGCTTTAGTTCCTTCTAGGTTGTATTTGATTTTCTCTTTCACTGAGAAATGAGGAGACAGCAGAGTGACTTATGTGCCAAAGAGAGGACTCCTGACCATCCGTCAGTTCCTCACCCCTTGGTCATTTCATGTGACAGGTTCCCTCAATTACTCTCTCTGGAGGTCCTAGTCAGAAGAAGATGTAGCCAACCATCTGTTACCGACTACAGTGAGCAATTTAATTTTCTCTTGTTCCCAACAAGGAGGATATTGTAAATACATAAATTACCATCAACACCGGTTAATCAGGAGCTTGCTGTCTGAAGGGGTGGAAACGGTCAAGCCAGAGACTGTCACTGGCGCAGGCTTACCAGAAGGGCACCCTGCACCTTAGTGGAAAAGTGAAGATCATGCAGGGAGACGTTCTTGTAGATCATCTGAGTTGACACCTCCTTTTACAAATGAGACAATCAGGCCCAGAGAGGGGAAACAGTCTGTCTAGCTGAGTCGGGCAGAGTTAGGACTTGAACTAAGGATCTCTGATTTCCAAACTTGATCTTTCCAATATAGCATAAGGTCAAATTGATGTCTTGACTACCTGCCCTTAGATTTAATCTCTACCTGTGGGACCCAAGAACAAGAATCATGATGACAGTGATAGCCACCACGAGCTACACTTTATATGACCAGCAAGGTAGGGGAGACAGTTTAGTGTGGGATTCATAGAATAGGCTCTAGAGCCAGGTTGCCTGGGTTCAAATCCAGGTTTCATCACATAGTAGCTGGGTGACCTTGAGCAAGTTTCTTAACCGCTGAGACTTCCACAGACTGACCAGTGCTAGGTGCCTATTCCCTCAGATCCCCTTATGATTTCCACCAATTCCAGCTCTGCTGTCCCTAGTCAGCACTTGCATCTTTGTTGAAGGGTTATTCTTGGGCCTCCAGAGCCCACTTTGTCAGTGTGCATTACAGGAGCAGTTTTCTGTGGGTAGCCTTGGACCAATCAATGACTGACAGATGTGGGATATGAATGTCCAGCCTCCTGGTCTCTAGGCATGTGTTTTGCACTCTTTTTCAGAGTTTTCTGAAGGAGTAAGCACTACTTCACCCACTGTAGTAGTGGCTTCATCATGCATATGTTGCTGCTGTTGCCCGTGTTCTTTGCATCTCTCCATAAACTATTTGCATTCAAATCCTTGTTTTAGGATCTGCCTCTGGTTTGTTCATCCAAATGGTGTTAATGATAGTTTCTATATCAAAGAGTTGTAACAAGAATTTTTTGGTTAAATGCGCTAAAAGTGAAAAGAACAGTGTCTGGCTCAGTGAGAATTCAGCAAATATTAGCTATATGGCTGATAAATACTTATATCATTACCTCTCCAAGCTGTACATGATTACTCCCATTATACAAAGAAGATAATCCAAGCTTAGAGAGGTTAGATAATTTCCCCAAAGTTATGCAGCTTAATAAGGAATATGTTAGGATCCAAACACAAATGTATCTTTGAAGGTTCCCCCCTCCCCCGCATTTTTGAAGTTTTTTCTAATACTCCCAATCTGGGTCAAAGTCAAGGGTCCTTCCTCTTGTGCTCCCACTTCTGCCATCAGGCATTTGCCCTAGTATATGAAAATTACTCTGGGCATCAAGTTCCTTAAAGCCTGTGACCTTCCCTTAGGTATATCTGTAAGCTCAGCATCTAGCCTGGTTCCTTGCACAGAGTAGGCTTCTTTATAGTGAGTGCTGGATAAATAAGCACAGAATCAGAAGCTGTGAACAAGGCAAAGTGGCTGGGCCCAGAGCAACCTTGAGTCTGTCTATGACTCTCATGGTCTTCGAATTTCAACTGGAAGCATCTTGGAAACCTTCCTAAGAATTAAGCTTTGCCCTTTCCTGCTGCCGAGAGGACTGTAAATGTGGTTGATAGGCTTCTTGGGTGTTCCCAAATTTCATCAAGGTGTCTAGGCCTCCCTAAAATCTTGTCAGGAAGACAAGGATCTCACCTGTTACGACAGAGAGATAAGCAAGACTCTCATCCCAGTAATTGTTCCATGGTGAGGTCATGCTAGTGTGACAGAAGCTTTCAAGGACTATTTGGAGTGTGAGCAATAGCAGGAAGGAGATGAAGAATGGATCAGCATGATGGGAGGTACCCACTGGGAAAAAAGGAGACCAAAATGAGATTAGAAATGCAGGGATCTTCAATGATAGTAATAATAATGATCACACTCAGTCCTTTTCAGTGTCTGTGCTGTATTCTGGCCTCAACACACTAAGAATCAAGGGCCTAGAGTCAAGATTACCAGAGTTTGAATCCTAGTCTGTCACTTAATAATCTTGGGAAAATTATTTAGTGTCTCTGTGCCTCAGTTGTTTTGTTTGTAAAACTGGGATAACACATACCTTCCTCCTAGGACTGTCATAAACACATGGTGAGCAAGTAGGCATTGCCAGTTATTACTAAGCACTGAATCAGACTCTAAAGAAAAAGGTGTAGACAAATTTTGCTCTCATTAAGCTCAGAATCTGGGGTTGAGGTCAGGAATTTTTTTGATTCCTTGCCCCACCTGTGATAAAATGTTTGAGCAGGTTCCCCCAATACATGTTGATTTGTTGAAGGGAGCTGACTGATAAAAGTAGTAAAAAGATGCTGGGGGAACATGAGAAGCAGCATCTAGTCCAGCCCTGGGGAGGGGTGGTCATTGGAGGAGGTCAGGGAAGGCTTCCTGAAGGAGGAATACTTGAAGTGAGTCTTGTGGGACACATCGGGGACACATCAACATCAACTGAGAAGAGAAGGTAAGAGAGACTTTTCCTGGGCCAACACCTACAAATGAACTACAGAAAGGCTGAGAGATGTTGAAAAGTTTAGGTCTACCTATGTCCTAGGTATAAGTGGGTGAGTGGGGAAGGATTGCTCTGCCACTTAAGGGTCTCAGTGGTATCCCATTGCTTTCTCAATATACACCAGGATCCTCTACAGAACCCATTAAAAACCTATACCTTGGCCCTTATCTCCATCCCATGTCACCTCCCCTTCCCTACTAACCCCCAACTCATTCTGTTTCAAACACACTGGCTGGTTTAGTCAGGTAATCCCAAAACAGTTGCTGAGCCAAAGGGATCAAATTCAGGTGGTTTCTTCTCCAGGAACCCCTTAGGAAATAGAAGAAGCAGGGTAGTGGACAGGAGGAAGTAGAGTAAGAGTGCAACTTCAGGTACAGTTTCAGACTGTTCCTGATCCCACAGGAAGCTCTGGGGTGCACTATACCTTTGATTCTTAATACCAGCCAATTATTGACCCTGGGCAACTGAGGAGGACACAGATTTGTAGGCACTGCTGGCTCTCCATACAGGTGAGGTGTCTCCAGCCTCTCAAGGTCACAGGTATAAGGAAAGCTGCTGGCAGCAGATCATGCAGAAACAGAAGGGATCCCATGCCTTAGCCAGTTTAGCTCAGTGGACCATTCAACCAGGAACAAAAAAATGTGGACATCATAGCCATTGCTTTTCTTTCTTTAATTACTCTATACCTAACAGGTGGTTTTGAGTTATAGGTTACAACTAGAGGCCCGATGCATGAAATTCCTAAAAAGTAGGCCTTCTTTCCCCCAGCTGCTGGCACCAGCTTCCCTTTGGCACCTGGGATTCAGGCTTCTCTCTGGCCATCAGCTGGCACCCGGGGCCCAGACTTCCCTTGCAGTCCTGGCTTCATCTGGAAGGACATCCAGTCTAATAAGCATATTACACTTTTATTATTGTAGATACTGTCATTTGATTATTCAGTAGATGAATAAAATATTATTAATTATTTCTTTTATTCCTCTTTTTTCTAGTACTTTTTTTTTTGAGTTTCTGGACCTTTACTAAAAGGGGTTGATATTAATGGGTTGTCTTTCTAAATTCTGTTTCTGGTATGATCTATGTGCCAAGGTGAGACCATTAAGAAGATACTTTGAGACATGGGAATGTGAAATGGTGAATGATACTGAAGAGCTAAGAGACTGAAGAATAAGTCTTGATGGATTAAGAATATGGTGGCCAGAACTTTTGATCGTTCCATTGGGAATCTTGGGTGAAGTTGGCAACTCTGTTGGGAGGATAGTTCCCGTTCCCTCACATTAATACAGAATCTTATAAGGATAAAGGATAATATTTCCTTATCTCCCTTCTCTTCCCCATCCTTAACTCCAGTGGGTGTGCCCTAGGTATAACTAGCCGATGATTAGATGTGAGGATTACATGAGGTAATGCCAGTAAATTTCTTGTTACTCAGTATAATCCATGCTTTTTTTTTTTAAATGAAGAAGGCTGGGCAGGTATTATTACCCTCATCTTTTATGTTCAGATAAGAGAAGTGATTTGCTTGAGATCATACAGTAAAAATGAAGATTTGGCTTCAAATCCTGGCCAGATGTATTCTAAAATTTGTATGTTTTTCACCACTGGGCAGGCGAAGGCTGGGCAGGGTGTCAGGACCTCAGTTAAACAGGCTTGGATTGGGGATGACTTCTACTCCAAGAAGGAAGACCATATTAGTTTGAGAAGCTGAGGCAGCAGTTTGATCTTCTTCCCTGGGTGGCCCTGCCCAGGCCATAGAAATGCAGATCCTGCGCTTGTCAGGGACCCAATCTAAATTCCCACAGATATTTGTTCAGTAGCTCAGACATGCTAAGGTTGGCTGTCCTATAAATTATGGAACAGATTAACTGAGTTGAGCCTGAGGCATAAATAACAAAGACTTCACCCACTAACAGGCCACAGGCCAGAGGCAACAGACACCCAGGAATGGTGCCAGAAAAGGAGACAGAAGAAGGTTAACTGGGAAGAAGAGAGAGGATAAGGGGTAAGGTAAGAAGGAATTCCAGGCAGAAGGGATGACAAGCAAAGGAAAATAGGCCTCGGAAATGACCTCACCCACTCCTAAGGCTTTGTCAAAGCAGAAGTTTGGTTCACTGTTGGACACATTGACTGGAGAGTTTGTGGGACGTCCAGGGAAGATATCCAGAGAGCAGTGGAGCATGTGGGTTGCCATGCCACAGACCTATAGCTGCAGTATTTATTAATGTACAAAATGAGTGGTAGCTAAAATCATGAGTAAAATCAGGTCGGTGACAGCATAAAGAGTGAGGAAAGAAGGGAAATTTGGTGATGATGGAATGATAGAATTTAGTGCATAAGGAAAGGATGATCTAGTCATAGGAACTGAAACAAAAAGGTTAGAACCATAAGAAAAATTCTCCCAGGGCTCCATGAGGACTGGAATGCTGAAGGAGGAGGATGCAGTCATTACCAGATGTGGAGAAAGAAAACAGGGAGAAAGCAGAGGAGAAAAGAAATCCTTACCACTCTCTCCTGCTCACCCGTTTCCCATTGGATGGACCTAATCTGAAGTCAACCAGCAAGCATTCCCAAGTGATGAAATGCCAGACTCAAACTCTCAAGAGACATGAATCCTTGACTCACCCTTCTGCCTAGAATGTTCTTCCACCGGCTATTTGTGTGGTTAACCCCCTTACTTCCTTAAAATCTTGTTTCAATTGTCACCTTCTCCACGAGTACCCTGCCAACATATTTAAAATCACAAGCGCACCACATTCCCCTTTCCCACACTCCTGACCCATCTTGCCCATCCTCCTGTTTATTCATCAGAAGCTTGTTATAAGGAGCAGTTGGGGTACCCATACATGCCAAATGTGTAATCCTGCACCTTCCTGAGAAAAACCTTCCAGTCTGGCTGGTGCTCTGGGTGTGAATGAGGAAGGCAGATATGTGGGAGGCCCCTCTTGGCTGCTCAAACTCTGCTTTCTCACACAGCCTACAACCTCATTATCCATGGCAGGAGCACAGGCAATGGCCTTGGGGTACCAGTCGGCTTGCAAAGGAGCGCCTGGGAGGCAGAGGATGCTGAGGCCAACTGGCAGCCAGCAGGGAGCTTTCTTGATGTCATCAACAGGAAAGGTGTGAGGCCACCTAGCAGGTGCCACTGCTCCCATATGGTGGGGGGTACATGGTTATTTAGAGCTCACAGAAAGTTCCCAGCTTCCTCCTGCTACCCAGGAAGTGCTCCTGATTGGGGGACACAGTGTCCTGCAACAACATTTGTGTTGTCACTTGACTGGGGGCATTGAGGAGAGACTGATAAGTTCCCTGCCTGCAGGGAGCTCTTCTTTGGGGCAGGAGGAGGAGGAGAGCAGACAGGTAAATGCTTTCAGTTTTGTGTTATTAGTAAGTTCTGCCATCAGGTAAGCACAGGTACTGGGAAGCACTCGTGGGAAGGGATGCCTGTTCCGGACTTTGTGGGGAGGACTGGTGAGAGAAATGATCTCTAAACTGAGCCTTAACTCCATTCATTCATTCATTCATTCATTCATCCATCCATCCATCCATCTACCCACCCACCCAACCTGTATCAGCTTTATAAAAAGAAGCCATATATTGGGTTCAGGGGGAATAGTCATGAATCAAAAAAGTTTCCTCTGATTTCAAGGCACTTAGAATACAGGAGAGAAGACAGATATAACAAGTAAAGTAAAAAATAAATATAAAATTAAAAAAATTATTTTTGGTTAAAGGTCATGAAGAACAATTGCAGGACATTTAGATAGTGTATTTTTGGGAGATTCTGCCATCCCCAAGGAAGAGAGGTTTAAAGCAAGAGGTTTGTAGGTTGCCAGTGAGGCAGCCCTGCAAAACATGAGGGGGGAACAGGGGAAAGGGTAGGGCATTCAGGCAGAGGCCCTGAGGCAGGCAAAGCCTGGGAATCAGAAGATAAGTCTCTGCTTAGCCTGGAGGAGGCATTCTTGGCATGTCAGGGCTCCAAGTGTGTAGTATATGCCCTGCCATATTCATGCCAAATCATCCACCCAGAACCACTAAGAACTCTATGTTCAGGCCCTTCTCAACCTCACACAGCTCCTTGGGCCTTTGGTTCACAGCCCCATATGTCAAATCCCTCTTGTCCTTTGTGATTGTGCTCAAATATCACCTCTTGCAGACCAGGAAGGTCACACTCACCTCTGGGGTCCTAGCCTGGAGGTGTCACTCATTTGTCCACATATCCCTCTCCCAGGCAGGCTATCAGGCCATGAGAGCTGAGTTGTGTAGCCTCTGTGTGCAGAGCCCATGGCTTGGACCAGGCAGATACTCAAATAATGTGTTAAAGAAAAGAGGAAAACAGGAAGGGAAGAGGGAAGAAAAGAAGGGCAGGAGGAAGAAAGGAGCAAACTTAAAAAAACTGTAGCTATTTAACGCTCACAAAGGATATATTTAGAAACATTTGTAAATGCAGATATTTGCACGCAGAAGTCAATTTAGAATACAAGGTGAGGCAAAGGTAGGTTTATAGTTGTAGATACACAAAACCCAGAGTTTATTCTTGTATTATTATTTACTAATTGTATTATTTTCCATATGAATGACTATAAGCCTACTTTTGCCCATCCTGTACATTATTTCTGCCACAGAACATTTCTTTTCTGAGAGCCATTGCTTTCCTAGTCTTTATTATTTTGTCTTCCCTCTGATCACCAGCACTAGCCCTTGGCTATCTCTTTTAGAACTGCAATTCACAGAGAAACCTTTTTTAGGAGGGGTGCATTTTTAGAATTCAGTTCATGAGCATTACTTTGTAAACTTTAACAGCCACGCTGAGATATGAATGCTGGGGTTCTCAAACCCACTCCCTGGCAAAGCAAATGGCTCTTGAAAACAAAATTAATGATGCTGCAAAATGACAAATGACTATGTGTCACAGACCTCAGGGATCCCCAGAGAGTAGTGCAAAGGGAAAACATTCATGTCGGAATGCTAATGATGACCAAGCTCACCTGGAAGGGATGAGGGGGCCTCTGGGAAAGACTTGGCAACTAGTTTCTCTCCAGATGCTGCTGCTCTCACTCACCCTGGGCCACAGGTCTACCTAAACACTCAGTTACTAAGGAAACCCAAGTTGTCAGTCCTGAGCCATATGGGAATAATGGTGATTTATTTAGAAAAAGCAAGGTTTGTCACTTTAAGCTTACTGCTACAAAATTGCTTTTTGATTACCTCCCTCCTTATTGCATTGTCTTGTCACAATAAACTACAGAAACAAGTGGCAAGGTTAATAATTATGGGCTTCATTCTTGTCACTCTCAGGCCCAGTGAGGTCGAGGCTGCAAACTGAGAGTGGTGGGCAGGATTTCTTTTCAAAGCCCCCCTTTAGGGGACATGGCCTCACAGGGGGGGGGGCAGGCAGTGCAAGTTGGCTCCCTCCAGGAAGCTGTTGCCATGACCAGGGGCACTTCAGGAGCCAAAGAGTTCCTAAAAACCAGCTCTCTCCAGGCTCGAATCCAACCCATCTTCAAACCCAACCCTAATGCTATCTCCTCTCATTTGGTCCTTTCTTTGCCCATTCAGAGCTCACAGTTTTCACCCTTAGTCAAGATGGCTTATTGAGTAACCACCAGGCACCATGCACAGTACTAGACTTTTTAGTGGAACATCTCACTTTGCCCTCACAACCACCTCCACGATGGATGTCTGTACTCTACTTGGTGATGTTTTGCACTTCCTGTTGGTTGCATTCTCTTAGACTGGCTTCTTCATGATTTTCTGGCCACTCACATCTCTAGGCTCACAATCTTTATAAAAAGGAAGGAAAGAGGCTCCCTTTCCCTTGTTGGAAAGTCCTAGGGAAGAATTCAAGTTTGCTTGTCTTGGTGCAAGGGCCTATCTCTCCTCAGGTAAGTAGAATCTAAGACAATTACGTCAGCTTCCATTGAGATCTGAAAATGGGGAGGAGGCACTGCTCTTCCCATCAGAAAGAGGTTCTAGGATACAAAATTACAGGTGTTTATTTCTGAGCCATATACTTTATATCTATGAGATATCTGACTACCCTTCCCCACCCCAAGAGCAAAAATGGGGAGACAAAGAAACCCCCAGAGAAAAGAAAAGGAGGAATAATCAGAAAATCAGCTAAGTGAAATGGAGACATGCAATCTGTCAGAAAAAGAATTCAGAATAAGGGTTATACAATTAATAAATTGGATGAATGAAAAAAATCAAAAACTTATCTAAGAATCAAGAAGAAATAAAGAGTGATACAGCTGCAATAAATAACACCATGGAAAGTTTCAACAGACTAGGAGAAGTGGAGGACTGAATTAGTGAATTAGAAGGCAGGAGAGCAAAACACACCAAAACTGAACTGCAATAGGAAAAAAATCAAAAGATGGTAGGAGAGCCTAAAGGAGTTTTGGAACAGCATGAAACAAAGCAACGTATGAATAATAGGGGTACCAGAACAACAGGAAGAGGAACAAGGGTTAGAAAACCTACTTGAAGAAATAATGTCAGAAAACTTCTCTGCTGTGGGGAAGAAAAAAGTCACACAAGCACAAAGAGTCCCAAACAAGATGAACCCAAAAGACCCACAGTAAGACACATAATTATGATGGCAAATGTTCAGGACAAAAAGAGAATCTTAAAGGCTGCAAGAGAGAGACAGAAAGTTACATACAAAGGAGGTCCCATTAGATTATCACATGATTTCTCAACAGAAACACATCAGGCCAGAAAAGAATGAAAGGGAATTTACAATGTGACTGAATCCAAGAATATTTTATCCAGCAATGCTATCATTCAAAATTGAAGGGGAGATAAGGAGCTTCACTAACAAAAAAAAAGTTAAGGGAATTTATCACTACCAAGCCAACAATGCAAGAAATGCTAAAGAGATTGATGTAAAAAGAAGAAATAAAAAGGTAAGAAAGAACACAGGCACAAAAAATAAAAATGACTACAAACAAGTACCTATTAATAATAACTTTAAATGTAAATGGATTTAATGCTCCAATCAAAAGACATTGAATGGCTGAATGGATGGAAAACATGACCTATAAATATTCTGTCTACAAGAGATGCACTCAGAACAAGGGACTCACACAGACTGAAAAAGAAGGGATGGAAAAATATCTTTCAGGCAAATGAAAAAAAAAAAAAAGCTGGGGTAGCAATACTTATACCTGACAAAATAGACCTCAAAGTGAAGGCCATAACAAGAGATAAGGAAGGCCACTTCATAATACTAAAGGGATCAATACAACAATAAGATATAACCCTGGTAAACATATATGCACCCAATGCAGGAGCACCCAAATACATAAAAAAAACTTCTGGAAGGTATCAAGGGAGAGATCCACAACAATACAGTCATAGTAGGGGACTTTAATATCCCACTGACACCACTGGATAAATCCTCTAGACAAAAAATCAGCAAAGAAACATCAATCCTAAATGACTCATTAGATCAGCTGTACTTAATTTACATCTTCAGAACATTCCACCCCAAAGCCACAGACTATACTTTCTTCTCAAGTGCACATGAGTCATTTTCAAAGATAGACCACATATTGGGTCATAGGCAAAGTCTCTCCAAATTCAAGATTGAAATCATATCAAGCATCTTCTCAGACCACAATTGCATAATATTAGAAATTAACTATAATAAAAACAATCAAACAAACTAAAACACTTAGAAGCTGAATAGCATGCTATTAAATAATGATTGGGTTATCAAAGAGATCAAAGAAGAAATTGAAAACATTCTGGAAATGAATGACAATAAAAACACAACAATCCAAAATCTATGGGACACAGTGAAAGCAGTCCTAAGAGGGAAGTTTATAGTTCTACAGGCCTAAATAAAAAAAAATGCTAATAAATCACCTAACTCTACAATTTAAAGAATTAGAAAAAGAGTGATAAGAAAAGCTCAAAGTGAGCAGAAGGAAGGAGATAATAAAGATCAGAGCAGAAATAAATGACATAGAGACAAAACAAAACAAAATACAAAAGATCAATGAAACCAAGAGTTGGTTCTTTGAAAGGATAAACAGGATTGATGAACCTCTAGCCAGGCTCACCAAGAAGCAAAGAGAGAAGACCCAAATAAATAAGATCAGAAATGAAAGAGGAGAAATAAGAGCAGGCCCCACAGAAATACAAAGGATTATGAAAAAATACTATGAACAACTCTATTCCAACAAACTAGGCAACCTGAAGGAAATGTATATATTCCTAAAAAAATACAACCTTTCAAAACTCAATCAGGAAGAATCTAAAAATCACGATAGGCTGATAATTATGGAGGAAATTGAAGCAGCAAACAAAAGTCTGGAGCCATATGGCTTCACAGGGGAGTTTTACCAAACATTCAAGGAAGAGCTAAAACCTATCCTCCAGAGACTATTCCAAAAAATTCAAGAAGAAAGAAGACTTCCAAGCTCATTGTATGAAGTCTGCATCACCCTAATACCAAAACCAGATAAAGACAACACAATGAAAGAGAATTACAGGCCAATATCCTTCATGAACATAAATGCCAAAATCCTCAACAAAATTCTAGCTAATTGGGTCCAGCATTACTTTAGAAAAGTCACACACCATGACCAAGTAGGATTTATCCCTGCATGCAAGGATGTTACAATATCCGCAAATCAATAAACGTGAAACATCACATAAACAAATTGAGAAATAAAAATCACATAGTCATATCAATTGATTCAGAAAAAACATTTGACAAAATCCAACACCCTTTCTTGATAAAAACGCTCAGCAAAATGGGAATAGAGAGATAATATCTCAATATAATAAAAGCTTATATGACAAACCTACAGTCAACATCATACTTAATGGGCAAAAACTAAAACCATTTCACCTAAGAACAGGAATCAGACAGGGATGCCCACTTTCACCACTCCTGTTCAACATAGTTCTAGAAGTGCTAGCCATAGCAATTAAACAACAAGAAGAAATAAAAGGTATCCAAATTAGAAAAGAAGATATAAAACTGTCCTTATTTGCAAATGACATGATACTGTAGATAGAAAAACCTAAAGACTGCACCCACAAATTATTATATTTAATAAATGAATTTGGCAATGTAGCAGGATACAAAATGAACACCAAGAAATCTATGGCATTTTTACACATCAATAGTGAACTTACAGAAAGAGAGACTAAAAAAACACCCCATTTATCATCACACCAAAAAAAATAAATAAATAAGATACCCAGGAATAAACTTAACTAAGAAGGTAAAAGACCTATACTCGGAAAACAACAGGACACCAAAAATAGAGATAGAGGAAGACATAAACAGATCGAATCACATACTGTGTTCATGAATTGGTAGAATCAACATCATTAAAATGTCCATACTACCTAAAGCAATATATAGATTTAATGCAGTCACCATTAAAATACCAACGGCATATTTCACAGGCTTAGAAAGAACTCTCCAAAAATTCATCTGAAATAAAAAAGACCTTGAATAGCTCATGAGAAAGAAGAACAAAGTAGAAAGGATCTCAATACCAGATACCAAGCTGTATTACAAAGCCACTGTTCTCAAAACTGCCTGGTACTGATACAAGAACAGACATATAGATCAATGGAATATAATAGAAAATGCAGAAATTGACCCAAATCACAATGAATATTTGACAAAGGAGGCAAGAACATACAATAGAGTTAAAAAAGTTTCTTCAATAAATGGTGTGGGGAAAAATGGACAGATACATGCAAAAAATGAAACTATACCACCAACTTACATCATAAACAAAAATAAAGTCAAAATGGATAAAGGACTTAAACATAAGATGGAAAACCATAAAAATATTAGAGGAATCCACAAGCAGCAAAATCTCAGACATATGCTGAAGCAATATCTTCACCGATACAGCTCTTAGAGCAATGGAAACTAAAGAGAAAATAAACAAATGGGACTACATCAAAATAAAAAGTTTTTGCACAGCCAAAGAAACCATCAACAAAACAAGAAAGACCACTGCATGAGAGAACATATTTGCCAATGTTATCACCAATAAGGGTTTAATCTCTAACATTTACAGGGAACTCGTACAACTTAACAAAAGGAAGATAAACAACCCAATAAAAAAATGGGCAATGGACCTAAATAGATACTTTTCAAAAGAGGACATAAGGAAGGCCAAGAGACATATGAAAGCATGCTCAAAGTCATTAATCATCTGAGGGATGCAAATCAAAATGACAATGAGGTACCATCTCACACCTGTCAGAATAGCTATCATCAATAAATCAACAAAGGACAAGTGCTGGTTAGGATGCAGAGAAAAAGGAACCCTCATTCACTGCTGGTGGGAATGCAGACTGGTGCAGCTACTGTGGAGAACAGTGTGGAGTTTCCTCAAAAAACTAAAAATGGAACTCTTATTTGACCCAGTGATCCCACTTCTAGGAACATATCCCAAGAAATTAGGAATATCAATCAAAGAATATATGCACCTCGATGTTCACAGCAGCACAATTCACCATATCTAAGATTTGGAAACAGCCTAAGTACCCATCAGCAGATGAGTGGATTAAAAAACTGTGGTACATCTACACAATGGAATACTATGCTGTGGTACATAAAAAGGAATTCTTACCCTTTGCAACAGCATGGATGGAACTGGAGAGCATTATGCTAAGCAAAATAAGCCAGTCAGAGAAAGATAAATACTATCACATGATCTCACTCATTTGTGGAATATAATGAGCAACACAAACTGATGAACAAAAAACAGATCCAGAGACAGAGAAGCATTGATCAGATTATCAAACCTCAGAGGGAAGGTAGGGGAGGGTGGGAGTGAGGGGAGAGAGCAACCAAAGGACTTATATGCATGTATATAAGCCTAACCAATGGACACAGACACCAGGTGGGGTGAGAGCATGAGTGGGGTTGTAAGGACACATATGTAATACCTTAATCAATAAAGAAAAAAATACAAAAAAAACAAATAAACCCCCCCTCCTAACTCTATCCGCCATCTGCACCCTTCCTCTGAGGGACATCATCATCTTTGCTGTGCTCCTCAAGCCAGAGGTTTAGGTATCATCACCCATGATCGTTTCTTCCTCCTGTTTAATATTAGACTGCTCACCAAGTCCTATTCTATTTCTAAAATGCTTCTTGACTCCCATTCTCTCATATTCATGCCCACTGCTGCTATCTTATTTTTGCACCTCCAGCCTTTCCTCTCAGGACAATTGCCCAGCTCCTAACTGGCCTCCTTATCTCCAGTCTTGCTCTCTCTATCATAAGTCAGGATTCAGCTAGAAAACAGAAACGACTCCAGGTTTTTCTCAAGATTATTTAAACAGAAGGGATGTGATTTGGGCAATAAATCTAGTGGTAAAGATTGTGTGTTTATCTCAGAGCATCCTTTTTCCAGTTTTGTAGAGGATCTCATTGTGTGTGGGAGAGTTAGATAGGGTGAAGGCACAAGAGAATACAAAGAATCCCAGTAATAGGCAGTCATTTCACTTTGGACTGCTCCTCCTTTTAACTTCCTTCCGTGGGGTCTGTGGAAATGTAATGATGTTGGACTGTGGAGGTTTAGCAGTGCTGCTCAGTAAGAGCCACGACTTGTTCAATAATGACGCACAAGGGCTGTGCCATTGCACTGCTGGGCATAGGTTCTGCATGATGTCAAATGAGATCTATTTCCCCCAAACAAGAGATTTAAAGGCCCCTTCCATTGAGACTGACAACTCATGATGTAGGCAGAATGCAACATAAGCTGGAAATAAAGGACCAGCAGCTGGTGGCTTCCTGGTGGTAGAAGAGGGGCCTATGGCATGGCTTTGGGAATGTTTTTCTCCTGAAAATTCAACCTTTGAGTTTGTCCTCAGCACTCAATAACCCTCTTGGATATTTAATCACTGTAGTAAGTTCCATTTCTGCTCCAACTTGCTAGGGTGGATATTTCTCTCTAAAGTTGAACCTTGAACAAAAGAGGTGGCCACAGTAGTAGTAATAACAGCTATTATTAAGTGCTTACTTTGTGCTGTGTGCTCTAAGGACTTTATTTGAATTATTTCATTCATTCAGTTCTTAGGACAACTGGTGTGTTAGGTGTGATAGCTATCATCATTTTATAGGTGAGAAATATGAGGCTTTCAGAGATCCAATGACTTGCCCACATCACCATTTTGTCAGGGGTTAAAAATAGGTAAGCAGTGAAGTCTGGCCCTACTGCCTGGGCTACTGAACCTTTGTTCCATCAGACAGGTAGGCTGAGGATCCCATAATCCCAGATCTCAGGCACAATCTCCTTTTTTAAAAGATAAAATTAACATAATTCAAAGAGGAAATAAAGGCCTAGAGACACTATTTGGCCCAAGGTCATGTGGGTAGTAAATGGAATTCAGATACTGCTCCTTGGCTTCAAGGTCTATGCTATTGTCCACTTCACAGTCTGTTCCTGCCGTCCCATGACAGCCCTTCCCATCTGGGATGACAGCTCTCCTATCTCAGAGGTTCTTCTCTGTGAGTTAAGCATGCTGAGCACTTTAAGCTGCACTTCTGCATGTGCTCCTTTACCGGGAGCATCCTCCCCCAGTGTGTGAATGTCCCCCTTTAAGTCTGTCACTCAGGGCAAATAACAGCTCTCTGTAGTCTGACAAGCACAGCAATGCCCCAGCATGAAAGTTCCTAATCTCCATCAGGCTCTTGAAGTTGAGAGGAGCAAACCTCTCTCCTGCTACCATTTCCCCTCAACACTTTCCCATTGGGACCCATTTGCACTGCCTTTAAGGAAGACGTGACATATATATTTCTGCACAAATTAGGAGCATTATTTTTTCTAGGACCTTTCAATCAGTCTGGTATGTCTAGTCTCTGCTCCAGAGCTTGAGTGGACTTTTGAGGAGTTATGTATGGGTGGAATGCTAATCACTTAACTATAAATATGTAAATACTTAGAGAATAAATCCATCACAATATATTAGGCATCACATTGTAATTAAGCCCAATTAGGTGTTATTAGCACTATTAATGTCATGTTGCTTGTGCTTGTTCCTAATGAATATATTAACCTAGCTTTGCTGCCATCATCCATGTGGGTGCATTATGATGATGACGATAATAGACACATAATTAGAGCATTATTGCTTTGCTTGAAAATGGTGGAGAGGAATGTCAGTGTCTTTGGAATCTGAATGATTGGCCTGACTGGATATGTTAGGTGTGGCAGGGTATTGTGAGTCAGAAGTAAGAGTTCACACCTTGGTATCTTACTTTGTAGTTCTTGAAAGAGAGAGGTTTCTGGTTTTCTTGCAGGGATTAGGGTAAATGCAACAGAAATGGGGTGTGGAACAGGGAGCCACCAGGAAGTTGTGTGGTATACCAGGGTAGTGTGTTGTTCCAAGTCATAGGAAAGGAGAAGAGCCAGATATGGATGTGGAAACAGAAGGGAAAAGGTGAGGCATAAGTCTGCAAGAAGAGGTAGGTGTGACCAACTCTGAAATTGTTTGACCAAAAATTACTTGAATGTTAAAAGTAGATGTCTTAGAAGTCATTTACTGGCTTCATTCTACCAGTGAAATAACTTACCTGGGATATTAATCAGAGTTTGGATAGTAAAACCACTCTAGGTATGTCACTCAGGAAGTGCTTTTATTTACTTAAAAAAATATTTTTATTGATTTCAGAGAGGAAGGAAGAGGGAGAAAGAGAAAAATCAATGATGAGAATCATTAATCTGCTGTCTCCTGTATGCCCCCTACTAGAGATTGAGAAGCAGACCATGACCTCCTAGTTTATAGGTTGACACACAACCACTGAGCCATACTGGCTTGGAAAAGGGAGTGCTTTTAAATGAGAAAAGACCCAAAGCCAAATGATATGGAGAGATAGCCTAGAGATTGTCCAAAGCAGATAGCTGCTACTTTTCTGCGGAGATTAGTGGGTCCCCAGAAGAAGTGGAGTTATCAGACATGGGAGCCGCTTGGACCTTTGGACTCTGGGAACCTTAGAACCTTCACACCTTGGAAGATCTCAGTGGATACAAAACAGAGTAGAGCATGAGAGGAAGACATACCCTGGCTTTTCTCCTTCTCCTACCCTCCTGTCGTCTATGAGCATAATGGCCTATGAGCATCTCCATGGCTACACCTATTGGGAAGCCAGTACATAAAGGAGCCTGAAAATGTAGTTCCTGACATACAGAAAGAGAAGAGAGCAGGGAGGAGATCTGAGAATAAATAGGCAGAACTGGGAATAGAATATAGGTTTCCTTCCTCAAATAAGTTTGCCAGGTTGAGTTTGGTGGTTCCTCCTCTATCTCCCTAATGATATGCTCTTTTAAAAAACAACAACATATTTTATTGATTTCAGAAAGGAAGAGAGAGGTAGAGAGAGATAGAAACATCAATGATGAAAGAGAATCATAAATTGGCTGTTTCCTGCATGCCCCCTATTGGGGATGGAGTCCGAGACCCAGGCATGTGCCCTTGACCAGAATCGAAACTGAGACTCTTCAGTCTGCAGTCCAACACTCTATCCACTGAGCCAAACCAGCTAGGGCTGATGATCTGCTTTTGCCTCTCTTGTATTGCTGTGTGGTTATCTGCTCACCTAGCAATCTCTAGGAGACTCTAGTAGACTGTGAGCTCCTGGATGACAAAGATTAGGTCTTAATCATTTCTGTCTCCCTACATTGTGTTGAATAAATGCATGCATGTTATGAATGCATGCATGCATAAGTGAGATTCAAACCCAGTTCTCTGGGGTCTTTCTTGTTGCTGCTCTCTACTGCAGCAGCACTTTTGCAAGCAGAGGAGGAAGCTGTTAACGAATAAGCTGATATAATGGGTTTGTATAAAGCTCTAAGCCATCCCTCCCTTTTTAACAAGAGAGATCACGCAAGGAATTCAGTTCTCTTCTGGAGACTTTAGTTTGCTGAATTAGCAGTTCCTGATCAATTAGACTAAAGGACTTTCTCTGAACATGCCAGATCTTACTTCTTTTTATTTTGCAGCAAAGCTATTAGTGAGGGTAGGATAGCAAGAAAGTGGCAGAGGGTCACCGGCACTCAGGAGAGAGTGGCAGAATTGCAGTGCCATGCAGGGAGTGGAGGTGAAGAAGGAGAGTGGGGTGGGATGGGAGGGTGGGCTGCAGCCAGAACTGAGTTTTCCATTTCTGAGAGGGTACAGAACCAGCCTTGGGATGAGCAGGAGTTGACACAATTGTGACAGTTTTATAGTGGAGGGAATCTAGCACATGCATTCTTCCTCATTTTTTGATAGAGGACATAGAGGCCTGAATAGGCAGAGTTAAGTCATCCAAGGCCCCAGCCATTCAGTTTCAGAATAGAAACTCCATTCCTGTTATATCTCCTTGGATCTACCTGCACCCAGGCTTCTGTGCTAAGTGACATATGTGGCTCATGCCTACCCAGTCCATTTAATTCCTTCTAGCTCTAGCACTTTGACCTTCTTCTGATAAACTGAGCCTTTTGTACTAGGTACTATCTTAGTGGATCTGTCCATCAAAGTAGCCTCCCTTCCTCTAGCCACCCCCAGGCAATGGGCTGGCAAGTGAAACTTAGGCAATAAGATTCTCTTTGCCCAGAATCTGGAGAGTGTGAGACTGAGATTGAAATAGTTTGATACTGCCCTAGCTGGTTTTGCTCAGTATATAGAGCATTGGCCCATGGGACTGAAGGGTCCTGGGTTCAATTCTGATCAAGGGTATGTACCCCGGTTGCAGGCTCAATTCCCTGGTTGGGGCATGTGCAGGAGGCAACCAGTCTATGTGTCTCTCTCATATCAGATACATCGCTATTTCTCTCTGACTCTTTCCTTCCCTAACACTAATTCTAAAAATCAATGGACAAATATCCTTAACAACAAAAAGGAATAGTTTGATATCTGCATCCAGGAGGCAGGGATCATCTTTGCATTTTGCTCCCTACATCTGCCCTAGGTCTGCCACTTCAGTTTTCCTCCAGAGTCTGTGAGTATTCATAGCCCCCCCCTTTATTTTATTGTTAACATAAGCAGGCCTGATTGTCACTGGTTGTCACTAAATGGTTTAACTTTCCAGCCAGTACCCTTAGGAACCACCAGAAAGCAAGGAGAGAAAGGAGGCTAGCCCTCGCATGCTGTGTCATGTGAGCTAATCAGAAATTTACATTAAACAAGTGCAAAGAAACAGATGAAATTTATTTTGAAAATAAATTTTATTTAACTTAATATATCCAAAAATTATCATGACAATATATAATCAGTATAAAAATTGCAATACTTTATATAAATCTTTGAAATCCTGCATATATTTTATCCTTTTATATTTTAATTTGGATGCTAAATTTTCATTAGAAACACTTTATCTGTATTAAGATTTCATAAAATAGACAGCTGAAAAAGTAGATTCACATTCTTGAGTTATGAGTACTTGGAAGTTTGCTAATAACTGAATTGAGTATTCATTTTTAAACTTAGATGCAATTGACTACATTGAAAGATTTAGTTCCCCAGTCACTCTGGCCACCTTTCAAATGCTCATGGCCACCTGCAGTTAGTGGCTATAGTGTGCTGCAGCCCTTCACAGGCACTTCATCTTTATTATACCAGGTATCTTATTAAAGCCTCCCAACCATGAGGGGAGAACTTAGTACTATTATTTTAATACTGTGATCCCCATCATCATCTTCAGCAGCAGCAGCATTATCATACCCATCTCCATGTGGAACAATGGAGATGCAAAGCAATGAAATGAACTGCCCTGGTAACAGCTTGGCCGAGCGAGATTCAGAGCTTGACTTGGGTCTGTGTGACCAGCAGTGCCAGGCCAGAGCTTTCAGGTCACCCACAGAGGGATGGCCTTGGATCAAGTACTACTGAGGCTCTCACACCAATGTGTCGTGGAACCTGGGACACACTGGTTGCCTTCTCTGTGACACCATTTCTCTATCTGTAAGCAAGAGGTTGGGGCCACCTCCTCACTGACTCCTTGCTGCCCACATTCTGCCTCTCTCTGAGGGCACACTGGTGGAAAACAGAGTGTCAGAGAGGCTGAGCACCATGCACAGTTCTAAGCACTTTACTTGTACTGCCTCATTTCCCCCCTCAAAATAAAACTAGGAGAGATTAAGAAGCCTAGTGACTTGCCCAAATGCAACAAGCAGTTGGGGGCAGAGCTGAGATTAGGATCCAGGCTACCTGGCTAACGTGGCAGGTGCTTTATCAGCAGGCAACCCAGCCTCTGACACGGAGATTCAGTGAGGGCAAGAATTCTGTTTTGATCTCTGCTGTGATCCTAGTGCCTGGCACACAGTTGGTACTCAACTCATAATTGCTGGGTGATTAAATTAATGAACAGGTGGGGAGGAAGAGAGAGCCCAGTGTGGTGCAAATTTAGTTCTTGAATTTTTTGGTCTCGGGGGTATTTCACAAATGCAAGTAGTTATTTAGGATTCTAAAGAAAATTCCTGAATGCAGTCTTCTTTTCAGATGAGATAGAGATATGATTTCTGCATCTGCTTCCTTCATTTTTTTCTCTTCCCCACCATATGCATGTACCTGAAGGGAGCCAGAGACTGTCAGAAAGCCCAGTGGAGTATGCATCAAAGTGGGAAATGGATTTCTTTTCTTTACTGAATCCTAGGTAAGGAAAAGCATAAAGGTGATGCCAAGTACTACAACTCACCCATTCTTGACACTAATTGTTTACCCAAATATTTTCTGCTGTTAACATTTTACATCTTTCAGACACTTCTTTCCCATAGCCTAGATCTTTGACTATAAGTGGGTAAATATTTTACTATGGAATAGTGTTAAACTTGAATTTGAAAGAACTCTTTTTCTTCTTACTAGCTGTGCAACCTTCGTTAAGCTTCTTCACTTTTTTGGTGCCCTCTTTATTCATAGTTAAAGTGAAAGGAAAATATAAAAGTTTTCTCAATTTGTGACTTAATTCTACATAATTATAGCTAGTTATAGAAATGTAACATTTCTGTTTGTACATGGTTCTTTGAATATGTCATTTATTTATTCATTCATTCATGAGACATGGGACACTTATTTTATGTCAGACATCATTCTAGGCATTAAGGATATAGAAATGAAAACAAAATCAAGACTAGACATAGTTCTTGTGTACAAGTGTTTCTAGTCTCAATGGGGAGACAGAAGAAAACAGACAATTAGGACACAACAGGGTGAGTCTTCTACTAGAAGACGCTGAAGAACACATATCAAGTGCTACTCAGCTCAGTTATAGGGTCAAGGAGTCTTTCAGAGGAAGATGAATTAGGAAAGATGAGAAAGGAAAGCACTCCAGGCAGAGGATAACATACACAAATATGGAAAGAAATGAGAGTCGAGAATCTGCATGGGCAGTTCAGAATGGTTGGAGTACAGAGGTGTGGGGCAGGCGTCTGGAGGTGAGGTCAGGATGGGGGCAATGGCCAGGTCACCAAGGCTCAGTGTGCCGAGCAAAGGTGCTTGGACTCAGCAATACGCAGCTGCTGAAAAGTTTTAAACAAGGAAGTGCCAAGGTCAGATTTGCATCCTGGGTTGATTTTCTTGCCTACAAAGTGGACGGTGCCCTATAGGGTATCTTGAGAAGTAAAAAGACCAGTTGGAAATTTGTAAAAATAGAGTAGGGAAAATATAACAGTTTCCAAAGTAGGAAAGAAGCAATGGAGTTGGCAGGGGACGGGAAATATTTAAGAGTTTTTTTCTATGGGATTTGGGGATGAGGCTAGAGAGCATCAAGTCTTGGGTGTGGGCCATTGGATGGACAATGGTATTTTCCATTAAGATTATGAACGTGATGTAGAGGCCCTAAGATGCTATAATATCAAGAGATATATTCTTAGCAGCTCTGGCTCTATTCTGTTTTGGGGTTGTTTCCATTCCATTTAGCTTCAGAATATGTTCCATATTAAATACCGTCAGTGTAATTACAGAATGCGATACACTGTAATTATGCTCTATAATTATATTTTCTTCCATTAGCAGCATGGCATCCCCACTGAACACAGGCCCCCAGAACCCTGGACTGTTGTCATGGTTGTGATTGCAGAGGCTTCGGAGCAGACACAGAGCTCTCTCTCTTTCTCTCTGCCTTTGTCAAGGGACACGGCTGGAATCATAGGGAGGCAGTGCAGTGCAATGGTTAGGAACATGGGCTTTGGAAGCAGACTGCCCAGGTTTGAATGACAGCATTGCCACTTATTAGCTTTCAGGCTCAGCTAAGTTAATGTTTCAGTGCCTCAGTTTCTCTGTTTATAGAAAGGAGAGAATAGATCCAACCCCATAGAGTTATGTTTAAGAATAATGAGGTAATGAGTGATAATTACCTAAAATGGTGCATGTCAAATTTAATCCCTCAATTAAGAGATTATACTGACAGGAAGGGATGACAAGGGACCCTGCTCATCTTCAGACTCCTGTACTAACATCTTGCCTCCACTGATCTGGGGGAGATTTTGATATGACAAATGCTAAGTGAATGATGTTATCACATCATAGAAACATAGAACATCACCCAAAACTCAAGTAATACTTTCCTCATTTATTAAATGAGTAAATTGAGGTCAAGAAACAATAACTGACTTGTCACATAGATCATTAGACTCAGAGATGTGAACTCAGAATCCAGGTTTCATTACTTCTTTTTTTCCTCTTTACTTCTTGACTAGCATTGGGGAGAGAAGCTTTATCTTACTTAAAGGTGTCTCTACATTTTACCTAGCATGCACTCTTTTTTAAAAATGTTTGAATAGCATTTAACATTTTATACTTTTAAAGCTTTATTTTTAGAGCAGTTTTAAGTTTACAACACAATTGAGAGGAAGGTACAGTGATTTCCCATATGTCCCTGCTCCCACACTCTCCAATTATTGACATAACTCATCAAAATGGCATTTTTTAAAACAAAGGATGAACCAACATTGATACATCATAACCACCCAAATGTCACAGTTTACCTTAGGGTTCACTCTTGGTGTTATACATTTATGGGTTTGGGCAAACGTATAATGATATACAACTATTATTATAGAACAATGTGGAACATTTTCACTGCCCAAGAAACCCTCTGTGCTCTGCTTTTTTCTCTTCCTTTCCCACCCCTTGTTGTAAAAAATCACTGATATTTTTGTGTCTCTATCGTCTTATCCTTTCCAGAATGTCGTATAGTTGGAATCATACAGTATGTGGCCTTTTCAGATTGACTTTTTTCACTTAGTAACATGCATTTAAGTGTCATCCATGTCTTTTCATGGCTTGATAACTCATTTATTTTGGTACTGAATGATATTCCATTGTCTGGGTGTATCACGGTTCATTCACCTACAAAAGGACATCTTGATTGCTTCCAAGTTTTGGCAATTATTAATATGTAACAGCATTCTTTTAGTCCATCCTCACACAACACTAATCAATATTATCCCTATTTTATATATGAAGAGAAGCAGTGTAGAAATGGAGTTTATGGTAAATGGATGGGTTTTCCAAGGATACCCATTTAGAAATATTAGACCATGTCCAATGTTCTTCTTTCATATTTCTTTTCTTTTTCTACACAAATATTCTGCTTTATAGTGGATATTATAATACATGCCCTGGGGATAGAAGGCTGCTTCCTATGAGGAGTTTTCCTCTCAGATGCTAAATAGGATGTATATACTCGTTCTAATATGAAAGGTGGGATGTGATAAATGCCAGTTGGCTGCCACATACATACCTGAGTGCTTCATGAGATGATCAGGGAAGAGTTGGTAACTGTGCCAAGCTATGGCAGGTGACAAGGGGGTCAGAAAGTGATTTAGTCAGAACACTTTTTCTTTGGAGGTAAAAAAAAAACACCTTTTCAAAAGAGTTTAAGAAAAAAGAGAGAAGGTGTGGGCTCATACAACTGAGAAGACCATGAATATGGCTGGTTCTAGGCAGGTCACTTAGAGGTGACTGCCTTTCCTGGCCACACACCCCAATGGTTTAGATGCCCCACAGCTTTCTCATACACACTTCACTGTACTATAGATGCCCATTTCCTTATCCATGCTACTAGTTCCTGTGTATTTAGTATTCACAATGTGTCAGGTTGGTAGTAAGTATTCTTGTCTTCATTTTATGTACAGGGAAATTGAGACAAGGGGAAGTTAAGTAATTGTCCAGGGTTATATAGCAAGCAAGTGATGGACCTGGAATTTGAATCCAGGCAGTCTGCCTTTAGAACTGTCTCCTAACCACTGCTATTTGAATATGTAATATACAGGATTGTATTCATAGGCTTAATACCGTGCATGTCCAGAAAATATCTTTTGTTTAGATAAAAGAAGGCAAGCAAATAGAAGAATGAATGGAACAAAGAAGGGTAATGAGATCCCCATGCCTGGAGTTATTTAAGCAGAGGCCTGAGGGATATAGTATAAGGTAGAGCACATAATTGCATAGTTTAGAGTGTAGGATTAGATATTCTTCAAGTTTTCTTTGAACTCTGTGATTTTTCCCTTTAGACAAAAGATCACATAAGGTGGATTAAAGGTCACAAGTGTTTGGCAAATAGGTTTACCATCTCAATTTATTGGTTGGTGGCTGTGGGATTAGGAAGGAGAACAGTCCTCCATTATCACAAGACAATTACTTTTTTAAAAAAATTTCTTTATTGATTAAGGTGTTACATATGTGTCCTTATTCCCCCAAAACCCCTCTATCCCCCCACTCAAGCCCTCAACTCCCTGTTGTCTGTGTCCATTGGTTAGGCTTATATGCATACATACAAGTCCTTTGGTTGCTCTCTCCCCCTTACTCCCACCCTCCCCTACCTTCCCACTGAGGTTTGATAGTCTGATTGATGCTTCTCTGTCTCTGGATCTATTTTTGTTCATCAGTTTATGTTGTTCATTATCCTATCTAATAAAAGAGTAATATGCAAATTAACCATCACTCTGCAACAAAAAATGGTGGAGCCCATACACAACATGGCATCCCCCAGTCCCAGGGAGGGCTGCCAATGAGAGCTGGCAGCATGCAGCCTGCAAGCCGGCTCCACCCCACACCTCCTGTGTGATCCACGCCCAGCCCTGGCCCAGGCTGTTGGCCTACGCAGTGTGATCCACTCAAAGTTGCAGCATGAGCCCTCGACCTGGGAGGCGCCTATGCCCCTCCTCTCCCTGCCCACACCCCCACCCCCGCCGTTGCAATCTGCTGCCAGCCCCAACCTGGGTCATCAGCCTGGGAGGCGCCCCCACCCCTTCCTCCCCAGTGATCAGCTCCCAGCTGCAGCTGGGGGGTAGGGCTGGGAGGCAGCTGTGTCCCCCAGAGTGATATCCTCCCAGCAGTAGCTTAGGGTGTCAGGCTCCAAAGGACCTGCGCCCCCATAGAGTGATCCCCCCCACATACACGTATAGCCTTGGAACTTCCTTTGCCCCCAACTGAGTGATTGGACATTTGGAGAGGGGGTATCTGGGCAATGCTGCCCAGAAAACCTCTCCCACTGGGTAGAAATTTCTGACCAGGTTAGGGAGGTAAATGGATTTTGTTTAAAATCTTTAGAGACTGCAAAGGAAATGTCTGAGGTAGGGTTTCACATCGGAAGTAACTTACAACTAATTTCTGAAGGCAAATGGAGAGTACCCCAAGGTCCAGAGGTTAGCTCTGCAAGGGTGGTGGTGGGTGCTCCCCTTCCTGGTTCCTTAGCAACTCAGGCAGGGCTTGAGCCCAACCTAGGAAGGCCTTTTCCCCTACAGTTTTCACCAAGGCAGGGAAGTTTTGTAGACACGAATAAGTGCCCACGCACAAGTCCTGAAGATGCCGGGGCCAGCAGAAATGACAAACTGGGAAAAGAGCAAAAACAGAAACAACACTGATCGCAACATAGATCATCTTTTTCTTCAGATGATGGTGTGTTTCCCTCTTCTTCATCTTCTGGAAGTGAGACAGATTCAATTATTGATGATTCTACCAACAGAAAAATTAAGAGAAAGAGAGGACAGAAAAGGAATAAAATGAGAAAAGAAAGAAAAGACAAAGGATGAAATATCAAGAAAAAGAAAGAGAAAGAAGAAATGAAGAAACAACCACATGATATCATCTTTCCAAGGTCTCATGAAATTCCTGTTTAAGGAGTTTATTTTATGAAACTTTAGTTTGGGTTTACATTTTTACTGGTTTGTGAAGACCATGGCAGGTACGCTGTCCAATATGTTAAAGAAAAAACCTATTTAATAAAGAGGGAATATGCAGGGGAGGTTATTTGGGGGTGACCTGACTGTCAGGGGAGAGCAGTTGGGGATGATTGGGCTGGCAGGGAAACAGTTAGGCATCAATCAGGCTTGCAGGGGAGTGGTTAGGGAGTGATCAGGGTGGTAGGCAGAAGTGGTGAGGGGCAATCAGGCAGGCAGGTGAGCAGTTGGGAGCCAGCAATCCTGGATTGTGAAAGGGATATCTGACTGGCTGTTTAGGGGATTGGGCCTAAACAGGCAGTCGGACATCTCCTGAGTCCCAGATTGGAGAGGGTATAGGTTGGGCTGAGGGACACTCCCATCTCCCCCCTTCCCAGTGCATGCATTTTGTGCACTGGGTCTCTATTATTCCATAAATGAGTTAGATCCTGTGATATTTGTCTTTCTCTGACTGGCTTATTTCACTTAGCACAGTGGTTCTCAACCTGTGGGTCCCAGGTCACTCAAGACCATCAGAAAACACAGATATTTACATTATAATACATAACAGTAGCAAAATTACAGTTATGCAATGAAAAGAATTTTATGGTTGGGAGGTCACCACAACATGAGGAACTGTATTAAAGGATCACGGCATTAGGAAGGTTGAGAACCACTGATCCAGTTCCATCCATGCTGTGGCAAATGGTAAGAATTCTTTCTTTTTTTTACCACAGAATAGTATTCATTGTGTAGCTATACCACAGTTTTTTAATCCATTCATCTGCTGATGGGTACTTAGGCTATTTCCAAATCTTAGATATGGCAAATTGTGCTGCTATGAACATAGGGTTGCATATATTCTTTCTAATTGGTGTTTCTAGTTTCTTGGGATATATTCCTAGAAGTGGGATCACTGGGTCAAATGGAGTTCCATTTTTAAATTTTGAGGAGACTCCTTACTGTTCTCCACAGTGGTTGCACCAGTCTGCGTTTCCACTAGCAGTGTGCGAGGGTTCCTTTTTCTCTGTAACCTCATCAGCACTTTTCGTTTGTTGATTTGTTGATGATAGCCATTCTGACAGGTGTGAGATGGTACCTCATTGTTGTTTTAATTTGCATCTCTCAGATGATCAGTGACTTTGAGCATGTTTTCATGTGCCTCTTGGCCTTACTTCTAAGATAATTACTTTTTAATTCTTGGCCTCTCCTTTAAGGAGGTCAGCCTTTCCAACATGGGTCCCCTTCTGAACTTAGGAATAGAAATGAATTCATACAGTAACTAGCGGGATATTGTATTGTGTTGGAAAGGGCCTTTGACTTGGAATTAGAAGGAATGACTTTGAATACTGGCTCTATTAAGAGCCTCAATGTCCTCTTCTGGAAAATGGGACCACTAATACATGCTCAGCTTATTTGCAGCCTCTTCATGAGGATCACATGACATGATGGATATAGTGCTTCAAAGATACAAAGCGCAGGCCTGTGGAGGAATTGTGGGCATTAGGTAATCAGTTCAGATACCTCGCCTTCCATCTCCTTTCATGGATCCTCCAGAAGAGGGTGGGTAGGGGAAGGCAAAAGAAAAGGCCAAGTGAGGAACAAGAAGCAATTCCCCAGAATCCTAAATTTTATCTCAGGACTTTAACAGGCTGTAAAATTGTTATCTGAAGTGATTTATTGCAAAATAAAAGCTCTCTGTCCACAGCAGAAAGCATCCTTAAACATCATGCATATGATTTCATAAAGCTCTGTGGCATCTTTTCAATCCCTTCTTGGGGCCAGTGGGCCTGGAGCCCAGCGTGTTGATGAAGTGGAGAGGCAGCTGAGGCTCAGAAGGAGAAAGTCCAATCACTCTTGCCCTGGTATAAAGAAATTCCAGGGACCTGAGATTGCTGGATTAGAATTAAAATTCTAATCAAATGAGGCTTCTAGGGGGCGGGGAGGGTGATGGTGTGGGAATGGAGATGGTGTGTGGGAAAATACAGGTTCCTAAGGTAGCTGTGGGAATGGCTCCAAAAGACTTTTTCATCAAACCAGTATTTTGCTGCCTGGAAATTTTCAGAATATGGGTTTGCTTGTGGGCAGCTGCAGGCAAAACTGGGAAGGAAGTACAGTTTCAAGGCTCCCAGATCTCTTGGCTTGAACAGGACCTTCACTGAGGGTTGCCAAACACCTGGCCAGAGCTCAGTGGCCCTGGCCTCCCTATCTGCCCTTTACAACTGAGAACCTTTGAATGTAAGGTCTGGAATCCAGTGACATGAAAATGAGATCTATAGAGAGAACTGTTCCAAAGTGGTGAAGCTAAGAATAGAATCATGGGATCTATGTCCTGAAGCACAGAAGTCATGAGTTGAATATCTCTCTCTCCAAGAAATCACTACATTAGCCCAGACAAATGGTGGTCTGGCTTCCATTTGAATGCATATGGCAACAGAGAGCTCACCATCTCAGGAGATAAGCCATTGCATGGTCAGACAGCCATGCTGGTTGGCAAGATCTTCCTTGAGTAAAGCCAAAAATGGCCTCTGCACAGCATTCAGGGAGAATTGGGCGCCCTAGGTTTTTGTTTCTTCTTTTTTTTCCTTTTGAGCAGAGGTGCTCTATCATTTATACAAATCTCAGCTCTCTGGGGCTTAATCTCATCTGTGTAAAGGGGATTCTGATATAAATACCTCTTAAGAGTGTTATAAGAATTCAGTGACACATTTTAGAAAGCATTTAACTTAAAACAGACCAGATGCTCAACAAATACTATTTTTATCATCTATAAAATGGGTATACTTATTGACAGAGTGTCTGTGGGTATTACATGATGTATTTTATGTAAAGCACCTAGGTGATGCTTCACAGAAGAGGGAACCGACGAATATTCTTCCTTTCTTAGCATTGTCCACCTTTTTACACGATTACCTCTGTGCATGTTTTAGCTCCGATGTTACACTTTAAGTTATCTAAAGACAAGATTCGTGTCTAATTCTTCTATGTTCTTCCCAGAACATGGCTTTAGCGGGACTTCTATGTGTATTGAATGAATACAGGAAGTTCCCACGGCCCCAAATCACTCTGCATGAGGTCATACTCAACAAAGTGCAGGCCCGAGGTTCTGAGGGGATTGAATTTCTACTGTGTGTCTTGTAGCACCCTCGGCAACACATCTCAAAACTCCTTTTTATCTTTTTCAACTCTATACTCCTTTCACCTCTCCAAAGCCCAAATTCTTTTTTAAAAACTTATTTATTATTTTTTTTTTTATTGATTTCAGAGCAGAAGGAGGGTGAGAGAGATATAAGCATCACTGACTGGTTGCATACTGCCTACTGTATTCTTCACATGGAGGATTGAGCCCACAACCAGGTCATGTGCCCTGACTGGGAATCTAACAGTGACCTCAACCACTGAGCCATGCCGGCTGGGTAAAGCCAAAATTCTTAAATACCTTAGTTTGATTATTTTTTCTTTCTTATCCAGCTCTTACTTCTCATTATAATATAAATTGATACCCTCCTTTGTTTTTCTTCTGCTCCTCATTAACTACATTTTCCATTTATTTATTCCTTTAATAAATATTTTGACAGGCACTGCTCAGAATACCCATGATAGAGCAATGAACAATACAGACAGTGTCCCTGCTCTCTAATGAAATTTACATTGTAGTGGAGGAGAGAGAAAATAAATACAAACAAATGACTATTATAATCTAATAAAATACTGCCTGTAATGAAGTAATATGATATTAACTTGAATCAGGGGACAGTGCTAGATTGTCTAGGGAAGGCTTATGTGAGGAAGTATCAACTGAGGTGAGACTTGAATGATAAGGATTTAATAACATGAAGATATGGAAGAAGAATATTCTAGTCAAAGAGAAGAGCAAGAACAAGTGCAAAGGTCCTGAGGTAGGGCTGAATCTCTCTGTTAGGTCATTGGGTCTCAAACTTGAGCACACATCAGAAACACCTGGAGGCCTTATTAAACCACAGATTGCTAGTCTTATCCCAGGAATTTCTGTTTAGTCTGCCTGGGATGGGGCTGAAAAATGTACTTGTCTAACTGGAAAGAACCACACTTTGAGAACCACCAGGTTAGAGATATAGAATGTCAGTGTGGATGGAGCTCAGTGAGTGAGGAGACAGCTGGCAGGAGTGGAGGACTGAGAAGCAGGTGGAGGCTGGATCATGTAGGGCTTTGTAACACTAAAGAGTTTGGATTTTCTTCAGAAGGCACTTGGAAGCCATATGTGTTTGGAAAGGTTTTTAGTAGGAA
The DNA here is from genome assembly GCA_011751065.1 of Lasiurus cinereus. NCBI lineage: Eukaryota > Metazoa > Chordata > Mammalia > Chiroptera > Vespertilionidae > Lasiurus > Lasiurus cinereus. The sequence goes on along the minus strand of JAAGEH010000030.1, from coordinate 24,589,784 downwards.
ACTGACTTGATTTCTCAAATGTTACTGTGGCTGCTGCAGGAAGAGTGGATTTCAGTGGACGAGAGTGTAAACAGGGATATCTGGTAGGACCAAAAATCCCCTGGGAGAAGGGGCAACATCGCCCCTGGCTGAGAACCACTGGTGTGGATTCATTCATCTTTCTTTCATTTATTTATGAAATATCCATTGATGCTATGTGCTCGGATTATAGTAGGTGTCAGAATATGGTTGTGAACAAAACAGATGAAGACTAAAACTCTTCATGGAGTTTATATTCCTAGTGGACAGAAAAGAGGTGGAAGGTGACTATAGATGTCAGGGTCCCAGTGGTGTTTAACATAACTATACTCTCAGATCCATAGCACAGAAATCTCACACAGACAGAAGTCTCCTGGAGGGGTGCGGTAAGGGAAATTAAATATACAAAGGGAACATCCTCTTAGCAGGTAGAGGATGCAGGAAGATGGGAGAGGAGAGGAGGGAGTACACAGGAGCAGTTACATATGAATATTTTTGTCATAGAAATATGGATGAATTTCTGGAGACTAGAATTAGAGAGTAACACTAAGCAAAAGCTCAGTTTTCTTCCTCTGCTACTGGCAGTGACCCCTTAGCACACCTGCCCTGTGTCAGGCACTTTTGCTGTCATTGTAGGTTGTAGGTAGATCATTAGAGAGGTATCACTTGATATTGTTTATCCAGCTGAGAAAATGGGTCCAGAGAGGCTAAGTAACTTTTTTAAGGTCACACAGCTGGTGAGGAGCATGGTATAGCTTTCTACTCCCAAATTCATGGTATTTTCATTAAATTCAGTCACTATGAATCGTTTTCTTCTGCAGCTTCATGGGGATGAGAGGTAGAGTTTGTGAAGTGGTGGTAGTGGTGGTGGTGGTGATGGTGGGGGGATTATACTATCTTTCATAATTATCTTGGAGCAGAGAGTCAGAAAGAATCAGAGCGGGTGCTAGAGGAGCTGACCTCAAAGGCCACATCCCCTGAAGAGCCCGGGGCCAGCAGGCCATTGTCGTGGTGGCATATATTTCTAGTGCAATTATCCCGTCATCCTCTTACAACTCTCTCAGAAGTTCCTTCCGTGATCATTAAAACTGGCTCTGGGCTGCGGCTTTGAAAGGGGCCAGAACCGCCCAGGGCTAGATCCTGTCCTCGTTATGTAGGGACGGCCTTCTAGGGACTTCAACAGGATTTCCGCTTCGTTACAAATTGAGAGAGCTGTGACCAGGCCATGCCAATTACAGGTGGGCGCTTCTCAAAGCGCTTGTTCTCTTTTGCTTTCAGAGATCCTAAGATTTCCAGCTGCATTTAAACTCAAAGGCTTTCTTGAGTCTCAAATGATCAGACACAAACCTTCGGGTCATGAGGCGGGAGCTGAGAAAGGACAAAGGAGGGAGCAGGTGACGGAGAAAGGAGGCAGCATCCACTGTGGCTCAAAGACTTGGGGGCTTATGGTCTCAGGCTGGCTGTCCTGCTCTGCCACAACGTTACAAAGGCACTTGACCTCCCCATGTCTCAGTTTCCTTTTCTGAGATGAATTGAGGGGGGATTAAGTGATGCCATGCACATCAAGCACCTAGCATGGCGCCCAGCATTTGGTGGCAATAAGAAATACTATCCTTTGGGCTAGGGCTATTCTCCTGAGATCAGGTCTATTTGCTCTCTGACTCATGATCAGTCACCAGCTTCCTAGATCAAAGCAAAGTGCGCCAAGTGGTGGTTAGAAGAGAGCCACAAAGCCCTGTAAGATGGGCAAGTCTCTGAGTTCCAGTTTCCTCACCCATGAAATGGGACGACAGTGATAATACTTGCTCATTCATGTACTCATTCATTGTTCTCTGAGTGCTCTCCCTCTGCTAGGTTCTGTGATCCAATGAACAGGAGAGATGATGGCCCTTCCTCATGGAGTTTACACTGTGAAGAGGAAGCCTTACAATAAAAATTAGGGGAAAAAACAAAGAGTAGATGTGCAGATTGTGATCAGTGCTCTGAGAGAACTACAATAGGATAATGTGACAAAGTTTCTGGGATGAATCTTCCTTAAATTGGGTGGTCAAAGAAGGACTTTTTGAGGTGTGGCACTGGAGTGATAAGACAGCTATGAGATGAATGAGGTTAGGGATGGTATTCCAGGTAGAGGGAATAGCAAGTGCAAAGGCCCGAGATGATCAAAGGGCTGGGCTTGTTTGAGGAATAGATGGCAGGCAGTGTTGCTGGGAGTGGAGTGAGAAGGTGGGAGGGTCATTAGTGGGAAAGGACTCTGTGGGATTAAATGTGATGATGTGTGGGAATGGGCTTTATAAATTGCCAAGCTCTGACCACAGGGCGTTAGGATGATTGACATGGTGAGAGAGCCTGTTGGGCCCACTTGGGCCCACTGGCCCAGCAAGAAGATTAATGTGGACTGCAAGGTCTTGGGAACTGTGGCAGAGGGAAAAACAAGCAGAGAGGAATGAGGAGAGAGGGGTTTGGGAGGGTGTGTGGATGGGTTGCTTTTTCCTGGACACTCATTGCTCCCTAAGCATCGTGCAAAAGAGTGCTCCTCCTCATTGCATCTCTTCAGCCACTCTGGGGTCAGAGATGGGAACTTCACTGTGGAAGGTTTAGGGACTTACTCAGGTTATAGACAAAGTTGGATTTGAATCTGAATTCTTAGGATCCCTGAAGTGGGCTTGCAACTTCTGCCACAAACTGCTTCCTGCTTCCAGCCACTTTCTTACTACCTGCTGATGGTATGGCATGGGGGTGCAGACATGGGAGTGGAGCCCTGGGGTTAGGGTTAGGCTCTGCCTCTTATAACAGTGTGACCTGGACAAGCTATGCCTCTCTTTCTTCTGTACAATAGAGGTAACAGTGTCAATTTGGAAAGATTAGAAACCATTTGTACCTTATGCTTGGCACATGTGGACACTCAGGAAATGGAGCAAGTAGGGATGTGGGAGGAAGAAAGCTTCTCCAGGAAGAAGGATCAGTAGCAGAAACAACAGCAGGGAGGTTGAGAACAGCCTAGAGTGCACAGATGTGTCTTTAGATGGGATGAGGAATGGCGGGAAGGAAGAAGAGAGATGTAGAGAAGTGCAGATCATGGAGGATCCTTTTTGCTACAAGATGTGCTTAACCCCCATCCAGATATCTGTTTGGACTCTGTGAATGGTTTTAAGTGGGGAAGGTGAAAATAATTGCCCTGTTGAGGGATCATCCTGGTGGCTGTGGAGGATGGATTGGATTCTTGTATTCAGAGTCAGGGCTCAGGCAGGAGAGCTGATGGTGGGCTAAGAGAGGATTGTGGCAGCTGGACAGAGAGAGGGAACTGCTCTGTGACTACTAACCACTAGTGATATTTATCCAGGGTTTACTGTACACCAGGAGTGCACATATTAACTCATTTCATTATCTTAACAACTTACCAGATAGGCACTGTTATCTTCATGTTATGGATGCAGAAAGTGAGGCACGAGATTAGGAAAAGTAAAGGAGATAAAATTCATAGGCTACGGTGAGTGATTTGATGTGGGGTGGAGCAGTATGTAGTCTCCAGGTTTCAGGCTGGGATGCCAGGAGAAGGAGCAGGCGGGGAAAGAGGTGGGAAGGTGTTGGGTTGTGTCAGTGGCTTGTGTGAGAGGTGGTGGGACAATAGGTGAATGGGTACTTTGGTTCAGTGTGTAGAGCTCAGAGGACTGCATGGGACATGGAAGTTTGGGCTTCAGCAATTTTGGGGGAATCATGAAGATGAGGGAGAGAGAGAACCTTCTCTGGGAAATGTGATGGGTAGCAAGGCAAATAAGGCCTGAGTCTGGTGCATGCTGACCTTCACAAACGTTTTCTGACTCCCAAATTCAAAGCCTCTTTCATTCTAGCACCTGGACCCAACTTGTGGGCAAGGATATCAGTTGCAGACTGGATGCCTCTCCAAAACTGTAATTTCCACTTGTGGGGGGATTAACACAATTCACAGGGGAAGTGGCAGAACAACCAATCCCCAGATCTTTAAGGGACAGGAATCTTGTGTCTGAGGCGCCACCCAAGTTCCCAGTGAATCCTTTCAGACCAGGACCTTGAGTAACACTAGCTTCCCCTCACCCTCTGCCTCCCTTTCTCTTCATACCCACCTCTCTCTTGTCCTCTGTTTCTCTATCTCCCTGTGGCTTCATCTCTGCCTGTCCCTGTCTTTGTCCCGATGTTCTGTCTCTCCACTTGTCTTTCTCTCCCTATCTCAGACTCTTTCTTTCTCTGTTTGCCTCTCTGACTCTCACTCAGTCTGAGTCTCTCTGCAACTTCTGTGTGTCTGTGTGCAGATTCCCCTGCCCCCCTCTCTCTTCTTCTCTCCCCTTCTCTCTATTTCTGTCTCTGTATGTCGGTGTCTCTCCCTTTGTCTCTGAATCTCTTGTCTTTGTCTGTGACTGACCCCTCCTCCCTACCTTAGTGCTTTCTTTCTCTTCTTTCCCTCCCCCTCCCCATCTTCTGCAGCTAGGAAGAGGGCAGAGATCACTGGATAGGATTGGAGGACTTTAAAAGAAAAAGAAAAAAAAAAGGAGAAAGGGCTGCTTTTCTTCTGCTTGCCCCTGGGGAATGCCTAACAATGAGAGACACTTTGGTGGGTAATCGATAGGAACAAGATGCAACAAGACATCTTTGTTGGGCAGAGGCAGCGGCCCTTTCCTCTGACCCCAGCCCCTGGGAATGGCTGGCCCTTGGACCAGGCTCAAATGGAGTGAATCACAGTGGAGCCCCTTGAAGTGTGAGCCCTGCACATCCTGACCCAGGGCACTAATTTCCATCACCCTCCTCTCCCTCCCCCACTTCCTCCTCTCCCTTGCACTACATCAGGAATACTGTGAATAGAAAGAGACACAGTATTGGGCAGGGCTGAGATTGTAGCCAGCACAGGCTAGCTCATAATCAGTATTTAGCTGGAACAAGTATCTTAATCCTTCTAAGCCCAAACTTCCTTCTGTGTAAATTAGGGAGACTAGACCTGCAATCCATTCTAGACAAGGCAGCCAGCTTTCTCTTGGCATAACAAAGTTGATCATCATCACTAGATTTTAGTAAAATGCAAATGAAAAACTCAGTGAGATGCCTCCCCCACCTAGACCCCTACAGTGTGGGTCACATCTGTCTTTTCACTGCTGAATCCTAGCACCAAGCTCACAGGAGGTGCTTAATAAGCCCATGTGGTATCACACACAGTAGGTGCTTTATAAGTGTCTGTCAAATGAATGGATCTGCCTGCTTCTAGACATGACATACTTCTCCTTTCCTCTGCTGACTTCCTAGTCATGAACTCCAAGCAGGTCTCTAGATCTTTATACTTCCTGGTCAGCTTTATCCTTTCTTATGACCCTCGGATGTTTGAAAATGAAGAGAAATGGCCATGAGTTATACTGGCAGGATAGAGCACAGACCTCTCGGACATAAGAAAAACAGCAGAAAAACAGTAGCAGTCTGGATTTTAACTGGAAAGTTAAAGAAGGAAGTGACCCAAGAGAGCAGCAAGTCTACTCCAGCCCCTCCCAGTTTACAGATGGCCATACTGTGCCGGGAGGAAGAGTGATTCGTCCAAAGTAACATGTCCATGTAGCAGAGATGGCAGAAAAATACATATTTTGCAATATCTCAAAGTTCCTCAAACATTACTCTTGGTCTCTATATCTACACACTCTTATGCATTGGCAAGTGCAAGCCCCATTGAAATTCATTATCCATTTCAGCCTAAAATCAGAACTCAGTAAATGTATCCCATCCCCCTAAGTGCAGTCTAATGTTGGGACCCAAGTTGGCTCTTGATGAACAAGAGCTATCACTTTTTCAGAACCAGCCATGAGAACTGCTTCCTTCCTGGCTCATCCTTCTTGTTGCTGAAGATTCTGCCAGACTGTCAGGGGCCTCCCATACTAAGCTGTGCCTCTTTTTACCCCCTCTATATTCTGTACCCATCTTTTCTTTGGACTTCTCATACTGGCTTTAAAAAAAAAACAGTTTTGTGATATATAATTCATATGGAATAAAATTCACTAATTTAACCTATGTAATGAATTAGTTTTCACAAATATGTACAGTAGTATGACACCACAATCAAGATATAGAACACTTCCCCACAAAAGCAAGCCAATTTCTCTTGCAGTTAATTTCCTACCATAGCCAGCTTCAGGCAGCCATTGATCTGATTTCAGCTGCTATAGTTTTGGCTTTTCTAGCATTTCGTACTAGAATTGCTTTGCATCAGGTTTCTTTCACTTAGCATAATGTTTTGGGGATTCATCAATGGTGTTACATGCATTAGCAGTTCTTTTCTTTTTATGGTATTAAAACACTTATTCAGTTGTTCTAATTGCATTTAATGGGAAGATCATTCTTTCACCCTGACTGGTGTTGCTCTTTAGTTAAGAGTGTTGGCCTACTCAAGATGGAAGGTTCACGGGTTCAATTCCCAGTTAAAGGCATGTATTTGGGTTGCGGGTTTTCTCCCCACTCCATGTCAGGGCACATGTGGGAGGCAACCAATGTATCTCTGTCACATTGATGTTTCTCTCTTTCCCTCTTCCTCCTTCCTTTCCTCCCTTTCTTTCTTCCCTTCCTCCCTTCCACTCTCTCTGAATAGGCAATGGAAAAAATATCCTCAGGTGAGGATTAACAACAACAAAAAAAGGAAAGACCATTCTTTTCCCATTGTGTGAAAACAGTACAATTGTTTTAACTATTCATCAGATGATGGAAATTTGTATTGTTTCCATTTTTTTGGTAGTTGTAAATAAAGTTGCTATGAGCATTCATGTACAGATCTTGTCATATGTTATCATTTTTCTTAAGAACACAGGGCTGAGATTATTAGATCATATGGTAAATACAAGTTTATCTTGATAAGAAACTGCCAAATAGTTTTCCAAAGTGCTGCGCCATTCTTCATTAGCACTAGTAATACATATCAGTTCCAATTGTTCCACATCTCTGCCAACATTTGGTATTGTCAGTTTTTTTTCTTTTTAACCATGTGAGGATACAGTGGTATCTCAGTGAGTTTTTAATTTGCATTTTACTAATGTCTAGTGATGATGAGGATCTTACCTTTAATGAGGAGTCTATTCAAATCTTTTGCTTATTTATATCAAGTTGGTTGTATTCTTATTGAGTTGCAAATATTCTTTTCATGTTTTAATACATCTTTTATGATAAATATGTTTTGCAAGTATTTTTTTTTCACTCTGTGGTTTATCTTCTCAAGGTCTGGCCAATATCATTTATTTCATCATGGCCAAACCTGCAGTTTACTATCCCTTTGAGCCTCAAGTTTACTTACTTGTAAAATGCTGCTAAAACATATCTACTTCTAAGAGTTCGTGAGGATTCAAAGAGATAGTGCATGTAAAACTCTTAGCATAATGCCCACAACTTAATAAGAGCCTGAAAATCATCTGCTGTTATTGATTTTTATTCATTTCCTTTCTGCTCACTTAAAGAATAGTCCTCTTTAGAATCTATATACAAAAAAGCCTAAGCAACCTTTATGACCGATCAACTGAATGACCAGTCGACTGTTCGCTATGATGTGCACTGACCACCAGGGGGCAGACACTCAATGCAGGAACTGCCCCCTGATGGTCAGTGCACTCCTACAGCCAACCTCCTGCAACTGGCCAACCTCCCACCATTTCTCCCCCCAGCTGGCTGGCTCTGATGGCCTTGATTGGGACTGGGTAAGATGGCCAAGGAATCTGCATGAGTTCATGCACCAGGCCTCTAGTTGTTTCATAATATTGGCAACTGGTAGCTGGAAGTAATGCCCTGGAGCTTTGGAAAGCATTCTGGACTAGAGGTATAGACTTGGGGGAGTGGCATCACCAAGATGGCGACTAGGTAGTTCCTCACTTTGCAGGATTTGGAAGTAATTAGCAGGTAGATATCATTTGAAGTCCTGAGGCTGGTGAATAAGAGTGTTTATAGCAAGTAGCCTAAGCCAGAACCCCAACCAATCCCAATATCTAAGGATGGGCAAAGGAAGAGAGACTCCTGGAGGCTAATGAGGTTGTGTAACCTGAGAGGAGGAGAAAAACAGGACAGCATGGAGTCAGATGCCAAGGAAGGAGTGAGGTCCAATTCAGAAGGAATCACTAACAATGACAAATGCTGCAGATGGGTGAGTCCTAAAGAAGGGAAGCTCGAGTTTGCCCAGAACAGGGCATCATTACCTACTAAGGTGGTGCTTTCAGTGGAGAGGTAGGGCAGGGAGTCCAACGACAGAGGGTTAAGAAGCAAGTAGGTAGTTAGGTTTAGGGAGCATCAAGTATATATTCCATTTCCTCCTAAATTTTGGTCAAAAACGGATAAATGATATAGGAGACAACAGCTTTCTTTAGAGGATAGAAGTTGTGGAGGGAAAGTTTCTGTTTGTGGTAAGGAAGAGACTGAGCATGTTCTTGGACAGATGGAAAAGAACCCAGGTAAGGATAAGAAAGAGGTGGTAATGAAGAGTATGATTTCCCCTGAGGAAGAGATGGCATCCCGATCACAGGGTCAGCCTGGAATCTGTGAACTGGCTGAGTTGGAACCATCTTGCTCTTTATGGTTCTGGGTCAGGGTTGGTCAAACAAGAGGTTTGCACATGGTTTGGAAAGTGCACGTGAAGCCCTGGTCTTTGCTCTCTGAGCATCATTGTGGTAAAGCATGGTCAAGGGCACACACAGAGGTGCAGGTGGACTCCAGCTTGTCTTCACTGTGGTGAGAGTCAGATGCAGAAACATCAGAAAATTCCAGCTTGCCTTTACTGTCCTCAGCTCTGTGTCAGCTCTTCTTTCTGCCTGCCTGGCCTGGCTCACCAGCATCAACTTCAGACCCACAACCAGATGCAGTGACAATGGTCTTCAAAGACTTTTCCAAATTTCAGGAGTGCTTGTTGGTGACTTTAATTGATACTCCCCTGTCTCCTTCTGGTCCTTACTTTCTTGTTTCTCCCACAGTTATAGAATGTGCTATTCCTGCAATACATTTTTATCCCATACTACTCATAGTTTCAGCTTCCTTGATTGAATTCTGGATGATACGGGGTGGATGGAGCATTCTTATTTACACTAGGAGAAGGCACTAAGAATGGGTACAGAAAAGAAGAAAGTGGGTGATGTCAAAGAAATAACATCACGTGGACTTGAGGCCATATAAAGACATAGTCACCAGGTCCACTGCAGAAAGAGGTTAGGTTTATGGTAAAATTTGAGGCTTGAAAAGATCAGAGAAACTCTAGAAAATATGGTATAATAAGTAGAATAAAGTATTGAGAGAATCCTTTGCTGGACAAGATAAAGGGTTAAGAGGCAGCCAAGAGAAATGTAAAAATTATGAGGCCTGAATTCAAGTCCTGGATCTACCTTTCATGAGCTTGGGTGGTCCTGGATAAGTCACATTTTCCCCTCTCTGGCTGTCATTTGCTTATTTTTACTCTGCTCTAGATTTCAGGCCACTCATCCCTCAAGCTCTCAGGACACTTTCTAAGTAGGCCTGGCAATGTTACAGCAGAAAGTTAGATGGGGGGAAGGGAGGAAGCCAGTTGCTTGCCACCTGCAGTTCCACTTAACCTTCACCACTGCTCTGACTCTCTTTCTCAAGAGTCTTAACTTTTGGCTGGCTGGCTCTTGCTCTAGCAATAAGGGAAGGGGGGTAAGAGCTGCTCTATTATCAAGGCAGGTGCTATTAACTATCCATGGGATAGCTACCATCGAGGGAGACCCTCTGTATGCTGGACACTGTTTGTTTGCTATGCATTATTCTTCCTTTCTAATTGACCCTGGGTAATGTACTCCACCTGTTTTCTTCAGTATCCTTATCGATAACATGGGGACAATAGAATGCCTATCTCACAAGGTTATTGGGCGAATGGGATGAGTTATGACATGTACATGGTTTACAACAGGGTCTGGAGCATATTAACTACTTATAAATGTCAGCTATAATTATTACAAAATGTAGCTGTTAATATTGCCTTTTAAATTATTTCACAAAAAAGCTCATGGAAATCGAGGATCATGGAAGCTATAGGACCTGCTCAGCGTGTCAGAGAGAGAGAGAGTGGGTTATAAGACTTGATCTCAGGTCCCCCTGACTCCACAACTGTGTTCTTTCCTGGGCCCCCTCATCAATGTCAGTCACACCCATTTGTGCAGATGCAGGGCCACAGCGGCAGCCACTGCTGCATGGAGCAGCTCTTGGCAGCTTTTGTGCCCCCTCCCTCTCCTCCTCCTTTTTATAGCTTCTATATTTAAACCAAGTGAAGCAATGCTAAGCCCTAAGAAGAGGATGAAGTTGAACCTGATAGTAAGCCCCCTAAGAGGCCTTGGCTGGCAGAGGGGCAGACAGAGGTTTGCAGGGGAGGGCAGCGCTGGCCAGGGTAGTGGGGTCTCTGCTGGAGCACATTCCCTCCATGTCTGCGGGGAGAGGAGCTGCGCACATTCTAGAGGCTTTTTATTACCACCAGGCAGAGATCAGCTCTGCTCTCCCCCTCCCCCAACCCTTCCTCAGCCCAAAATATATTGAGCTGTGTTGGAGGCAAAGTTATTTTCAGCCTTGCTGGGGCCCTCAGGGAAATGGCTACCATGGAGAAGAGCCAGGGAGCATTGTAGGACTTTGAACCCCGCTTCTGGCACCAGCTCCACATCTTCACCAGTGCTGCTGCCCAGCAGGCAGCCACCACCTCACAGGCTTAGTGGTCAGATCTGCTTTAAGGCAGCATTGACCTAAACAACTTCCTCTGTGCCTCTTCCCAGACCCCTGATTCTGTATCTTTAGAATTCAGTTTGTAGCTGGAACCATCTCTCCCCTCCCTTTCTTCCCCTCCCTCCCTGCCAGCCCAGGCACTGGGCTTACTGCCCCATCAGACAGAGAGGAGAATACAAATAGCAGTAACAATGAGCCTGAGAGAGTGGAGCATGTTCACATCTGCTATCTCATTTGAGGCTCCTGACACCCTCTGTGATAAGTGTACCAGACCAGAAAGAAGTGGAGCCTCAGAGGGATGATGTAACCTACTACAGGTTATGTGAGTAGGAGATGAAGCCAGGATTCCAACCCTGAGGTGTCTAGCTCCAAAGCCAGAACACTTTGTTCTGTGCCACACTGCCTCTGAAGTGCTCAACACTCATTTAGTTATTAATGTATTAAGCCCATTGGCTTAACAGACCATTCTTCCCATCCTCTGGTACTGCTTCAAAACAGGGTGTGACCAAGTAGCCAGAAAGCACAGGTTTCCATTAAGGATCATGACCCTCTGGCCCAGGTTGGAACTTTAAAATACTGTGTGTCTCCTCTGCCCCCCCTCACCCCACCACAGTATCATGAACATGTGTTGAGTGCTTAATACCCTTTTCATGCAGAACTCCTTGCAAAGTGGATGCTTGATATTGTTGTGTTACAGTTAAGACTGGGTTTCAGATTATAAGGTTGGACAATAGCCCTTGCAGAAGCCACACTTGGGCTTGTCCAGGTCTGAAAGTTACTTCAAAAGTGGATGTTATGTTGCCTCACCTTCTTGCATGACTGAAGGAAGAATTATGGTAAAGAGCCCGAGAATGCATTTTAACACCCGTTGCTGTGGTTATCACCTATTGCTAACTGGGACTGTTTGAGGCTGCATATAATAGAAACCTGATCACAGTGGCTTCACCAAACAGCTTTATTTTCTCAGGATGATCTAGAGCTAGTGCAACTGCCTGAGCAAACGCTCAAGAGCGCAGGTGCTCCAGTTCCATCTGACTTCTAGCTTTCTGCTTGGACATTCTCAATATACGGCTTTTGTCTTTAAGGTTGTAAGATGGATGTGTTGTCTCTAAGTATCAAGTTTGCACTCCAGGCAGGAAGAAGGGTAAAGGTTACAAACCTCATGACAGTAGAGTCTGTCCCTTTCTGTCAGAGGAACAATAGCTTTCTGGAAACTCCACTCAAGAGGTTTCTGCTTGCATCTAGTTGATTGGAAGTGGTCAAATAGCTACCTGTGGCTGGAGGGAATCAGTAATGTGAATATTTCTAACTTTTAGGAGGTACATGGCCTCCTAAAACAGAACCGGAGTTCTGTTAATACAATAAAGAAAGGAGAGTGGATGTTGGCAAGAGCTAGCAGTGCTTGCCACTGATTTGTACCAGGCTGTGCAGTAATGACCTCATAATCCCTTACATTGATCCTGGCTTTTAATTTTCAAAAACACTTTCATGTGTGTGATCCCTTTTAATCTTCCTCCGTGAAAGCCCTTTTCGGTAGGTAAGGTATGATTACCAGGAGTCGTGAAAGTCTGACATTATACTTCCCATTTTACTGAAGAGGAAACTGAGGCCCAAAGGGGTTGAGTGACTTGCTCAAAGTCATAGGACTAATAAGTGATAAAACCTGGAATGGATTCAGTATCCTGGAACCCATTGTGACTTTAGATAACTCACTCTCTCTGCTTATCATACACCCATTGAATAGCACTAATAATTCTACCAACTTCATAAGTTGTTGTCAAGACTCAATGACCTCCTTCTCGCACCCTGTGCCTGCATATCTTAAGTGTTCAATAAAAATGACAATGAACATTTAATGAACTCTAATACATTTTCCTAATCATCTCTAAAGCAAGACAGTGTCCTTTCTCCAACTGGCCATTTCTCATTAACCTCAAGTATAGAACTTAAACCATTTATACATGTTCCCCAAGCACAAGGGATACCTAATCCCCATTAAACTGAGGGGTCTCTGAGGGCATGTTTTTCTTTGGGGTGGGGAGGGAACCTATTTTTAGGGCTCATCTTTTTTTAAATATATTTTATTGATTTTTCACAGAGAGGAAGGGAGAGGGATAGAAAGTCAGAAACATCGATGAGAGAGAGACATCGATCAGCCGCTTCCTGCACACCCCACACTGGAGATGTGCCCGCAAGCAAGGTACATGCCCCCGACCGGAATGGAACCCAGGACCCTTCAGTCCGCAAGCCGAGGCTCTATCCACTGAGCCACACAGGTCTCGGCTAGGGCTCATCTTTCACCAAGGGACTTCCATTCCTTTTCTAGGATGAAAGAACACTTTAACATTGCTATCCAAAATCTTTACCTTTTTCTCATCCCACTCATTGGAGGGAGAACCTTTCTTCCTTCCTTCCTTCCTTTTTTTGTGTTTTTCACTGATTGAAAAATATTCTTGATTGGATAGAATTATTATGTTATAAACTGCATGCTGGGTGCAAGGCAAGTGCTATTTCCCATGTAGTTGGCTGAGTCAGTATCTGTTCCATAGACTCTTTCCTCAGCCGGCTCTCAAGGGCCATACTTGGTGGCAGGGGCAGGAGGTGGTCTAGAAGAAACCTGACTCTGACATTTCATTCAATCAATGTTCACCACACAAGTCTGCAAGCAATAATGTTTCTACCTTAATATCAACTCAGCTCTGTTGTCTTTTCATCTGTTCAGGACAGAGCAGCAGAAGGGCCTGGTTATCACCTCACAGCAACACTCAACAGCAGGGTGGCTGTCTTCCTTTTTTGCTTCCTGGGCCTAGGGGAAATACTTAGCCAAATAAATGAATGATCAAACGGATATTGGAAGTGAAAGAACCTTGTACATGGTAAAGTGCTGTCAGATAGAATCTATTAGCATTACCACGTGTGCAATAAGATCTTCCTGTTGCTGAGAGGAATAGTCTTGGCTGTGGATGGATCATACTCTCTTTAGGAGGTCTTGGCAGTGTGGTGAGGGTGAGGGATTAGCAGAAGGAAGAGGAGAAAATATCTCAGCATGTTCAACCCATCCCTACTAAATGCCTTTGGGGGATGGATAGAACCTGATCAGCAGGAGTCTAGGGAAGTCATATGCAATATTAGCTGTAAGCAAGTGTTGCAATCCAATTGTTATGCAAGCAAAGAAAAGGGAAGATTAATTTTTGACCTGGAGGTGGATGTGAGCAAGGGATTAGGGAAGACTTGGAGAAGGCAAAGATATTTGAGCTGAGGTTAAAAAAAGTATAAGTACTTTAACAGATAGTAGTTGTTAATAATAATAACAATAACACTATGTGTCAAGCACTGCACTAAAAATGGATGTATGAAACTCGAGTAATGCATCTCACAACACTTTATGGTAGATATTTTCATCACTTATTTTAAATGAAGAAAATGGTATTGGCAGAGAACATTCAAAAAAGAAGGACATCATCAAAAACATGTAAGCCAGAAAAGGGTATAATTCTTGTACAGTGACTCACACAGGGCCTGCAATAAGTTATAGTGTATATCCATTTTATGTTCAGTATTCTGAGCTCATTAGGAGCCCATTGTGGGTGTTGGGAAGGGTTCACAGATAGTTTTGTAGTACTCTAGGCAGAATTTAAAAATCTAGGTCTTAATATCAACCAAATAATATAGTATTGTCTTTGCTTTGGTTCCCCCAGAAGTAAGCCTTGAGAGAAGGATTTGGATGATAACACTGTATTTGGGAGGTGATATAGGACACAGTGATAGGGGAGAGGAATGTGGAACAGGGATGGAAAGAAAGCCAGTGAAAGATGCTTTATCAAACACATTCCTTTTATGGGAAAAGGAACTTAATCCTATTGCAAAATTCTAGGAGCCAGTATTGAGTACCTACATCAGAGTTATTCCACCTAGGGTATAAGGGAGCAAGGATATTTATGTACCAGCTTCTATTATTCCTTGCTTGCGGTCTGCTTTTGGGGGCTGCTAATTCCCTGGCATTTCTGCCTGCCCATGTGTGGGCAGAGAAGTTCCCAGTGGCCAAAGAGACCATCAGGCAGAGTTGTAGATGCTGGCAACTGAAGAGTGAGCTGCGGGACAGTGAGCTAGTCTTAGTGCAAATAGCAAAGCTGAGGCAACAGAAATAGGACATCATCCCTTGACTGTTGGGTCCACTTCTGCCCAACTTCACTGCATCTTCTCACTGATGCTTCAAGAGTGTTGCCTGTCATAATTCTAAAAGCAAACAAATGAACAAACAAACAAACCACAAACAAACAAAAATCTTACAATGGAAGCATCCCCGGAATACAGAGTCTCTGTCCCTGCAGGCATCATATTGATCATCATCATCTCCCTCCTCTTACTCATTCTAAATTTCACTCACCTTTGACTAGCTTTTTTTGCTAGTGTATATTGCTTATTCTGTGGGGTAACCCCAGCTTCTCTTCTCTGAGACATCAGAACTCTTGGTTACCATGCTTTTCTCAGGCTGGTACTGCTACACTTGCTAACACATTGTTGTCACTGGGCAGAGAAATACTAAGAGATGTCCCAGTAAATTATCTGAGTCTCAGACATAAATCCTCCATGCTGCTATTATGAAGCACCAAAACTGTCTTCTTATGAAAACCATAGTCAATCACCCTGGAAGCATAGTGACTCCCTTTAAAATCTACTTATCTACTGGCATGAGGAATTCAGAATGTTAAAAAGAGAGCCAACATTTTGCATTAAGTGTAACACTAAGAGTGAGGTGGAGTAGCTAGTAGCTTTTTGCCATCTACCACTGAGATGCCCACTGCCAGCCATCCAGTGAGTAATCTTGCTCCATCATGTCTTCTGTTCTCTCAATACCACTGAGTTGCAGGGCCACGACTAGAGTGAGGCAAGTGAGGGGACCAGGGCACAACATTTAAGGAGGTGCTTGGTCTCAGGTTAGTGTGAGTGCAGGGCGCTCACTCAAGGGTGAGTAACTCCTTACATTTTGTGCCCTAGGTGCTTCTCTTGCCTCTTCTATACTAGGCCCTAGCAAATTGGGTCCTCTGGAAGTGGATGCTGAGATGGAGTTTGGGCTGCAAGATTAACACCTGTGAAAAGAAGGAGGAGGAGGCAGGATTGGGCAGTGCAGGGAGTTTGGTAGCACATACTGCCAATTGGAATGGTTCGCATTTGGTAGAAATGGCCAGGTCTTTATAGCCCAACATCCCATTTTCTGAAGAAGGGGGTGACTTTGCTGAAGTGGACCCTAAGGCACCTGACAACTCTAGCTCTCTCAGACCACACTTATAGCTGAGCAATAGCCTTTGAGAGGGGATATGGGTGACATATATTCAGGTCTACAATGACTCTCTTATGGGCTTTTTGCTGTTTTCCTATAACTTTGAATTCTGTTGGTTGAGATGTCTTATTTCCCATTAAGGAAATGCTTCTACCAGGGGACACTTCAAACATCTCATTGATTCAGAAGTTGAGATATTTCACTTGGCTATTTCAGCTTCCTCATGCCCATGAACAAAGAAAAGAAAGGGAGTAATGTCTTAATGGAGTGGTTGATATCCAAGCAGAAATTGGAAGGTCCCTATACAATGAATGAAGCTAGGAAGAAGTGTTTCTAGAAGCTAGGCATTCTCTGGAATACCTCTTGGCATATCCAATATTGAAAGTTAATGGAGCTCTGGCTGTTGTTGATCAGTGGATAGAACATCAGCCAAGTACCAAAGGGTCCCAGGTTTGTAATGTTAATTCTTGGTCAAGGGCATATACCTGGTTTCTAGGTTCAATCCCACATGTGGGAAGCAGCCAATCATTATCTCTTGCATTGATGTCTCTCTCTTTCTCACTCTCTCCCTCCACCCCTCTCTCCTTTCTCTCCTTCCCTCCCTCCTTCCATCTCTATGCCCCACCCTCCCTCCCTTCCACTCTCTCTAAAAAATCAATGGAAAAAATATCCTCAGGTGAGGATGAACAACAACAAAAGTTAATGGAAAAGGACAGCAACCAAAGTAAAACAGGAAAAATGATTCAGATCCCTCAAGAATGAAGATATAGGTCACAATGTCAGGTAAAGAACAATCTAGTTAATTGAGGTCCTGGCTGAGTACAAAAAAAAAAAAAAAAAGAGGAATAATAGAGAAGAAAGAAGTTAAAACTACCAACTATGACTTTTGACCAGTTAAAGAAACAAGAATGGTAGCAGCTATTATGGTTTATTTTTCCTTGTTTATTATGAATACATATACACATTCATATACACATCCATGCAAATAAATGTTCACACAGTATGTTTTTCTCTCTCTTCTTCTTTCCCCTTATTATTTCATATATGGATTGAGTTTGGTGATTAACATTACAATGTAGTGTTTACAGAATATTCAGGAGTAGCTGTGTGAATGAGTGTGAGAAGTTCAAATGTATGTAAAGAGGTGGACTGTGTCAGTTGTTACACTGCTATTGTCTCTCATCTCCAGACCCACCATTTTTGCTGCTCTGCAGTGCTAAGACTTGGACTGTGAAAATGCATTTCTTTGTTGTTAATTGGCTTCTGTTCATTTCTGCTAGGCGTAGAGGCTAACAGAGGGAGGACTTCCTGCTCCCCATTTGTTTGCTCTTTCTGGTCTTGTTAGCCCACAGTAGCTCATTATCCTGGAAGCAGTAGTTGGTTTCAGCTTCCAATCTCTTTTCATGCTCCCAGAGCCAATCTCTTCATGCCTCCTCCGAGGTTCCAGGTCCAGGAGGGCTGTGCTCCCCTCCTCAGGTGTTTGATTCTAGTTCCAGCATCACAGAGCATTGGGATAAAGGTGAGTTTGCAGTTGGGAAGCAACGGCTTAGTGACCTATGCATTCCACTTCTAAACACATTCCTTGAGTATTGGTCCTTCAGAAATAACTCCATTCTTGGGAGTCACAAAGTGAGCTGCTGACCCTAGAAAGAGGTTGGAACTTCTGCCTCTAGGCATATAGCTACCTCCTTCTGCTTTTACTGGAGGCAGAAAATACTCAGTCCCAGCACAGTTCTGTGGAAAGCCCCAGGAGTTTGGTAGCACATACTGCCAATTGAAGTTGTTCTGCATTTGGCAGGAATGGCCAGGTCTTTATAGCCCAACATCCCATTTTCTGAAGAAGGGGGTGACTTTGAGGGAGACAAGGGCTACCCTGAAAAGTTCCCTAGTTCAACAAAGGAAGAGAACAAAAGGGCAGGAGGCTGGATGCCACCAACCTTACACAATAGTTTGAGATAAGAAAGTGTGGTGGTGGTTTATGCTGACCTTTCTTTCCAGCTATCTGGCAGGCTTTCCTGGGAAAATGAAACTTTCCACAATGTCTGTCTTAATTATGCATGGACACAGTTGATTTGCATATCCAAACAGTCAGGAAGGTGGAGAGAGTAGGAATAATTGCTTCCTGATGGTTGGCTGCAGAAGGATAAAAAATAAAAGGGCAAGACTTGCAAAGTCCTTTAGCCTATGCACTAACCTGTTTGGATCAGCCCCATCTAACAAAATTGGGAGGTTGGCAGGATTTGCTAGAATCAATTATCTTTACTTTTTTACCATTACTCTCACCGCATGATCAGACCACACAGCAGCCTTCTTGCTACTTCACATACATCTTGATGTCCCTAGATTTTCTTAGCCTGCATCAGAAGATAATCTGGTGGGTAAAATCTGCCACAAAACCCTTGAAAGATCCCTATATTTGTTTGGACCTTAATTTCCCTGACTTGTAAAGAAGGAATTTAGATTAGAAGATCTTTAAAGATATTTTCAGTCCTCTAAAGTCTGATTCTGTATGTTGTGAACTAAATGATGCTCCCTAAAAATCCATGTTGAAACCTTAACTGCCTATTTATGGCATTTGGAGATGAAGCTTTAGGGAGGCAATAGGGTTAGATGAGATCATAAAGGTGGGGCCCTGGTCTGATGGGATTAGTGTCCTTATAAGAAGAGGCACTAAAAAGGTTTTTTTCTCCCTCTGCCAAGTGAAAACACAGAAAGAAGGCAGATATCTACAAGCCAGGAAGAGAGTTTTCCCAAGAAACTAAATCCCACCTTTCCTTCCAGAAAACTGAAAACATACATTTTTGTGTTTGTTTTTTTTTAACCACTCGGTCTATAGTATTTAGTTATGACAACTTAACTGTTAAGACACTGATTTTGCCATTCTCTTTAAGAGATCTGGATAAGCTCTATCTCTTTCTTGCAATGCAGTTTTCTCTATGGTAAATTAGGAGATTGGATTAGATTAGATTAAGTTTAAGGTCCTTTCTATATTTGAAGTTCTCTATTTCTAATGTACTCTCAGTTGTCATTGCCCCTTTCAGGGATATTTCAAATTTTCAATCGAAGAATTGAAGTAATAGTCTTCTCTTGCCTCCTCCTTTTTCTTTCTTCCTCTTTTTTTCTTTTGCTCTCTCTTTCTTCCCTCCTTTATTCTCTCTCTCTCTCTCTCTCTCTCTCTCTCTCTCTCTCTCTCTCTCTCTCTCAGCTATAAGTGATAGAAAGCACATTTGAAAGCAAAAGAGGAATTTATTGGTTCCAAATCTAAGGAATTATCTAACTACTAACATTGAGGAAGGACAGAGATGCAGTGGAGTCTTAGGAACTCTAAAAGCTGAGCTCAAAAGCTGAAAGACCCACCCTTCACTGCTGCTCCTTTCTGTGAGTTAACTTCATTTGCTCTTAGTGTATGTCAGTGTCCCCCTGTTTCTTCCCCACCCCCTCAAGATGGAGACATAATAGGAAACCTTTTGCATTTAACATCTCATAGCATCTGTCACCAGGAGGAACCAAACTTGACATTCTGGGTTTATATTTCAAAAATCCCAGAGGAGAGACTTTTTAGCCCAGCTGGGTACAGGTGCTAGCTCTGGACCTATTAGCTATGGCTAGAAGTCAGAAGAATTAAAAATCAAGTGTTACTTAGTACCCATGGAGTTCGGGGTAGGGCAGTTCCTGGAGTAAGAGAACATGTATGTGCTGGTTCAACATTCCAAAGGAATATGATTATCATACAGCAATAGATTACCCTCACTGCATACCCTCTTTCCCCTTCCCCCTCCTCTTCCCCCACAATCACCACACTGTTGTCCTTTTCCATGACTTCTTTCTTCTTTGTTGCTCAATCCCTCCACATCCCCTGCCTCCCCACCCCCATCCTTCTGAGAGCTGTCAGCCCAGAGATGAATTTTTAATGGTGGGAATTTAGGCCATAATGAGAGGGCCACAAGAATGGAGCTGTTGCTGAAAAGGTTGAGAACAGCTGAGGGGTAGGTAAGAATATAATCCTCTTGATTTTATTAATGAAACAACTAAGGCTTAGAGAGTTAAATAAAAAGTAAATGATAGAGCTGAGACTGAAACCCAGAGGGTCTGACTGTAGACACTATATTCTTCAATGCTAGGTTATCATGTCCCACAACCATAAAGCACCTGCTACTCTTCTTTAGTAGCACTTATTAGGCATCATAATAGTACTAGGATGACCAAGAAAGATAAGACCATAGTCCTGAAAAAACAGTCCAATCAGTATACAAACAAGCACATGGGTCATTGGACTACAGTGACCTTTTGTGGACACAACAAAAGCCTTTCCTTACTGGTCTAATGTACAGGAAAGGAGGAAGCACCTAGTTTGTCCTGGGAAGCCAGAAAGTTATTTCTGTCTAACCACCACGCTCCACTGGGCCAGTCTGAGAGCCTCCTGTTATTGTAGATGCAGGGGGAAGGCCGAGGCTGTAGCCTTTCGCAGGGGCCATAGCCTGCCTCCTTGCAGACCAGCACTGTAGAAATCATGACGTGCACCAGGGCTGCAACAGTGCCTGCAGCATCTCACTGTGTAAGCTAGGAGGTAGCTACCTGGACATTCAGTATGTTTTCTAAATCATTTTCTATATCTGAAGTACTCCTCAATGAAAAAAAACAACTATGTTGCAGAGAATTTCACAACATGGGAAAATATTTATGAAATAGTTTCAAATGAAATAAGTCTGTTTACAAAGCAATTTCTTTGTAATAATTTAACATTTTTAAAAAGTAAAAATATCAAAGATATCTAAATAAGTGATGATGAGATTTTTTTAGTATTTTTTATTTTGCTGTATTTTCAAATATTCTAGGAGGAATGTGTATATTTTTATAAACAGAAAATAAGTTATTATTGTTCTGAATGTGATTACTCCCAAGCCTTTAATCATCTCAGGACAGTATTTGACTTTCTGCCAAAGCACTTACTAGCCCCTGTTGACCACTTGAGCAAATCATCACCTTGCAGTGTGTTTCTGAGTGATTCCCTGCATCCTTTTACACAATCTCATATTCTTTCTTCTGTGCCTGAAGGAATCCAGCCCCATGGCTATGGAAGGCAGGCTGCATTTTTTTTTTTTTAAGAAACTGTAGTGGAAAGCAGGGTAAAGGCAGGTATAAAGATGGAAAGGCTGCCGAGACCGGTTTGGCTCGGTGGATAGAGCGTCAGTCTGTGGACTGAAAGGTCCCAGGTTCGATTCCGGTCAAGGGCATTTACCTTGGTTGCAGGCATATCCCCAGTAGGGGGTGTGCAAGCGGCAGCTGATTGATGTCTCTCTCTCATCAATGTTTCTAACTCTTATCCCTCTCCCTTCCTCTCTGTAAAAAATCAATAAAATATATTTAAAAAAAAAGATGGAAAGGCTGCCAGACTAGATGTAGCCTCAGTGCTTCATGCTGATCATGGATCCATGGAAATGTAATGTGCTCCTAAGTGTGCAGAAATGGTGCTTTATGGCCCACAGAAGGCCTTGATGTCCACACACATGCTTTATAGTTACAACTGGTTGCTGTTCCCACAAAAAGCTGCTATTCCAAGTTCCTCTGCTTTTGCATTTACTGTGTTCTTTCCTCCAACTGTAAAAATTCTACATTGTTCATTTAAAGTGCCTCCTCCTTGAAGCCTTTCTTTGAGTCCAGCCAGAATTAATTACACCTTCCTCTGTATCACCAGAGTATATTGTATGTACCTGACATTTTCATGGGTAGTTTATAATAGGTTATTGGGATATAGTTGTTTTCCCCACTAGAACATGACTTCCCCAAGGGCAGAAGTAGAGTCTTGTTCATCTCAGTGTACTCAGCATTTAGCACTATGCTTGGCAAGTGGTCAACTTGGTTGACATGGCTTAAAGGCAAGCAAGGTAGTTAATATCACCTCCATTTGAAGGAGGAGCAAATGATCATCTTGCCCCAAATCTCTCAGCTAGGAAGTAATGAAGTTGGGATTTGAACCTAAGTTAGTTTGACTCCCAAGCCTGTCTTTTAGCACCATGATTAACAGTCATCTCCATTGTCATCACCATCATCATCACTATCACCACTATGTCCTCCTCCTCGCTCTCCTCCCCAGTGACAGTATTGGGATAGGAACATAGATACACCAATTGAATTAATAAATATACTGCTGCCACCATTATTATTATCAATTTCCTCTCTTCCTACTTAATGTAATTTCTCTCTTGTACCTCCTGCCACAGGACTGTGTTGACTACTGAAGAATGTCAGTACACCTTAAGTTCCTTTGTATCTCCTGTAGTAGCTAGCATAGTTCTGACATAAACCCACTGACTTGACTTGTTGGCCTTCACATTCTAGAATGAAGAAATGGCCCCCATTTGAGAACTCAGCATACTTTGGGAGAAGCTGGAGAACAGCTTGACCATATCCTAAGGACAAAGCTGTCACTCTTCACATCTCAAACCAAAAGCTAAAAGTTGGTGTGGAACTTGAGAATCAAAGCCCTTGGTTTACCTTCTTTTACATTGATTTGCAAAGTAGTTTTGTACAAATCCCATTATATCTATGAGCCTTTTAGTTTCTTCAGGTATAAAAACAAGAGAAGTAATGTTTCTGACTCCCTTCACAGGTGTGGTATGAAGACTTCCATGGGATCATATGTGTGAAACTGCTTCTCACTCCGGGGAGTCCTCCACATGGGCAAGACTTTTGTACTATTAAGAGTAGAAGAAATAGAGTCATCAGCTAATGGAACAACCTATCCTCTCCTCATTCCAATCAATATTTTGTGAAATCATAGATCTAAGCTCACTTTTCTCTCTTCAGAGCTATCTTAGATCCCAGCATCCATTTTGATTCTGTGTGTGTATGTGTGTGTGTGTGTGTGTGTGTGTGTGTGTGTGTGTGTGTGTGTGTGAGAGAGAGAGAGAGAGAGAGAGAGAGAGAGAGAGAGAGAGAGAGAG